>VZSC01007525.1:28801-155077 GCA_013398225.1 Steatornis caripensis
GTTTAATGAAGCTCCTGAATAGGCCCTTTGGCTTCCTTGAAAACACACGCAAAACCAGGCCCATAATGTGAAATCCAGAGCCATTCACAGAACCAAGCAGGATGACAGGACGCAGCTAACGTTTTCCGAGCGAGGCGAGGAGCTGTGCTCCGCAGCACGCCGAAGCAAACACCTGCATTCATTGATCAGCTGCTCGTAGAAGCTGCCACTTTACTGAAGATTTGCCTGCAGTGACGTGTCACAGGCGTTTCCCCCCCCTTATAATCACCAGTTTCACCTGCAATTTTTCAATAAGCTATTGAATTATACCTCCCTGAATGATACACTGCAAATCCAGCAGGTCCTAATTGCTAATGATGGTTCTGAAAGACTTTCATTTGACTGTAATTAGGTTTGCAAGCAATCAACTGCCCTTATCAGAATTGAAAACACATATAATAGAGAATACGGGCTGGTGGGAATGTAGCGTTTTCTTAAAAGGAGGAGGGAAGAGGAAGGTGTTTTATTAGCAGAAGCTGTGACATATTTTAACACCTTGAAAACATCATGTGTGAAATTAATTCTGTTCAGTATTATACCATCTGGCAGTGTTATTGCTCTGTATACATTACCATGTAGAGTGTGCTTTTTTTTGTCTGGGTATGAGCCTGTGTTTGAAATAGTAATCATGAGTCAAATTGATTGCTAAGGATGTTATCCCTGCTAGATGGGTTAAAAATACGTATTGGGAAATCCCAGGGACTCAAAATGGCTTCCCCATGGAGAGCTTTGCTTGCAGGGCTGATGAAATTGGAAGAAAAGGGCCTTGTTTTCACCGTGCCCCTCTCCTGTGGATGGGTATATGCGCTTAAAGGTAAGAGAAACTCTGTCCAGCTAGTGTTTATGGTAAAGCTGAAGTAGAAAATGCCTGTATCTTAGACTCAGTACCATGATAATTGTTTACTAATATACTACTATTCTGATCCCGTCTGTATGCTTTTGCATTAAACACCAGCTCGGAGCCTCCCGAGAGAGCTGATGGGCATTAGCAGCTTTTCTTCAGGTTCCAGTGTAGGCACAGAGGGTCCTGACTCATAAACACAGAAGAATAGAAGCTTACAATCTGGTGTTTGCCCGCTCTGGCTAAAATATCGGCTGTTGGCAGAGCGGCCTGTCTCCTAACCCAGACTCAAACGAGGGCGTTATTACCCGATGTGGTGAGCAGTGTAATTATCGTCATAGTGTTACTGCTAGATGGTAGAGCTTGTACAGCCAGGGAAGAGCGTGGAAGAACTTAGGTCATATCTGGAAACAGGAATAAATGGTGGGATATTAGTATCTCCCATGTTTCTTGAAGGTGATGGTGTGAGCTCATTGCACCTGGGATGTGGCGGAAGAAGGGTTTCTCTGCCTCCTCTGCTTCCGCCTGTCGTCGCCGTTGTGTTACGGGCGATCAGGCTTGTAAGAAAATGAGCATTGTTGGCATGTTTTTGTTTCGAATGCAAATGGTGCCACCGCTTTGCGATCTGCCCCGCTGCATCTCGCTTGGTCTTTTGGCTCCAGTTGATGCAGCTGTGAAATGGAGTTGCCAGAGAGATGTCACCTCCCTGTCACCAGGCCAGGTAACCCTGTTGGGAGAAAGTGCCCCTGTGTGCTCCACTCGCTCACTCCATCCAGTGTACCAAACGCCCAGCAAATTCCAAACCGAAAGAAGCTTAAAAACAGTGGCTTTTGGGTTAACCTAATTATGTTAATCAATTAGATATCTTGAGGATAATAGTTAAAAAAAACCCTGCTATGCATGGAGCAGTTATTGTCCCCCAGGATTATCTTTTTTCTTTTAATGTTGCCACCCTACTTTAATTGAAAACTTAAATGATTACTAAAGGTGCCGTATTGGGAAGTGATGTGCAATGCAATCAATTGCTGTCTTAAAAGTGTCTTCGCATGTTACCAATAAGGAATTAAGCAAAAAATTAATGTCAGTCGGGACTGCTTGGAGATAAATTAAGCTCTAGCTTAAATGTAAGACAGTATAATAAAGTGACCATTTTGAATCAAAAAAAAAAAAAACTTTCCAGGACTTTTCAAATAAATTTTGTATTCTACAAATAACTTAGATTTAAGCCACGGCTTCTGACCTATAGGTTTGCTTGTGTATTAGCTGGAAACACAGCAGTTCATCCTCAGGTTTTTTTATGAGACAATTGGAGTGTTGAAGCTATGTTACGTAATTCTTCTGTTTGCCTACACAAACTCTGTATTTGGAGGTGTAGGAGCGATGTATGTAAATGTGGCTGTAGCATCCAACAGCGCACTTGTGGGTGTGCAGGATCTTTCTGGCGCAGGGCCCGTCGGTGGGAGCTGGGGGGTCCCTGCGCTGGTGCTGTTCCTGAGGCTGCAGTACCCCGCTGCAAGCGCTGCGGTGCGGGAAGAGCCGCGGGAGCAGGAGAGCGGCCTCAGGACCGTGTCAGGTTCCTGCGTGATGCTTAGACTCTTAGGCTTTTGTAACCGTAGGTTTGCTTCCTGAGTGCTGGAACTCTGCAGATTCAGGGGCATGGACCTAGGCTGTGCGCTTGAAAAATGCGTGGGGACACTTTCAAAAGAAAAACAGTCTGAAGAACCATTCCCTTACCAAGGCTCCCTAGTTTGGCCTTTCCAAGAAGAAGATGACAGGGAGGGTGGGGAGGAAAGAGACAATTCCTTGAATGAAGTAAGTAGGATATTTTCTGATCTCAAAATAAACTAAAGGCAGTGCTCCTGCTTCTATAGCTGACTTGTTACAGCTGCTCTGACGAGGAGGGAGGCTGTAATTTCGCTAGGTCTGAGCAGCTGCTTTTTGGCTGAGATTTATTAGAAGCTGAGAGTAAACCGCAGCATGAGCGGCAACGTTACCGCAGCCTGGTAAGCTAAAGCAGTCTGAAATTCAGGTCCTGAGCTCGCATGATTGCTTTCACGGTTTGCAGTGCTTTGTGGTGCCGTTGCGGAGGTTTTGAGCCTTCCCTGGATTCAGCCTGGCAGTGGCTGTGGAGGGGTGGCTCTGGCCGGCCCCAGAGGCCGCCTGCGTCCCCAGAGGCACCATGCAGCCACCACGGTGGCACGGCATTTCTGAAAGAAACGTGTGTGTGCGTTGCTACACTTTCTGCTATTTATTTCATTTCAGCAAAACCAACCTGTGCCTAAAGCTCAGGAAAATGGATAATCTTCCTCAACCCTGACCAGGTTATTCTGTGCTTTGCATGGCTTCACGAGTCGGAATGTTGTTTTTCTAGAAAATTAAGACATTTTAAATTTTGTTTGTGCCCAAACCCGCTGAAATGGAACGAGCTTTAGCACAGAAGTCATGTTTCCCTATGTTTAACCTTTTTTTTCTTAGTGTATGAACTATATGTACTAGGAAAGCCTCCTTTGTTACGAGCAAAAGTCTGACATAGCTTTATTTTTTTTATACTGAGCTTGCTGTACTCTTGAATAATTCAAAGGGCTATTTGAATCGGTTCTGCTGCCAGTTAAAGAACGCAGCGTGGCCATTACTACATCAGACCACGACTCCTAAAACAGACAGACCAAACTTGTCCTTTTGTCCTGACCTTTCCCTGCAACAATTTTCTGTGCTCAATATTAAAATTCAGTTGGGTTATATGAGCAAAAATGGAAGAGTTACCCTTAAGTAAAAGTTCCTGTTGCTAAAAGGAAAAATATTTTAATAGATCAACTGCAAAAGTTACAGAGGTTGTGCATTTCCAGTGCTGTTGGAAATTTGCCTCTAATGTCAGCAGCGCCGTGCAGGCTATGACAAAATCTATACTCCTGATGCTTCTAATTTTTCATTTTTTAATAGTCAGTGTAGGATCAGTTTCAGATTTATCCCTTTATATGGATAAGCTATTGGAACGATTATTCAAGTGTGTCGCTCTAATGTGAATGACTTTCTTGAGGAAGTCCTAGTCTTGTAGTGGAGTCCGCCTGTACTCAGGAAAGTGCGTGAGCATCATCTCAGCCATAGCTGCTTTCCTGTTGTCTGTTGTCCTACACTGCTGGTCTCTGTGAGCAGTTGTAGTGACCTGTTTTCAAGAAAATGGAATTCTCTGCTTTCTCCGATGAAAGAAGAACTGCTGTTACAGTTTAATCACAGTTCCTCCTAGCATGGAAGACACCAGAAGAATATTATCTCTGTAGTCCAACAAAATGAAGACATAGAAATACGTTGATAAATACGTTGAGAGCCTTTCTAGATCTGTCCTGCGTGTGAACATCCGTGAGGCGTAAGATCTATTTAAGGTAAAGGAAAAGCTTGACAAAAGATGACATGGGTGTAAACTGGCATAAAATGGATGTTAGCAGGAAGTTCAGCTTTCAGCCCAAAGCCAAGTGAGATTCTGCAAGAAACTGTGGGAGGAGGAAGCAGGAAAATAACTGGTTTGCAGGCACAAGTTGGTTTAGGTTATGTAAAAATAAAAAGCTGTATGCCATTAACGCCTCTGACAGCAGAGCGCTGGATCGCGGACCTCGAAGTTCCCGTGTACTGTATGCCCATTTGCCTTCCCAGTTAGCAGAGTTACAGGTAGACGTAGGAACCTGCATGCTTAAGAAAGGAGAATCGAGTTCAAAGAAGAATTTATTTCTCTCTCACACAGCTCTCTTCTGCATGAGCAGAGAAACAGGAGAGAGAAACCCCCAAGTTCGCTCATAAAATGCAGTCAGGCCTAAGCCCAGCTCACCCTGCTAACCCTCCCCCTATCTCCCAAGGCTAAAGAAATCCTTAAATTCATGGAAATAGTAAAGCTGAGGAAGGGTGTAGAACTGGAACCTGATGTTTATTACGTTTTCTTTAAGATATTTCAAATTGACTTTGTCGAAATATTTGAATAAAAATATTTTAATCGTAAAACAGGTGGATTTAGCCGTACGAAGCAGCAAGCATTTGGTGCGTGAAATTTTCCACGGTGCTTTTTATTTTTGCCGACTTTGCTCACCATATCCCTCTGAACAGGTTTTACTCTAATCTACTTGAAGAAAAAAATCTCGTACTCTTATAAATAAAAATAAAAATCAAGTGCCCAGAGCCGGCAGAGGGTTAATAAAAATCGAAATTCTGTTAAAATTACTAATCAATGTTTTTAATGTTTTATAGTCTCCCTTCCCCCTGACACATGTTCTTCTCTTGTAAAGCACCTTATTGCTTCCTGCTTGTTTACCGGCTTTTAGCAAGTCAAGCAGCTTTCAAATTGCTTTGATGTTAATTATAGAACTTGTTCGATAGGGCTTGCTAGGTGAAGGGAGAATAGCTCGTATGTTTAAGAAAAGAAATAAATATACAGACAAGTGCTCTGTGCTTTGGTTCTGAAGAAGGAAATGACAAGATACTGATGACTTAGTGTTGTGTTGTAAATAAAGGCTGGATTTGGGTGGCCTTTGCAGGATTTGGTAGTAGGTGTCTTCACTTCTCTTGACGATGAAGAACTATGTGCTGGGGACTGACCCTCGGAATTGTAAAAGGAGCCGAGTTTCAATACCTCTTGTGCCAAAGAAAAAGACTCGGGAAACGGGGATGTGCCTCAGCCCACAGAAGCGGTTACTATAAACTTATCCCTTTGGATCGTGGCTTATCCCAGGCGTTCTGCTCTGGACTCTGGTCCAGCCTGAGCTGCACTTCCTCTGTTCCATTCAAGTGATGTTGTATTAGCGTTTTAGCTGCAGCTCAGTTTGGGGATTTACAAAAAAATACTCTTACAATTTGGAAAGAACTCTAGCTGTCTGAATACAACTGCCACATACTCAAATCCAAATCGATCAGTCAATGTCAAGACCTAAAACGTCTGCAAGAGCGCGTTAGGTAGCGGTGACAGGGTGGGAACTGAGGATCAGGACCGCTGCTCTCCGGCCACGGCTGTGTGCCCTGCAGTCTCTGGCAAGGCACAGCCTCATTTCCTTGGGTTCATCTTGTATGTAAATCGTGTTTAATCGTAAAGAACTTGTCTACCCATTCCTAATCAAGGCGTAAAGGTTTAATCAGAGAATTTGTGCAGTGTTTGGAGATCTTCAGATGAAAGGTTTGGTACCTGTGTGATAAATGAATATTAACAGTTTCTAGTACAAAGCACCGTAGCCGTTCCAGCCGACTGTGGAGTGAGTTTGTCAGAAAACAGTGCTGTGTTGAATGAGCGGAGAGTACCGATCAGGAAGCGATGTAAAATCTTTAGCTTATTAGTGCCATAGTATTTATAAATTAGTAACAATACACCGGGGACGGTTGAAGGTGTATCATGACAATTACATATCTTTTGAAAGATTTGAAGTACAATTTGTGGGCTGATGTTCCCTGTAAGAATTGCAGTGTTTTCAGTGATGGAAGGATATTATTTTCTGTATCAAGGCTTGTGCTTCCAATGTTTTAAATGAACCTGTGCTTTAGCGTGCAATAAATACTGGAAATGACCACCTCAGACTTCCTTCTTCATAATACTGACGTGTTTTGGTGTAATTATTACTGGTGTGCTGTTACTGTTCTACAGTAGGTACCAGTGGGTGTGTTGTTTCCAGAAGCAATAAGTGGCATGGCATCTTGCATACTATTTTAGAGTGATCATAAAGCATTTCCTGCAGCAGAACTGTATGAGATTGTGGCATCGTGTTGGGGGAAGGAGTCCTTACCTATCAATAGCAATGCAAGGCTTGTAATTTTAAATCTTTCTAATTTAAATAATGAAAATCTGTTTTTCATGAATAATTCAGAGATCTGATTTAGTAGAATTATTTCCAGCCCATGTATATTAAACAGCCAACCTGCTACGCCAGTTCTGTTTAAGACACTGTTGATGGGGGGTTTTCTCTTTCCTGTAGAAATGATCATCTTTGTCTGTTAGAAAATAAAGCCGCTGTGGTATTTTGTCCTTTTGATTGTAGGAGGATTTTTCTTTAAACCTCGTAGGCTAAAATTCAAGCTGAAGAAAAATAAACCCCTTACTACAGTAGCTCCTAGAATTCAATTTGGAGAGAGTAAACCTTGTACTATACCCATTAGGAAAATGGCAGTATTCTTCCATTTCCTGATGTTATTCAATTACTTACCCCGCTTCCTGCTTTTAGCGTAAACTGTATATTTTAGCTCATGACCTTTGACAGCAAATTGAATCAGAAGTGGAGATGGAATGAAAGTTGATTTTTTTTTTTTTTTTAAAGACTCTGTAAAAGCATTGATGCATAGGAAATGTGGGGGTTTGTTTTGTTTTGTGGTTGTTTTTTTTTTAGTAAACCTCACTGGATTACAGTGCATTTTCCTTGGAAAAAGGAAATTCAAGTTAACGTCCTTCCTTCTTTGCCTTGGAGAACAGCACAGTCTGCATAGCTGCTCTTGTTAGTGCATGCCTGCTGAAATTAGCATTGCATATTTTAGTTAATACCGATAAAAGTGGAGTTTGTTTAATTGAGAATCAAACCCTTGTTTAGATTGGATTAGCACTTCAAGAAAATTATTTAACTTGTAAAATGATGCTATTGACACAACGTGGTTACAAGTCCGAAGTAATCCTGAGCTTTGTTTCACCACTCTCACGGCCTTTCTCCTCTTGCCCACTCCCTACTCACAGGTTTCTAAAGTTTTCGAATGATTTTATGCAGTTTAAAGCCTTATGATGGAATGAAAAAATGTGTACGCTTTTCTGTGTAAAGCCATCAGGACAGTATAAACCGAGTCTTTTATAGGTGAGACGATCTCCTTGTAACGTGTGACCAACATACAGTGCCTCTGAGTGAGTCTGCGCTTCTGTCTTAGTGTGAGAACCGGGGAACATTGATAAACAGCGCGGAAGGTGGGTTCGCGTGGCGTCCTAAGAAACATCTCGCGTATTAGGAATTCCAGCG
Organism: Steatornis caripensis; assembly: GCA_013398225.1. NCBI lineage: Eukaryota > Metazoa > Chordata > Aves > Caprimulgiformes > Steatornithidae > Steatornis > Steatornis caripensis. The sequence goes on from VZSC01007525.1 coordinate 36,644, forward strand.
TGCTCAAGTGCATCAGGAGACCTGCAGAAGGTAGTTCACCATCAGCCCTTTCATGGTTTTTACCTTGCTGCAGTTTTAGTCTCTTGGAAATACGGGCTTCATTTGCCAAAGCTTCTTGGCACCGCAATTAACCAAGCCCAATGCCAAACGACTTGAAGTACTTGAGACTTCAAGTTTCAATAAGAACTGGTGGGATTTAGGGTCTAGATCGCCGCCGTGGCTGTTGACGTTTAGTCAAAATCTGTTTCTCGTTTACTGATTTTACACTGCCCCTCAGGAAGGGAAAGTCAGCCCGGCCCTGCCGACTGCATTTGAGTTGCACTTGGGTGGGTGGTAAGAGATCCGAGACATCAGCTGGACAAACCACACAGTTTCTCCTCTATATAAGGTTTTAAATTTTCAATATGTCCAGCTCTGCCGCGCCTTAAAAAAGAGGGGAAGAGGAGGAGTCCAGAAGTATTTGGACTAACAGTCACGCAAATACCCCCTTGCAATAGAAGAGGCAAATCTTCATGTACGTTGTTCTAATCTTTAGCTCCTCCTGGTTGTAGCTCATTTGCAAGCTTTCGATCATACTGTTTTCCTTACGTTTGTGAATGGTGTGAACACAGAAAAAAAACCCCAAATAACAACTAATCTGAAACTTTCCAACACGGGTACCCCAAACCTACCTAAGCCTCTTACCTTCATTGGTAAGAACACCAGTGCTGCCCAGCTCAGCCAGCCCAGCCATACCCAGTTCCCTGCTCTTGATGAAACTTCTCACGCACAGCGTTCCCTGAGCTTTTCTATTACCAGTTGAATGAGACTTTAACAGTTCTTAGATTTATCTGACCTGAATGCCTTCATGTCATAGTTCCCCCCAGATTTATCATTTTTACTAATCCTGTGTCTTTGTAGAATAATGACATTTTGAGGGGAGTAAGAGCCTGTTGGTGTGTTCAGGACTTGAACAGAACTTAATTCAGTAAGAAAAAATCAGGAGGTGTCTTAAATGTGTTCCTTCCAACGTAAAGAAGGGACGCCTTTCCTTTCCTTCCTTCGGTTACAAAAGCAGCTGCCGCTCCCCGCAGCTGTTGTGGTATCTACTTCCACTAGAAGTGCAATCTCTTTTTCTACACTGAGTTGCAAAATTTTCAGACCTGTACACAACGCTGAGTTGTATTGTGGTCCATCTCGGGTTTGTGCTAGGAGAGAGCCTGACGTTTCTGCATATGTATTTGTCTAACCTGGTTCAAGAGCTCTGTTGCTTTGTGTTGTGGTGTTCTGCAGGCTGTTCCAAGATAACATTTAATTCTTTCTTGTTCTGGCTGCAGCAATGCCAAGTATTTGTTGAACATCTGTCAGTGTGTTCAGATTATTAACCTAACTTCTGCTCATTTATGTTAATAAAAACGTTTGAGCTTCATAACAAGCATGTGTAACAGTTCCTCACACTACTAGTCCCACTGAAATCCAGCTGAGAGGGCTGACACAATCTCACGCCAACTGGCAAAGCGTTGGCAATTCCTCCTTCAAAAGCATTGCCTCACTTTCTGAGCTGCCCGGGCCTGGAAGGCGGCACAGCTTATAAATGGTTGTGTTTAATCTTCAAACCCTCAAGCTTATCGTGTTTTGGGACAGACTAGAAAATACGGGAAAATTACACTAGAACTGTTTCCAAATTTGGCATCTATTATTAGAAGGTTGTGGTCTGCCATAGCGGTGCAGTGTGGTGCCTGTTGACCGTTGTGTTACAATGCCAGCAGAAGCGTGTTGAGGAGCGCAGACTACCATAAAGCTGGTGAGATCTGGACCCGAAAGCGTGTGTCTCAAATCTGCCACGAGGGTGGGTCCCTTCAGTCCAGAGGCTGTAGGATTTGCATCCTTGGAGATTTCTACATCTCCTTGTAGCAGCCTGACCTCTCCTGAGCTGAGTCAGCCTTGCTGGGAGCGGGGCTTGGACAAGGTCACCCGCGAGGGCCCGTCCAACCCAAAGCGTTGTGTGTCACACTGGGCAAGTATTTTCTTTCCTGGGAGACGAAACTGCCATTTATTACAGTTAATTGGTGTCTAATATTGGGTCACTGGTGTAGTATGTGTAACAAGCGACTCTGAAGCCAGCTTGGGAAACAGTCCCTGTGTTTGGGTCTCCAAAGGCCTTCGCTTTATTGTTAACATACAGTTTTTGCAAGTTGAATTAAAGGACAGATCTCCTTTTTGGACTGTGTGTAGTCTGCTGGGCAGCAAAATGCCCTTGGAGCCGTTCTCTCAAGTCCTATAATATTTTACTACAGATGCTATTAATAAAAGTATTAATTACACTTCTGGAATTAGGATTTCGTAATGAAACCTCAAACAGAAATCTCAAGCCAGGTTGGCCGAATGTCACGAAACACTCAAACTTGAGCTGCGAGTGAAACAAAAGTCTGAGCTGCTTTGAGGTTTGCAGTTAGGAAGAATGTAAAACTCTTCAGCTTGTCCAAGTTTTGACAGAAAACCATGCACTACTTGGCAGGCCTGGCTGGGTTTCCTTAAGTGCGAAATACAAGATAAAACTGGTGACTCGGAGCCAAGCACAATGAAACGAAGAGGTTCTCCTGAAACAAAGAGAAACGGAGATGCGTGGATTTTTTCTCACAGCTCTCCTTCAAATCCTAGCCCAGTTCAGTGCGGTGTGCTGGCTGGAACATCCCCAAGTGGGGCACGGGAGAGCTGTGGGAGAAGGCGCAACTGGACGAAATGCTTGGTCCAGTGATGCAGCTGGTGAACGCGGCTCCGCTGACTGCGAGGCAGCCGGGGTGTTTTGTGCCAGCTGAGGATTTTGAGCACGAAGTTACTGTTTCGATGTAGAGTCAGCACTGAAGTGAGATAGACTCGTAAAGGCTTTCTCGTTGCCTTGTAATGCGTACAGCGGTACCAACGTACAAGCTGTAATTAAGAGCTGTTTTGAATACATTACAAATGTTTGACTTGGATGGGAGAGGAAAGGCAATTTTCTCTCTGTCCTTCCTTTCACCCTTGAACTGGGACTTCTACAGCCTGTTAGGCAAAATGAAGATTTTTTTTTTTTTTGTTTTTGTTTTCTATCCAGAAAGGCTTTTTAAGAAAAAGGAGTGGTCGTTGCAGTCTTCAGGAAAGTTTTGCTGACAGTGGGCAGAGTTGGGTTTGTGTGCGTGGGGAGCAGGGGGAGTCAGCCATCTGACATTTCTGTTCATCCAGTACGCTCCAGAATTCTGATTATTTACAGTATTTTTAATCTATTTGAATTACTTCAGTGCTTAGAGTGTTCGATTTTAAGAATGCTAGATTTGCTCTTTTTTATGTCCTGACTGAAGTTTCGTGCTAACTGGGATGGGTTGGGGTCAGAAGGAGGTAAATAGAAGTTGGTGGTGTTTTTATCTAGAGCTCCTTTATCTATAATTGGAAGAACTTAATTTTTTGTTTTTATGCAAGACTTTGTAACTCACCAAAATTGCTGCTAGCTCTTTCATATTAACGTGAAGCATGCTCATGCTAGTGAAAGCGGTTTCGCAGGGCTTCAGTGAACTTTTGGAGCAGGGTGGAGGACGCGTTACTGTGTTGGGGCGGTTGGCTTCTTTGGCGTTAACTCCCTGAATTGTAACCAGTTTCCTCCACCACCAGGTAATCTCCACTGTAACATTTTGTAGGGACTGTTGTAGTCAAAACCAGTTTGCAAGGCAGTGAAGGCACTCCTCTCGCATCCCAACCTAATCAATAATACAGCTTACGCCCTTGAGACGGGCATTGCTGAAAATCTAGGACCATACGGGCATTGCCCAACTTTCTGTGATTGTTGCCGCGAACTGATTAACCAAATTCTTGAGTGTTGGAATTTTTAGATCTCTGATCTCGGTAGGGTGAATTGATTTGCGATCGTTGACTTAGAAAAGGTGCTTAACCAAGAAATCCAGCCTGGGACCTTAATGCCACGGCTCTCCCGCTTTGAGCGTGCCACTCGCCTCTGCCGGCTGCCCCGTGAACTTGGGGGGAGCAGTTTTCCCCTCTGCTTGTCCTGCCCCGTACCTGGGGCCCGCGGGTGCATGCCTCCGCCGTGCGTGGGACTGATGCAGTGTGCGTGTGAGCAGCTCTTCCGAGGCTTTGCTTGTCCTTCCCTGTAACCTGCTGCTCCTTCCCGCTTGCTGCTCCTCCTTCAACGCCCATGTGTTGCGTGAGGGCATTTATTTGTCTTTCAGTGAGCTCGGAGTGGTTGAACTATGTGTTAGAGGGCGATTTTACTGTAGGCGGGAGTGCTTGCTTTGGGCGTTGCTCGCTTGGCCGGCGGGGCTCCCGGCCCGGGGTCCCTCCCGGGGTCCCGTCTCAGTGTCCCTCCCGGGGTCCCGTCTCAGTGTCCCTCCCGGGGTCCCGGCCCGGGGTTCCCGCCCGCTCCCGGCCCTGCGCGGCCGGGGGGGCCGCTGCGGAGGCGCCGCCTCGGCGGGGCTGGGGCTCCCTCTGCGGACCGAAGCGGCAAAGTGCGGGGTCCCTGCTCGGAGCAGCGCGCGCCCTGCGGCTGCGGCCAAAACCTTCGAGCCCTGAACTTCTTTTTTAACATATCCCCCCCGCCCCGAGGAGCATCCGCTTTCCAAACGAAGCCTTTCCTTTCGTTCCCCTCGACAAAGTACGCTCATTTAGGGCAGGGGTTGTTTTGCTGTCTGTTTTCAGAGGCGTTGCAGGAAGGCTGCAGGCAGCAGATCCCAGTTTTGATCACACAGACGTTAACTGGTCTCCCCTGGCTGCCTCCTGCTACCTGAACGAGTGAAAGAAGAGGCAAACAGACACCAACGGCAGCTACAGGATGAACTGACAAGGGAACTGGTGTTCCCCGATACGCCAGGCTTATTCTTTTATCTCACCGAAGTACGACAAAGGTATTGCAGCCCTTGCTATGATGTTTATCGGCGTTGCTCGTTGAGAGCAGCTGTTTCATTCCATGCATTGAAGTCGGTGACAGTCGGAAAACATTCGGAGCCTTCACACAGGTCTGATTGCAGGATTGGAATTAAAAGTGTAAATATTTATTGACAGGCAAGAAGACTGAAGGTGTGACTTGCTAAGAGGCAAACGTGCTTTACGTTCCTATTTAAAAGTAAAAAAAATCTGTGGGAGAAAAGCAGCAGCGCTCTGGAGCTGCATCTCTCCCTTTCTGCCAGCTGCTCCGGCTGAGTTTGGTTGGAACTGGCTCAGAGGAAGTGATGAATCCTTCCAGGAAGACTTCAGTTAACACTAAATATGTTAAAATTTTTGAGGCAGTGGTAGGAGCCTTTCTTGGAGAACCAAACCCTGCATTTCGAAAGGTGTCGCTTGCTCCCTTCTTCCTTTGGGCACTAACTCACGCGGCCAATAATGGGAGTGTAAAGGTCAATACTGTTAATTGCTTTCCTGTCCCTGGCAGAGGAAAAGAATGGAGAAAAGGTTTTGTGTTGGAAGATTTGCAGGGCCTGGTGTGAGCGACAGCCTGTCTCTGCACCCTGGGGAGTCGCTGCCAGGAAATGACAAAAACCAAGGAGCAGGGAAGTCCCGGGAAGCTGGCAGGGCCCAGCAAGCTCTCGGGGTCCCCCTGCTCCTCCTCTGAAGCTCATGAGAGCTTTGGGTGTTGAAACCTACTTGCAGAAGAGCGAGTGAATTTGCAGAGGGAATGTGATCACGTTAAGAGTCTTCACAGTTACCTGTGGGGGTTACTGTACGTGGCTGAAGCTTACAAAAGCAACATTAGGTCCCCGTTGTCACCACCAGCTGTCAGAGCGACTTGCCGAAATGTTGAACTACAATTTTATTGGGCCCTGTACTGTGAAATATTACAGGTTTTGCTGCCTTTACAGTGCTATAACAAATTCGTAGCAGGAGAACTGACAAACTGTATTTTGCCTGTGATCAGCCTTGCTGGTGTATTACTCAGCTGTGAGTATTTTGTAATGGTCTGAGAAGCGTAGAAACACTTCAGTGTGGCTGGGTGGGAGTGGTGGATCTCACTAATTGTAACATCTTCATTACAAATATGGATAAAGTTGAAGGTTGAAAATAATGTCACTTTCCTAGTGGAGCAACTAGTTACTGCAGTGTAGCAAGAGATTTTTATCTTTTTTTGCAAGCATTTAGAGAAATACCGTGAAGTTGGTAAAGGGCACGTCTCNAAAAATAATGTCACTTTTCTAGTGGAGCAACTAGTTATTGCAGTGTAGCAAGAGATTTTTATCTTTTTTTGCAAGCATTTAGAGAAATACCGTGAAGTTGGTAAAGGGCACGTCTCCGGTAAACCTCCTATAACTATGACAACTGAAGAACAGCTGCGGCACATCTTGCTCCCTGATTTCCCCCTTACTGATGAGGAGCAGAGTCCTGACGCACATCCAGCACAGCCTGGCTTTGTATACACTTTGACCTTCTGGTTGGATTCTCTGGTGTCTAATAAGGAATAAGCTTATGCCACAGTCTGTCTTATCGTGGAAACACGTTACGCTCTTCTCCTCTATCTAGATGCTTTCTTTCAGGATTCAGTAGTCAGCTAGTATCACCACTCTTCAGTCAAATGTGGTTGCAATTAATTTTGTAATGCAAAATCGGCATAACTTGCATTAAGTTTGAAAGGTAGGTGGGCTGAAAACCTGGAGATTGACAGTTGATTTGTTAGGCTAAGCTTTTTGTTTCAGCCTATTGAAATGGAGGTCTTCCAGATAGACTGGTAGGCTTAAATTGGTGCATTCAAATGTACATCAGTAGTTAATTTTACTACCTTGAGGATAGGACACCAAAGGGATGATTCCGCTTCTGGAAGCTGCGTGGTTTCCATGCAGTGCATTGCTGACCTGCTAGCTGGACTTCAGCTGGGCTGCTGCGTCCTGCTGGATTTGAATTGATCTGGACTCTCCATTAGAGGGACTGTGGTCACTCCAGTTCTGGTCTGGGGCAAGAAAAGCAGAATACCAGTGGCTTTCGGCTGCGTGTGTTAGCCTGACCCCGCTGAGCTCGCGGGTGTGTTAGAGGGCCATGGGGCTGCCCTGTTTTATGCTCAGTCGCATCCCCAGGAGCAAGATGGACAGCGGAGTGCTCTGCCCTGGGCAGAGGTGATGTAAAGCTCTTATACCTGCCCTCTGGTAGCTTTCCTTGGGCAAGGAGTATTAAGACAACCATTTCGATCCATTTTTAAGATGCCTGAGTGCAGTAAAGAGCTCTTCGTGTAACTGAAAATTGTGGTGTATTACACCGCTGAGCGGGCAAGCAAGTCACGCTCCGGAGACATCTGTGTTTTATTGATAAAGATTGAAGTGCGAATGGTGCTTTGCTTATCCCTCTTGCTTCAAGGCAGATTCACGAGTCATCTTAATATTGAAATATCTAGTTATTTTACTACTTTGAACTGAAGGGCGAGCACAGGGCACGAGCCTCAAAAGGGAAACTCAGTCAGTAATGTGTTTATGTGAAAAGTGGATTTTAAAGCTTTAAAAGGGTTTTAATGCTCTTCTACCTTGAAATGCTAATGCTGAAACTTGAAACATCGCACAGCATCATTAGCAATTAAGTGCATCTGTGTACTCCTCTTAGGTCTTGCAAGGCTCTTGCAAATCAGAAGGGAGATGTACACACACCTAATAAACTAATGATTTTGAAAGCAGAGTTCCAAAGGCCTGTTCGCAATTCACAGACAGCATCTTCATGCCTGGCACAGAGTAAAATTAATTGCCCCAGGCTTTGGACTTGTAGAGAACTGACTTCTGTTTTTTACCTGTGTGGTGTTGGTGCTTTGCCTTTCTATGCCTCTACTCCAGCAGCTTTTGTGCTGTAGTGTTCCAAGATTTTAACTTACTTAATTTTATTTTCTATCTTTCAGTTGCTCATACCATTCTTTTGGTGGCAAAAAATGTGTGTTAATAGACAGATATGCGGATAACTTCTTGAAGAAGTTAATTACATATTTTAAGTAGCATATACAAGATCGCATATGTATATACGTATATCCAATTAAGAAAGCATTTCAGTAATAACGTGGAAATACTCCTGCATCCTGTCTTTAGAAGCCAACAGCTGAGCAGAAGCACATTGGAAATACATTTTTTTTTTGGTGAATGCGTTTATTCCAGTTATGAGTTTTAACATTTTTGACACCTGTTTTATGTTTATTTTGCCAGAACAAAAGAGTGTGTGTGCATATGTACGTGCACATACATATGTTTATTATGCACATGATGTATTTGTTACAGAAAATGTAACGTAAACATACAAAAGTTCATGTTACTTTAAATACTGAGCTTAACTGTCAACCACAAAACATATTTGCAAACTCTTTCAACATGTGTAACATATACAATCCTAATTAGAAACAGTACAATAGCAGAGATGCCCATATGTTGGTGGCGATTATACAGAAAGAGTTTGTCTTGTGCCTCGGAATTAAGTTTGGAAAATACAATGCGAACTGTCGCATGCTAGGGTTTTGTAACTTGCCTTTAAGATGTGTATGTGGATAATTTGCTTTGCCCGTGTTGTGTTCGATTAATTACAGATGAGGGGTATTAACGCGGTGGTCACTTGATAGGAGGGGCTAGCGTTTAACGTGCGTTCCTAACAAAGTTCGTGAAGCGTTGCCTTGAACAAGGTAGTGTTGCGTGTTCGTATACTTATTGGGCCTTTTAGATATGCTGTCTTTAGAAAATCGTGAGGAAACGTACGTAGGCATGCCATACGACAAGGCAGGCATGGGAAAATTCTGTCTGTGGCAAGCCGCAGTCATTTCAGAGCAAGAGCTGTAGTGTGTATCCCTCTGGTGCACGTATAAATGGATATTTGTGGAAAGGATAATTTGCAACAGAATAATTAGAAATACCTTTATGAATGGGTCAGGGCTTTCCATCAAAAGAATGTTTTGAAAGAATTAGTTCGTTCTTTAGCACACTTATGACCAGCTTGCGCTGTGCTTTGTCACTTTAAACATGCTTACAACAGGACGCAAGCCTAGCAGAAAATGTGTATATTTAGTTTTCCATTAAATATGAGCAAATAATAATAACTATGAAGATAAAAGCAGTGGCTGCAGCAGTAGATACTGTGTTTTCTGTGATAAATACAACTAGGTTTACAATTCGTTCTGCCTTGTATCTCAAACATGTCCTGTGGTTCCCATATCCTTCGAATCAGTGTGAAACAGAAGCGAGTTGTGCTCTAAGAAGAGACAAGCAATTTGTAACACCGGAGTAATGTTTTAGGTGAAATAATGTAGAACATATTTGTGTGCTGTGACTAAACAGTCTTACTAATAACACACAAAAAAAAAGTACCACTTTAAGTGTGCGACGTGTTGGTATTAATCTAGAAGTGTTCAATTCGTAGGTTTAGCATCTTAAATAAGACGCTATAGTGTTTTACTGCTGGCAGACGCTAAAATGTTGCTTTAGTGTCTCAGTGTGGTAGCATGTGGGAAGATCTCAATTTTGATTTATTAGTGTTTATTTCTGGAAAAACTTGTGTAGTGGCATTTCACAACAGGCTACAAAGGAAATACGGAGGATCTAGAGGAAAGTCCGTCTCGTTTTGTTTTTNGTATTAATCTAGAAGTGTTGAATTCGTAGGTTTAGCATCTTAAATAAGACGCTATAGTGTTTTACTGCTGGCAGACGCTAAAATGTTGCTTTAGTGTCTCAGTGTGGTAGCATGTGGGAAGATCTCAATTTTGATTTATTAGTGTTTATTTCTGGNTATATTTGTGTGCTGTGACTAAATAGTCTTACTAATAACACACAAAAAAAAGTACCACTTTAAGTGTGCGACGTGTTGGTATTAATCTAGAAGTGTTGAATTCGTAGGTTTAGCATCTTAAATAAGACGCTATAGTGTTTTACTGCTGGCAGACGCTAAAATGTTGCTTTAGTGTCTCAGTGTGGTAGCATGTGGGAAGATCTCAATTTTGATTTATTAGTGTTTATTTCTGGAAAAACTTGTGTAGTGGCATTTCACAACAGGCTACAAAGGAAATACGGAGGATCTAGAGGAAAGTCCGTCTCGTTTTGTTTTTTAGGAACCAGCGATTTTGTGTGAATATACAAATCGTGATCAAAAGAAATGGAAGTTGGGAACGAACCTGCTGTGACAGACATTTTATTACGTATTCTTATTTACTAACAGTCCTAAGTTGTAACTTCTCGTTTTAATAAAGGTCCTTTATTCCTGCTCACTGTAGAGATGAGAGTGTAAAGCTCAGGGAAAGTTTCCGTAGTGGGTGGTTATGAAACCCATTTCTCGTCACTCCTGCGCTCACCCAATAGCATCAAGGGCGATGCTATTGATATTGTGAATTTATAAAGTCAAAATGTCGCCTGACCTTTGGTCTTGGCATCTTTATTTATTTATGCTTTGGTCTCTGAAGGTCAGTCACCTTGATGTGAGAAGGAAAAGAATACAGGAGTAAGAAGAATAATGTTTCAATCCTTTCCATCTTGTTGTGGAAGTGACTTCTAACTTGCTATCCAGTTATCTAACTTAAATTCCAGTTATTGACCCCATTTTGGGGAGAAATCGAATGTGTGCATTTTATTGATTGTGCAAATACTCATCTGCTTGGGAAAGAGCATCCCTGCAATTACTTAGTTTGAAATCGTGGGACGAGGCCACTTTGTACATGACCATGTTCATCCAAACCAAGCATACAGAAACATTTCTGATAGCCTTTTGAGTAACACAGCCGCTCTGATGTGGTTTAACTTCTTTAACTTAACGTGTTGGTGATTCCAGAATTTCATCGCTGTAGTGTGGCTGCCTGCATACAGCTGCAGAGTAACTGCTGGCCAACCTTGGTGCCCAGCGGCTCAGTTCAGTTAGCTGTTTTTTGGGACTATGAAGAATGTGGCTGGTCCCTCTGCAGCGATAGGTGTGAGTCGGAGCTGTGCTGCTGTGGTTTAGTACGAGGCTCCTGCCACCTCCTTCTTCTGTGGAGTGTTCTTGAGAGCAGAAGTTGGTTTCTTTCCAGGGCATGCTTCTCATACGTGAAGTGGTCTGAGAGTGTTTTTCAACCTACCAACTGTTTCATAGTTCGGAGAGGATATTGCTCAAACTGTCCACTCGTGGTGACAGATGTCAGCAAACGTTGGTCCGTTTGGAGTGACTACTGATTTTTTTCCCCCTCTTACAAAGATCTGCCCTATTTCATATTTTGCTCTCCCCAACACCCTGGCTGCTTTCCCAACGGGTGTCAGTGTAAGGCAGCGGTGGTAAAGCAAACGGGGAGACAAAATGGCACCACCGAGTTCTCAACTCAGCCGCCTGAATGTGTCTCATAGGCAGAAATGGGGAAACTCCGTGGGGATTTTCCTGAGATGAAGCTAACACTTTACAGGTACTTACCTCTGTAAATCCCAGCGTACCAACTTCGCTCCTCCCGCCTGTTCCCTGGAGCCGCTCGCAGAAGGATAACGTGTTTCTGCAGCGTGTCGGCAGTGCTGCTGGAGGCCTGGCGTTAGTTTGGCTCCGGGAGGTTCATTGTTTCGGGACAATGACTGGGCGCAGGCACTGCACTGGGGAAGCAGCAGAGAGCGAGGGCTGACTCCTTCCTTGCAGCTCCCTCGGCTTTGTGAGCAATTAAAAATGTTAAAAATAGACGACAGTGATTCCAGCCCTGCCAATGGGGGGATGAAAGCGTGCCTTGTTTGTGTGCCAGCCAGATGCTGGTGCATCGGATTACATCTCTACATGGATCCTTGTCCCTGTGTCTGTGTGGGTCCTAACAAATGCTTTTTGGATGTGTCTCAGCAACTCCCTGCGGCAGTGATCCATCACTCGCCGGCCCCTGTGCGGTGCTGCGCTGATGGTAAATGCTGGGGGTTTAGTTCTGGGCACTTGGAGTGTAGAGGCCCTGTAATTCCCTGTTGCCCTTTGCTTTACATACCTAATACTTTGTGGTTATCCTCTTCCGTAGCACAGCTTTGCTAAAGACACCAACAATTGAAGTTTCTCTCTCGTTATGATGTACTTACTGTAAGAGTGTCTGATCTACTTCAGATGATGCAGTCGTTTTGTTTGACCTGGTGACGGTGTCAAGCAAATAACCATTTTCCCATTCCTCTTGTCGTCTTTGCTTGTTTCCCCAGTACAAACTGTCCCTCTGTGAGCCTTGAAAAGAAGAAGAGATGTATTTTTCCCCGGATGAAAGGTTTTTGTCCTGGAACCATCAGCTACCCGGGAACCACGAATCAGAGCCGTCTCTGCTGGGCTCTGGGTCCTTATGTTAATAGCGCATCAGTCCCTTCCTTTCTCTGGCTGGAGCAGCATCAGATGCGTGCTTTTGCCAAATATTCTTACAACTGTGGATCACCGGCTTGTTCAGCGACACCCTCGCAGGCTTTGAGAGAGAACGGAGTGATGCCACAAGGCAAGCAGCCTCTGCTCCTCCTTTCTTCGCGTGAGAGAGGAGCAAGTCGTGCAGAAATTCTCGCAGGCACAATGCGTATGGTATTTTTGCAGCCAAGTTTCTGTAGTGTTTGCTCTCGGAGATTTGCGAGCTTAGCAGAGCAGAAGCAATGCCTCATGTTTATACAGTACGCAGCATGAAGGAGATCTAAAGCAAAGTGAAACCTCAGTGATGCAAATAGTCACAGGTCCTTCCCACAGGCCTTGGGTGCGAAGCGCCGGTCCTGTCAAAACACATGGGCACTTTGTTGCAGCTTCACAGGGTAAAAACTCCAACAGGAATTTGTTCAGGATGGCATTTCTCCCCCAGTTACCCCAACAAGGCAGGCGTTTGAAATACAACCAAAAGCGTGGCGGGGTTCTGGAGGCAGCGAGGCAGCACCTTGGCTTTGAGGTGGAGAACTGGGAGAGGAATAGCAAAAGCTTGGAGCTGGGAGGAGAGAATAAACTGCTGTATTCAAAGAAGAAGGTCCACAGAGGTTATTGCATCCTGCTCAGGACTGCCAGGGCTTTCAAATCATTAAGGAAACTAATTTATTGGCTTTTTTCCTCCTTCATTTTCTCTCTCTCTCTCTCTCTTTTTTTTTTTTTTCCTTCCCAGAAACGGGCGCTGGTCATCAGAGACACTGTTTTCATTTGGCAATATGCGTGGACTGTCCAGGCGTGGTTCCCCAGTTGCGAAGTTTCCACTCACTGTAAAATAATAGGCAAAGTTTTGTTGAGGGGCTGGTGGGAACTTGTGACGAGACCCTTTGGAAGAGGCTTCAGGTGAAGCAGTTCTCTGTCTGAAAATCTTTCCGGTTTGGGGATGTGTGTGAAGCAGGAGCCGAGAAAGCAAAGACAGCAAAATCAATAGCTACCTCTGTAAAATGTGAGCCAGGAACTTTGTGGTATAATAGTGTTTTGGGTTTCTTACCCAGATTTTCACAGTTTTATTAAGGGATCATATGGTTGAAATCCAGCATGCATATTCCCTGTTTTTACATTTTGCTTACAGTTTTTCCTGCAGTACATGCTCTCTTATTTTACTGGTTTGTGATCAAGACTTGTCTCCTCATTGGACTGATCAGTAACACAGCAGATCTCCTGGCTGGGAGAAGCCTGGCTCGCGTGGGTGCCGATAAATAATCGCAACTCACGGGCTTGTCATGCGTTGTGTTGGAGGAGCACTTAGCACAGTGCTGGTGTGCTCAGCGGCTGCTGCTCCTCGCTGCCGCTGTAACATGAGTAAAAGATGTTAGTCATTTGGCACTTGGTTTATTAATTCTGGTGGGAGCGCAGCACTTAGGTTTGCTCCCTGGATGAAGCAGCATGTGTGAAGTGCGCGGGGCAGGGGTCACGCCGTCTGCGGTATTGCGATCAGTGTCTTAGGGTGAGCTGGGGGAGCCACTTCATCTTACAGCACTGCTTTTTCCTCATCTGAAAGAAAAGCAATAATGAGATTTCCTTCCCGTGGAAAGTGTCGTAAGAGCTACTGGGGAGGAGCGGCAGGTGCGAGTGGGTATAATGCGTATTTCAGCGCGGCCTGGTGCTGGCAGAGCCCTGCACTGCTTTCAGAAGCTTCAGAACCCTTCATTCAGCCTTGGTGTTTGGGGATTTGTTTCCTCACCGCATTAAAGCAATTAGCAGGTACAGGGAATATTGTGGGGTGTGTATATATACCATGGAGGGACTGTTATGGCAGCATATTACTCTGCCATCCCTCCTCAGCAAGGCAAGTGCTGAGCAGTTTCAAGCTGTACGAGTCGTTTCTGGGGCTCTGCACTGCTGCAGGGAAGATACCCCCAAAACATACCTTTGGAAGCCAGGATGGAAGGAAGCACAGGAGACCAGCTCTGATTGTAACCGCAGAGGGAATTGTGAGCAGTTCAATTTATAGTATTATCTCACATTTTCATTTCTAAACCCCATTAAAGCCCTAACAGTTTTCCTGGAAACAGCCTTTAAAGTTCTCACTTGATTATTTTTTACCTCCAAAGATGCTCTTTCTTTCAAACGTGCAGTGCAAGCCATGTGAGAAATTTGGAACAGATGAAAATATCTGTGTGTTGTCGGTTTTTTTTTTTTTTTTACAGTAACTGTGTCTGTAATCTGTGCTATGGACATTTCCAGAAATTGTGTTGCCGCATTGCAGGGTTTTAGAAAGCTCTGCTGAGATTAAATGTTTACAAAGAAATATTTTTCATCTTTGGTGAAAGTGGTGGATTATTTTGGTTAGATCGTAATATTACTGGTGATAAATTAACAGAATGGGGAAGACTAAAGAGTTGCATCCTCCGAACTTCAGATTTCAGAGATGACAAACCTGGGTTTTGCCTCATTCATAGATTTGGCAAATGGAATTTATCTAAAGAGCGTGAACTCTATTTTTTGAAATTTTCCTGCACTGAATACCTTCAAAATAAAGAAAAATGCTCTTCATATACCTTCATTAGCATGCAGTGTGCCATGACAGATTTATGAAAGACGTCTTGCTGCTGGAGGACCTTGGTGCTTTATACCATTTGGTAAATAGCACGATGATGTGCTGGGCACTCAGGTTTCATTCTCGGTCCCATTCATCATCTTGCTCTGTGACTCCAAACAGACTATTTCACTCCTTTGTCTCGGTTTACCTGTGTATAAAATGCTGCAACCATCTCCTACCGCTGTCGTGAAATGTAATTAAGTCAATGCTTGAAAATACTGTTTAAGTACAAGCTACAGCTGTTACTTGCTGAGGTTTTAAAGCGTGTAAGGAAAAAAAAATCCTTCTTGGGCTGCTTCAGGGTTTATTTTTGGTTTCTGCCTTTTTCCATTCTTTTTTTGTCTCCTTCTATAGCTGTTGCAAGAAAGTCAGGAGAATGTGACATTCAGTGAGTGACACCAGAGCTGATGGAGGCAGGGAGGGGCTGAAGCCTTCGAGTGTAACCAGTGATGCTGGAGATCATTAACACTGCTATTTATAACTGTAAAAACTAGGTTTCAAGGGGAAACATCTAGGCTTAGCGTGGCTAATTATACAGCTGTTAACTAATCTAACAGCGATCCTAATTCCACCAAACCTTCGCGCTGACATTTTATGGCATTGTGTGAAGCAAGCTCATGTAGCACAGAGCCTGTCAGGTGGAGACGGGCTCAGCTTCCCGACTCTGGCGGCTGCCCGGCTTCCTCTGCAAGCGCAGGGTGAGTGGTAAGCGAGAGCTAACGGCCTCCTGCTGCAAACGGTGTCCGCCTTCAATACAGCCTCCTCAGAAAGGGTAAGGGCACCTGGACTGGAGGTTTTAAGGAAATCCCCAATTACTACTAGAGTCAAAATGACAGAGCGGCAGTTACCGGAGGGTTTGACCGCTGCTGAATCCTCAGGGTGACTCGATACGCATGCAGTGTTTGCGTTGTTAATTAAATGTCTTCGTACTTTGGTGGTGTTTTCTGTAGAAGTATTGTCTCGAGGATCTATCTGCATAAATTTAATTGTAAGATCAAAGTGGTTTTTGCCATTTAAAAGCATAAAAGAGAAAGTGATCTCATGGAAAAAGTCTGATCAGTAGAAGGATCAAATGGATTCTTCAGAGGGGTGTGATACACTTTCCTCCTGTTATCTCCCCTGCTGCTTTGTTGAGTCCCTTCTATATTTTTGAAGTTTGAAATCACTGAAGTGTGACCTATTTTCTTGTCTGCTTGCATTTCCCAATGTTTGCAGGTAAGAGGTGCTTGAAGGGAAGACGAAGGGCTGTCCCTCAGGCACCACTGCTTCCTTGCTCCAGCGAGAGGCTCGTGAGTAGGCAGGCAGGGGTTTAGAGGCCCTGAGTGCATTGAGTTATTGTCAGAGAGCTGGTTCAGTACATGTTGACCTTATTATAACATTTATAGCTTCAAGGCAAACGCAAAGAGCAAAGCCTCCAGCAGTCGGGTTTCCATTCGGGACCAGGAACAGGGGAGTTCACTTTCTGCACTTGCTGGTTTTACTGCTGTTAGTTTTCACGTGTTAAGGATTACCTTTAGTTTCTCTGGTCTCCAGTATTATTTGATCCTCACTGAGGACAAGAGGAGGTGGCCCAATGGGAGGGAAAAATAGTCTGGGCCAGGGCACGGTGTGTGTGTGAACATCTTTTCATGTTTGCTTGCTTGGGTGCGTGAGTCTGGAGCAAATTACCTTGCTGAGAGTCCTCTGAAAACGTCCTGTGTGTCTTGGAAGTACAGATTTTTTTTTTTTTTTTACTTTTTTAAGGAATCCGAATTCCATTCAACACTCGTCATCTCCCCATCTTTGGTTTTGCTGTTTTGTTACATTGGTTTCCGTTAATTCTGTAGGGATTCTTTGTCTTCAGTCCGTCCGCCAACTGCCCTTCAGTCGCTGCCCAACAAAAGTACTCATTTTTCTCCCTTCTTTCCCCTCACCCTTCGTCTCGGCCTCCAGAGCTTCCACAAATCAAAGGGAATCTATAGTTTATTTTTAAATTTGGTGCTTATTAAGTAAAAGGGATAGTGTAATGTCATTATGGATGGCATCCTTTAATATTGCAAAGCAGCAGCTGTTGTTAACCTTCTTTGTTCACAGAGCCCTTGGTTGCTTGCAGGCCACTGGGCAAACAGAATAGCTGGTAGCTATGTCCTGACTTCACTCAAAGCAAGCAGAAGCCACCCTTAAGAAGCGCAAAGGATTTAAGTATCCTGTGCGTGTTAGTTGGTATTTGGAGAATAAATACAGACCATTGTGCTAGATGTGCAGTACATTGATCTGAATTTGAGTCTGCTCGTTACATTGTGGAATAGAGCTGTTAGTCAACGCTGCTGTCCTTATCTGCAGAAAATAGGAGCGGCAGTCTGCCCACGTCAAAACGGTGAACGCTGCCTCTCGTTCCCTTGATTCCTGGTGCGTAGTTAGAGAAGATGACCAGAGGATGTGACAGGAAGAGGAGAAATTATCTCACACTCATATTCTGTCAGATCACACAGGGAACAGGGACCATGTGTGCTCTTATTTACTTTCCCTAGTATTGCCAAAATACATGTGATACCCTCTTCGCTGGAGTAGATTTTTGCAAGCCGTTACACACACTGTGTAGCTGCTTGGGTTTTTAGGTAACTTGCTTTGCTCCCTTGTGTATGCGTTCATAGGAGCTAGAAACAATGTATTGACTAGTTTAGTCTTTTTTCGTGCAACGTTTCCTTCATCCCCTTACGTACTTCTCCACCTATAGACTTGTGCTCCCATAAGTACGCAGTGAGATGTTAATCTGCTCTCTGAACTCTGGATCTTGACTGTTTGCTCATATTCCCTGTCGTAGCCTTCCTCATCAGCAGGTGTCATTGCAACCTCCTGACTGTGCTTCTGTTCCCTGATTGTTTGAGCCTAAATCCACAATCATTTCAAGGTAGCCATCTAAATCTTCTAGGGAATATGTTACAGTTTTCCCAGAGGAAAAGTACTTGCAAGAAAATTTGAATGGTACAGATTTTGCACGATGCGGAGCTTCAGCAAGTAAATCCGCGTTCCCTGTTCGGCTCCGTTGGGAGCCACGGCCCAAAGTGCTGGAGGGACGGTATACGTTAACTTACTTTCCTAATGCAAGCAGGAGTTTGAGAGATCTCCCTCGTACTCTTCCCCTAGGGCATGCTGAGCTAATGAAACTGCCGTGTCTGCCCTCATACTGCTTTTCTGGGCTGCATATCTTCCTTAGCAGATCCAACTGCTTATACTGAGAAGAGCAATCCTGTGTCTTCATGCGTGACGGCGGGCAGTGCAGGAACCAGAAATCAGACCCTGAGCAACAGCGGGTCTGGAAGGTGCTTATTCCCTGTTTGCTGTAAATGGCAACCAACAGTGATTTACCAACTGTTTGTAGAGACCATTTAGACAATGTGAAAACTGTGATTGAAGAGCCATTAATTTGAAAGCCTGTACGCATATTCTGTTTTTTCTTTCTACAGCTGTGTCCTGGGATGTCCGGGGAGTAACCTGTGGAATCTCCCGCTGCCTGAAATAATGCTTTGCTTTGCCGTAGAGTTGCTATCTGAGCATTTCAGAGCACAGTGCAAGCATTAATGGTTGTAGCAGTCAGGCAATTGAATAAAAGCAGAGTCTTAAAGGTGAGGAAGCTTTGGCTTGACCATGACAAATGAGTTTCTTGAATCCTGGTCTGTTTTCTACTAGAGTTGCTTTGCTCAACCTGAGATCTCTAAGACAACAAAGGGGCTCCCCAAACCAGCTAGTTAAAAACCAAAATATAAACACCTCCGTCCCTGTGCACTCAGATGTTCCTGAAGAAATGTAGCCACGTGCCATTGCTTGCTGCCGGTGCCTAGATAAAATATACAAAACCGTAAGACTGAGGTTGCTGTTCTGCAAAGCAGTATGTTAAAGAAACAATAGGTGCTCCAGTAGCAGCCTTTTCGTCCCGGATGGGGGTGAAAAATAGAATTAATATGGATTAGGATCTTTTTTTATTTTTCCTGCCAAAACAGCTTGGTCCCTCAGTGGAGAAAAGGTGGAGAAGTATTGACCTAGATCATCTTTCCTATCTGGCTAAAACCCAGCAGTGCATCGTTGTATAAAAATGAGAGCTAAAAGGAGGAAACGATATCAGAAAAGGCGTTTGTTTTCTTTAATTTAGCTTTACAGTTAGTGTCCAGTAATTCACCTTGCTTCTTTTTTTATTCAGCTGTAGCTCTGCGATGCTGTTGGATAACCTGCAAGAGGACTCGTTGCTTCTTTCTTAATTTAAAGGGAGCTGTAATTCAGTAATTTTCATACTGGACCTTACCACAGATAACTGTTAGAATTCATTTTGCTGCTTGGCTGGTTTAATACAACATGTGCTGTGGATCAAGTCTGTAGACATGCCCAAAATATGTTGCCCTTAACAAAGAGCCTGCTTATCGAAACCCAATTACTTTATGAATTAGTACGAAGTTGCGTGTCACGCAGCTTGAGCTTACACATACTGCCGTTTCTCTTTCTCGTCTTTTCCTTGGAAAATGTGACTGGTGAGTGGTAATACTGTTGAATGCTGCTTTTATTAGCAGCAGCTTATGCAGGGATGCTGCCCTGTCACTTTGGGTCATCTCTCCCATGTGCTTCGCAGCAGTGTTGAGGCCAATGAATAAAAACATTCAGGGGGGAACAAGAGTCATTTGTAAGGAGCTATTTGCCTGCCTGCTTTTCAAGGCTGGGTGGCTGGGGAAGACTAATGCCAGCAGCGATGTTGAAACACATCAGTCCTTTTTCTGAATTCCTTTTTTTCTGGGTCTAAATGTATTCTGTTATGGAAAAAGAATAGACGGCAAAGCTTGCCATGGCATTGACTGTGCCAGGTAGGAGATGGGAGCTGTTAGGGTTTTTTTTTTAAATCCATCAGAAAATAGTGCACAAGAATGAAACCTACAACTGAAGGGTTGATATTTGCTTTGCTACAACAAAAAAGTAGTTTAGTTTCTTGACACAGAGTTTGTGAAGGTGTGGAGTAGTATGGTCCAAAGGACTTTCAAGCTTTCAAGGCTTTTACAATTGCAAAAACAGCACATATGAGAAGCAAAGCTCAAAAGATATTTTGAAAGTTGTAGTTACTGTAGGATCTAGCTTATCCAAAAACCTGATTCTGACACCTCCCAAAGCCATTCGCAAATCAAGCTAGGTGTTGAATTTCAGCAATGGGGAGAATTTAGGAAATTCTGCAGATGAGTAGCAAGTCCAGCAGCATGGCTTGATGAGGATGGCAAAAATCACGTTTCTGTTTCTTACTTTGAGAGATGTTTGAGTCCTAGCGCTGAGCATTTTGGGGTTATGCCCTCAGAGGATGCTGTAGCTGTTTGTTTGTAACTTGTTATTTGTGTACTGTACTTTGTGTCTTATCTAAACGGCATTGAGGAGGTTTGAGGAGATGGCGTAGAGGAGGGTGCTCTTTGGGAGACCGAAACCAGGAGAGAGGATGCTGTCTGTTCCACTCTCCTATCTGCAAGGATGTGTTGGCGGAGGGGACGACCTGTGTGTTGGGGACCCAGGTGAACTAATTTCTCTCCCCAGGGGCTTGCAAAGCAGTTTTTCCCAGAAGCGTGACCTGGATGTAGACCCCTTAGTCGGGAGCGAACTCGGTCTTCTCTGTCGATGCTGTTTAAATTTCATGAATAGTTAAACATGAACTGGAGCAGGGGAGTACGTGTTGGGTCTGCCTATACCGTCACACAGCAGGTTTTGCATCAGCTGGGGCGGGGGGTGGAATCCTGCTTACAGCCCCTGTTACCTGGCAACGTGGAGTGTGATGTTGGGATCAATTGAAAATTACTTGAACCTACACTCAGTTGTCCTTAGCATAGCTGCGGCTTCTGATACAGAGCTCAGTTGCACTGTGACAGCTACCGGGAAAACATGCTCATAATCCTCTGAGGGGTGCTGCGGGCATCTCTGGGTGACGGCCGTGCATGCAGCCATGTCCTGTGGGGCCCGGCGCCGCCGATGATGTCTGGAGGGGACCCCTGGGGTGAAATGGAGCCTTGTGAGCTACAGTTGAGAGCCGGAACAGCATTTCATAGCGGTGCGGGGGGACGGCAGCGACTTACCGACTCCAGTCCAAACAGCTGAGTTTGTGCCTGGCCATACTTTCCCTGTCAACTCAGCAGCAAATGGCACAAAGTCCCCTTTTGACCCGTGTCAGCGATGTTTGGTGTTGGCTTTCTCAAATGTGTGTCTCTGGAGTCATTACTTCATTCTTTTTCCGTTCTACAACAGGGACCTGCTGGCAGTTTGGTGTCGGGCTGTGCCCTCTATCTCAGTGTCGTATTCTACATAGGCATAGAGACTGATCCTCATCTCATAATTAATGTGTTAGTCAGTACCCTGAGGTGTAGGGATTGGCCAGGTTATGCAAAAACAATTTATATTTTTTTTTTTTCCGCAGACTGCTTTGCATATTAGCTTTCTTGCGCGTTACTGATGTGGTTCTGGTGAACTTCATGCTGTTGCTAGGAGGGATAAGCCACGAGACACTGAAGAATTACTCAAAACGCCTGCAGACGCAGGAAGTTAATACTGCTCTGGTTTGTATTTGGACAGCTGTCACGTCATTTGAAAAGACTAGGCGCTCTAGAAACTCTAGAAGCTTTTCCTTCCTCTAGATGAGTTTTCTTTTAAACTGTATTTTAAGGGCTGAATGGTACCTCTGGTTTCAAATGGCAAAATCCTCCATTGCAACGGGAATTGTGGAGCTCCTGTGGGACCTGCACCTGGAAGGGTGCCTTTAGCAGATCTTTCTCTGGAATAGAAATCCATTGGAGAAATTTCATTATCCTCTAAATAAATGGGAATAGCAGTAATTGAGTCAATGTGTAGAGGAAATGCGTTTATTTTGCAGGCAAACTGTGACTTTATCTAGAGGCTTTCTTCCGTGTTCTTTAATTAATATGAAAATGCTTTGCTGCTTATAAGTATTGGTTAAATTTGATACACCGCAAATTTTGCCTTTAAAGGGATTCTTTGTCAGCTGTCACCTAATTCTTTTATCACGTTTATGTAAGAAGGACATGCTATTTTTAGAAACTTAATGTAGATATCAGTATGCTGGGAGATGAGATTGTGCCAGCAAATTCACCTCACAGCCTAAACAGGGCATTTTTGTGTGGTGTGTCCTGGGAATACCACGAGCAAAAGCACTACCCTGGGCCGGGCAGAGAAATTGTCCGCCTGGTGCCTCTCTGACCTTCCAGCCCCTCTAAACGTGTGTTTTTGCACATATACAGCTGTTGGTGTCCTGCAGAAATTGCAAGATCCTGGTGCTCAAAATTGCAAGAGTACTTTTTTTTAAAAAAAAAAAAAAAAGTAGAAACCTAACAGTTTTGGATTCTGTTTGCTTCTGGATTTTGAACTCTTACTGTGCTCTCGGACCATGTTTTAAACTTAGCCTACTGGGAGAGCTGAAGCATGCTTTCTGTTGTTGAAATGAGAACAAACATTCTTGTGTGCTTGCAGACTCCAGGAGCCTTCCTTGAAGAAAACCACTAAATATTTTCAGATTTCAGACAAAGAGCGGGAATTATTATCTTAGGAACCGTCTGCTTATATAGTGTTTGTGTATGAGCTACTTGCAGTAGAGATACACCGTTTTATCNTTGAAATGAGAACAAGCATTCTTGTGTGCTTGCAGACTCCAGGAGCCTTCCTTGAAGAAAACCACTGAATATTTTCAGATTTCAGACAAAGAGCGGGAATTATTATCTTAGGAACCGTCTGCTTATATAGTGTTTGTGTATGAGCTACTTGCAGTAGAGATACACCGTTTTATCGCGCATGCGTGTGCTGCAGTATACCATCTCAGGTGTGTCATCATCTTTGTTTGGTAGTGTATTTCTCAAGCATATTTTTATAGATAAGGCAGTACAGGACATCACAGGTGGTATGTACGTAGCCGTGCGTGGTCTGTGAACAAATGTCTTCCAAATGGACTTGCCTGCTTCTATATGCAAGAACAAAGAGATCAGAAAATGTGTTTCATGATTTGGTATATATCCCATTCTTTCCCTCCTCTCTCCCCTGCAGTTGTGTAAGTACTTTTGATGGCAGCTGCTGGATTAGACCCAGAAGCTTAAAAGATTAAAGAAACCACTAAAAGCAGCTAGGAGGAAGTGAAGGATCTGTTTGTCTGAAGGTTTGTGTTTTCTTACTTGTTGTTTGAGAAGAAAATTGCAAACAGGCTCTGCCCTGCAGCAGCAGACTCGCAGACATCTGGGCGTTGCAGAGGTACGACATCTGGTCCCGCCGCACTCCCCGGGGCCCGTGGGCGCAGGAACGAAAGCTCAGCCTGTGCCTTGGGCCTCGCTGTGTCACGTCCAGGGTGCTGTGGGGTGACAGTGACGGTCCCTGTCCTCTTCCCTGTTTGCTGTTGTAGCCCACAAGCTCATTCAGTGCTCTGCGGCGTAGATGTGGAAAGCGTTGGCTGCCCGTGGTTTCTTACTGAGCCGGAGGAAACTCTGAAATTGAAACGCAATGAATGGCTGAATGAGCAACAGCTTTTGCATTTTCACCCTGTGTTAAATGGCGCTGCTTGCTGCTGCTTAAGCTGTCTGTTAAGCTCTATGGTGAACATTGGTTTTAGTGGACGTATTTCTTGTCCAGGTGCTTCCAGTCAATGACAGGTAGAGCTGAGCAGGACACAACGTCTTTCACCCAAGTCAGACTGCAGTCTGATTCTTTGCCCCCGTTTCCTTTTTTTCCCCATCCACCCTCAGTCCCAAACCTAAGAGCAGCTGTTTCAAGAAGTTATTTTTTTCTTTTTTTTAAACGTGGTCTTTGGCAATGTAAAACATCTGCTGCTTTCTGGCGGATCCCTAAACACTGCTGATGGTGTGTATAATCAAACCAGGGGTCTTGAAGAATGTAAACCACTCTTGCCTTTTGTCATTCTAAACAAGCAAATCTGTGCTGAAAAAAAGTGTCTGGTGTGGATGCGAGACAAGACCCCAGACACCCGAACTGCATTGCTAGGGTAGGAAGAGTGCTGCAGAGCACGTTAAGATTATTAACATTAATCTAATCTTTCCGTTTGTCAAGCAGATTTTTGAGTACATGGAGACAGCTTACCCAGTTCTTAAGACAGTGCTCCCAGATCAGCTTGCAGTTTGTTCTGTAATACCGTGTGGATTTGCTGGGATTTTCAAGTAAATACATTATGTATATGGCTTACAGATTGCTTAGGCTGTCTGCATCAATAATTAAAATGAGGGAGGGGACTACTCTGCAGAGTTTTCCCCTTTCTTTTCCTCATCCTTTCTACGTGTCTATTTTTATCTTTCCTCTCTTAGGATCAGGAAGATAAACCTGTAGCAAGGGAGAGCGTGTCAAAGACAGAGCTGAAGGTTTTTCCAGCAGAGATGGGAGCTCGTGGCACGTCGCTGCAGTGCCAGCTCTCAGCATCAGCCTGACCTTTGCCATTCTCTTTGCAGATGCTTTGATTCAGGCTTGTCAAGAGCTGCCAACCTGTTCTCTTCACTGTTAAAGCAAGCACACCTTTTCTACTGAGACAGGACAGAAAGCGTCACTTTTGAGTCTTGCAGTGAACACGATGCCGTGCTGTTCAGTTGCCCAAAGTAGAGGGAAAAGGTTTGGTTCGATTTGATATTGCTGTGGTGGGTGTAGCGCTGCCTAGATTGGATGGGGCAAGTTTTAGGGCTTAGTGGTTGTGGGGTTTTTCATGGTACTTTGTTAGATCAAGAGCTTCAGAACAAGTTAATACTTAAATTTCAAGTATATCGCAAGAATAACTAATTTCTGTTTTATACCTCCATCCTCACCTATCTTGGAAAAGTATACGGTGTATTGGAGTTGGGTTTTCAAAGTACACAGGGCCACCGGATGCAGACAAGCTCTTTTAGTGTGATTTTCTGATGTGGCATTTTTAGTGTCCTAGATACGTTGAATTTAAGTGGGAAGTCATGTCCGGTTCATTGCGAGCCCGTCTCTTTCCCGTGCCTGAAATCTCTGCGCATCCAGTCACTAACATCTCTGCCTTGAAGTTCAAAATGATAGCCTGGCCTTACTGGGCATGACACAATCTGTCACAGTCACAGCCAGCTTCTGGGGTGGGTACCAAGTCCAGCAAGACTGTATGGAGCGTAGGACTTGAATGCTGTTATAAAAAGTGCACTTAAGCTGGGAGAGTGACAGTGCTTTCCACACTGACATCGCCACCTAAGAACTAGCAAGAGTTACTTGCCTCTGTTTACTTCCCAGCTTGATTTAAACTTTACGGCACGTCCAAAGAAACAGAGAAACTGCCAAGGAGGTGTTGATCTGCTGAAATGGCTGGATGCCCTTGCTCAGCTAAGTGTATCTGCACAGCAGTCCCGGCTTTGGTCTGAGCTGATTTCCCAGCCTGCGTGTGAGGCACAGCATACAGCGCTTGCTGTCCTTGTGCGTTGTGGGACTGCTGAAGCTTTCACTATGGAGATTTTCATACCGTAGCTGGGAGCATGAGCATTTGGGCTGTTACAGAGTAAGAGACACCAGTTTCAATTTTGTTACTACGGATGAAAAATCACACAATATGCCGTACTTGGTGTAAGGACATTTTGGTATTGCATGCACCAATACCTGGTACCTTCCACGTGTTGGGAACCAGCTGGAAGGTTTTACAGGGGTAGAGCAAACTAAATCTTGTCCAGCATTATTTTTTTTCCCCTGTATCTGACTGAATAACAAGGGTGCACTTCAGTGTCCATAGCCTGTGTAATCGTTGACTGTTTTTTGAGATGGCTCATTAGGATGATGTCTTGGCTGAAAACTTTGGAATTGGTCTGAGATCACCAAGTCACGGGCTGTGAAAGAGCCGTTAAATAATAACAACTATCTTATCTCGTTACTGACCTGGACCACAGCGGCCTGGAGAGCAACTGCTGGCACACGGCGTTGCTGGCTGCGGTTAAGTGTAGTGCACAGTGCAGAACCTCAGGTACTGTTCTGTCGCACTGTCTACACCGCGCTCTTTCCAGTTTGAGTTTGTTTTAAGGCTTTTTGTAGCGTACTCTGCCTGCATAAGTTTAGCTCTGATCATGGAATTGCCTGTGGAGATCTCATGCCATTGATAGCTTCATTTGTCCGTGTTGCGGTTTAGGACCTTGGGAGCAAAGTGCCTGTGTTGGCAACGCTCTGTCTGTGTTGCTTCCCATTTTTATGCAAAAGGGGCAGTTCTGTGCGTTTCTGATGTATGAAGACAGCAACTGGGTGCTCTCTGGAAATCCCTGGTGCTCTAAGAAAGATTTAACTTCTCCAAACATACCTGAACTTACAGTGGGCACTATAAAAGCAAGCCAACAACTGCTGTACGCTGATATAACTGCTTATTTGCACAAAGTTTTCAGTCTGAGTATAAGAAATGCCACGAGTTCTTTCTGGAGGTGCTGGTACTATAGCTCCTCAATGTACAAAACTGTTCATGTTTCTTTTTGGCTTGCTTTTTTTTTCGCTGCACACCCGTTCTTGTAATATCTCTTGGCTCTCCTCAACTGCTTGAAGTTCAGAAGTTTTTAGGCAGGTATTCATAAGCACTGAGAAAGTGTAATGCCTTATTTGCTGCTTCACACTCATTAAGGTCCAGAGTAATTTTAGCAGCAATACAGTTACTCTGGGTAAGGTAAAGACTGCATCGCTCTGCATGTACAGTGCCTAGCATGGTGCAGTCCTGCTCACGGACTATAAACTCCGGGTGCTGATGTAATACAGATGTTAATCAGAATTTACAGTAGTTGAAATGAGCTNTGGCTCTTCTTAATAAACTAGTGTAATTACAGATCTATTTAAGTGGAGGCATACGACACGTATGTTTGTGACAATTTTCCAGAGGGATGGTTCGGCTAGTGCTAAATAACCAGGCTCATTTTCCCATAATGCAAATGTTATTCACAAACTATTACCATAATTGATGCACCGAGCCACTGTAGAGTAAATAATGTGTTGAGTGTGGGAAGCAAACTAGAAGTCAATGAATATTAAAGAACAAAACCTCATTTTTAAAGGGAAACTTCTGAAGAATTAGAATTACTTTGAAAATCAAATGGCAACGCAAGTTCAAATTGACTGGTTGTTTTTTCGTTACGTATACATGCACATGCATAAACACGCGCAGTCACAGGCTGCGATCTCCAGTCTGGTTCAGCGGGGGGCTTTCCTCTGCTTGGCGAGTACAAAGCATCCTCAGCCGTGATGAAAGCAGCACGGTGTATGGGCACCATCGAGTAATGTCCAGTGTCCCGGGCACTTCCCGGAGAAGTGGGTTATGAACACACTAGACCTCTTGGCAGCTGAAAGAAATAAGGACCTTTTGGAGTGTTTTCTTTTGGGTGAAGGGGAGCTGGGACTGGTAACCCTATGTTTGGGGAGATTTTGGTTGTTTCTTTGTCTCCACCTTCCTGAAACATGCTGGGGTACTCATTCTGCGTAACACAAGAAGAATATTGAATCATACCGAAANAGGACCTTTTGGAGTGTTTTCTGTTGGGTGAAGGGGAGCTGGGACTGGTAACCCTATGTTTGGGGAGATTTTGGTTGTTTCTTTGTCTCCACCTTCCTGAAACATGCTGGGGTACTCATTCTGCGTAACACAAGAAGAATATTGAATCATACCGAAACCACGGCAGGGATCGCGTTAGGTTTAGAGGTAGTTATGCTGGCGATGGCAGAGTGCGAGTGGACAGCCTGGAGACTGCCGTGGTTGAGATCTGTCACCTGCTGGTGTGCTACGTTGCTGGGCACGGCTGCATGGGCCTCGCGGCTTACGGGACGACAAGGCTGTACAGTTACTCCTTGGTTAGTCCTTGATCACTGTCCCTTACGCCTCCGTAAGTGTTAAGTAGCTCACAGCACTTATTGCTGAGGTGTAAATTACCCTGTGTCCATTGCTGAATGCAGGAGCTGTTGGTGCTGCAAGCTTATCTATGCTGGTATGGATTTTGAGAGTAAAACATTTTACTGAATAGGACTTGATTTAACTGTGGGCATTAGTGCCCTGCCATCNTTTACAGTAGTTGAAATGAGCTTGGAATTTAGCCGAAGGGACTGAAACGGAGCATTAATCAAACACCACAATTACTGAGCCACACTTTCTGCATTAAAGTAAACTNGTTGCTGGGCACGGCTGCATGGGCCTCGCGGCATATGGGACGACGAGGCTGTACAGTTACTCCTTGGTTAGTCCTTGATCGCTGTCCCTTACGCCTCGGTAAGTGTTAAGTAGCTCACAGCACTTATTGCTGAGGTGTAAATTACCCTGTGTCCATTGCTGAATGCAGGAGCTGTTGGCGCTGCAAGCTTATCTATGCTGGTATGGATTTTGAGAGTAAAACATTTTACTGAATAGGACTTGATTTAACTGTGGGCATTAGTGCCCTGCCATCTAATCCCTTTTTATGTTCAANTAATATAGAAGATGCATTACACCCCTAACATCTCAATATAAAGTAAGCCCTGCCATGACAACATGGTAACAGTAGTCATTAGCCTTTACCTTTGGCTGTCTGAGTAAGGGAAAGGGTTATATAGATGGTAGTCTGCTCTCAGAAAGAAGATGTGTATGAGCTACTTGCAGTAGAGATACACCGTTTNGGTGTAAATTACCCTGTGTCCATTGCTGAATGCAGGAGCTGTTGGTGCTGCAAGCTTATCTATGCTGGTATGGATTTTGAGAGTAAAACATTTTACTGAATAGGACTTGATTTAACTGTGGGCATTAGTGCCCTGCCATCTAATCCCTTTTTATGTTCAAAGGGAACTTGTGTTAGTGCTTAAATGTATATACGTACATTGAATAGAAAGGTTGGATTTTTTCATGCATTGCTTTACTTTTTTTCCCCCCCGATACATTGCTCCCTCATCCCCGTTTCATGTGTAAATGAGGGAGATAGATATGGAAAACTGTGTAAGGTATTGCAAAAAAGTATTCCAGTAGGATGAAACGATGGAGTGTCACAGAAATCACTGCTTTCTGCGTTTGAGAATTGCATCATTTCAAACTCTTTTGAGTACTGGTGTGTTCTCAGAAGTGAGCTTTTCTCCAGGTGAAAAAACACCTGGTCAAATACTGCTGTGGCTCTAGAAACCAGAAAGCCAGGGAACAAGATGTAGAAGCCTTGTGGAGGATTATAAAAGCATCGTTTAATCTTTTAATTTCATAAGCCATTTTGTTCAGATGGCAATTATTGTTACTCTCTTAAAATTGCAGATTATAGCACTGCACCTTCTTATTCAGACAGATTAAAAAGACATTTTAAGCGACCTTTGCCTCCCATTGCTGAAGATACTTGCACGTGACTTCCTGGCACAGTTACATATATATCGTATAACATCAGTAGCTTTTCTTATTGTAACCTAATATAACTCAATGTGGCAGAAGTAACATATTGTGAGCCTAGCTCTTGTGCGCCAGGCTTACAGGCTGTCCTTCTTCTGTCTCAATCTGTCTCTTGCAGATCGTAAACCACTAGCAAATGTCTCTTTCTTGTCCTCTGTGGACTGGATCGAGATGTCTTTGAACCTTTCAGCCTTCTGTGGTTGTGCCTCCCAGCCATAATTTCACTTAGAAAGCTGAGCGCATGCCTGAGCAGGGTTATCACTCGCCATAACTCATTACAAATTGGCACTTGGCTGGGGGAGGTATGGTGCTTCAAACTGCTCTTCTCAAGTTAACCTGTGCTCTTTCTCTTTGAATCAGCAAGCCTTGCTTGTTAGGTTTTATCCTGCTCCCAGGGAAAAGCAGCTGTAAGACCTCGTACGTCTTACAACAGGCAAGGAAAATGTTGCTTGTACCTCTCAGTCGTGGCAAAAAAACCCTTTCCGTAAAGCAGGGCTGCTGGAGAGCCGTAGGGCTGGCGTTGGTCTCCTGGACCGCTTCGTCCTGCATCTCGTCTGTCTGAAATGGTGCCAGTCCCAGGAACTTCAATACAGCGGACACAGCTCGTTCTGTGCCTACTCCAATTGGATATTAAAGCATAAGAGCTCTCAGATACCGCCAGCCCGCACTGGGTTCAAACCAGTGACCTAGAGACTTTCTTTTTCAAATGTGCACAGAAGTATGAATTGACAGCAGCATGTTTACGATGAGATTTTCGGCAGCACTCAAGATGAAAGAGCAGATGGTGTTGATGGGAGAGCAGGGTTATAAGGTACAAGATGGGATTGTTATCATGTTAATAACAAGACAGCAAATCCCACAGGGCTTTCTATTAGCCTGAAAGATGATAGTTCCCTGTTGGCCTTCATGTGAGTCAGAAAGGTCCGGTAGCGCTGGCCTCAGGAGGCTGCAGACATCCTGTTGGTTCATCATCTTGGTTCTGAGGTGTAGCCATCGATCTGCCTGGGTTTGGTCATCCTGACTCCTTTCCTTACTGTCCATGTCCTGGGCGGCCTTTTAGGGTGTAAAGGAGTTTGAAGGCAGAGCTGGTATAATTTGGGGTTACTTCTAGAACAGCAAAACTGTTACGGAACACGAGTACTTTGAAATGAATCTGGTATTTGCAAGTTTAAAGCTCGGGAAGTACTGGGCACGTGGGAAGGCAGGCAGACGGAGCTTCAGCACTTGCAGTTCGTGTAAAGTAATCCATACTACTCTGCAGCTCTCTGAACTTAGGGAAAAAGTTCTTTCAGTCGGCTTGCAGATCCCACAGGCTTTGCTCTCAGCTTCAGAAATCTTCCAGAGATCGCTGCTTTGGCTTGTACATTAGGAGCCATTCTGAGCTGTGAAAAACATTTCAAAATCCTTTATATTTATACTAATTCCAGTTCGCCTCTTTCTTTTCACAGGCTAATTAGAAAAATAACTGCAAACGTTTTCTGGAGATGGGATCTTCCTATTTATCTAAACTTTGTTTGTGCTTGTTGATTCTGGTCTATTTTTTTCAACATCTCCACGCTTTGCTCTGTTGGTTGGGAAGTGTGAAAGCTATTATGGTAATAGGGAGTGAGATGATTTCCTGCTCTCGTAGTGCCAAGGAGATAGGAATGGATGTAATTAATCTTGGCTGTAGTCCCTGCTGCAAATAGATCATCTTGCTTTAGCCTCCCTGTACACATAGATACACACGCAGAGGTTCGTTTTGCTTGGGATAAGGGTCAGTGCTCTTCAGCGTACTCCAGGATCAGCGTAGCTTGGCTCCACCGTGTGCCCTTGCAAGTGGGTTCTTCGGAGTGTTCATACTGCGGCACGTACGAAGTGAAGTAGTGCCTGGTTTGCTCCTTCCCTCCCTCCCGCGTGGCACCACGACAGTGTTGCTCTGACTTGACAACGTGGATGGAGGCAAAGAGAAGAGGGGGAGGTGTGTACCCTGCCTGTAGGCGACTTAAAAATCAAATGGTGCTACTGGCGGTTTGGTTTCCTTGCATTAGTGTGTGATTAGCTTTGTCATGGGGGATAATTGAAATGAACAAGGATCGATATCTAAATATACATTAGGGTGTATTAAAAGGCTTCGAACCAATGGTCTGTTCAAAAGGAGGTTAGTGCAATTCCTTTGTACGCTGTCTCACATTTGAAATGGTGTATTAGAGTATGACAGAACCTGCTGAATAAATCAAAAGATATTTATTCTGGGAGAACTGCAAATAGTCTATCAAAATACCGTTCCCTTTAGGGGAGTACAGAAAGTCAAGTCTGGATTGTGGCTGTACGACCTTAGAATCTGAATAGAACATTATGTCGTGGTATCGGTGGATGTTTGAAAGAGAAAGTGTGGGCTAACAGAGTTTTGGAGGTTAATGCTACAGCACGTTTATGGCTGAATTCCTACCCAAGGTATTGTTTGTCTGGCAGCGTGTCCTTAACAAGTGAAGATGAATTGCAAAACAGAAGCAAAGTTGTTGTGTGATGCACTGTATAGACAATAACTCTATAAAATACGAAACTCAAATCCATTCCAAAGTGCTGACACTGTACGTTTTGAAATAAATGGTGTATTTTGCTCAACTGCAAAGATGAATGCAATGTTGAAAATTAAGCTGTTGTGTACTTCGTGTGCGAGCGCAAACCTAAACAGCTATTCGTACTACGAGAAATAACCAGCATCTGCTGGTGCTGGTTAGGGGCTGTTTGTGGATGCTGGTGTTGGGGGTTTCAGCAGTGTGATACAAAATGAGCAATCCTGGGGTGTGATCGGCTCTCCCCTGCCTGACTGGGGGACGCGATGGCTGGAAATTCTGCGTCTCTGTTCCCCGCGCTGCACTTGGCCTTTGATTACAAAAGGACAGCTCTGGAGGGATGTCGTCGTGCGTTTTCCTGAGATAAAATAACAGCTCTGTGTTTTGTGACCCTGGAACTTCAGGTCCTGGCAGATGCTAATGAACCAGTGGAAAACATCCAGGGCCTGGTAATTGCTTTGAGCCACAGCTGTTTGTGCTCGGTACACAGTGTCAGGGCTCGCTGCTTCAGTGGCTGCACCCGGTGATACTGCCCTGAGGTCCCCGCAGGGACTCCTGCGTCAATGCAGCGAGCAAACTTCCCGTAATCGGGTACGAGAGAGTGTGTTGTCCGTGTGGACAGGGCAGCTTGAAGACGAGTTGTGCTCTTGACACCACCTATGTGGTTCACTGTTTGGTGTCTGGAGTAAATCCCGGGCCGTGCTAGCAGGCAGTGCGTCCGGCTGCAGGGTCTGGAGTAACAGCAGAACCCTTGGCAGAGCGGCGGCTAGGAAGACAGCGAGGCTCTTGCAGTGACCCGATCTCATTCAAACATACAGCCAGATCTGTCCTATTTAGATATTTTCTACTTCAAAAAACAGCTTTTTAGGTGCAGAAAATAGAAGGTGCCAATAAAAATCAGTGTTGTACTTTGCTTTGGTTGTGTGTTCCTGTAGGAGACTTTCCGATCTACTGGTGCCTTTGCAAGATGGGATTTCTGGTGCTTCCACAGACCTAAAAAAGGCCGAGGCACTTTACCACCCTTTTAGCATATGCTAATTGTCCCACAGAAGCGCAGAGTTAAAGGGAGAGTGGGAATAATTTTCTGTGGCATCAATGGAAAGCCATTTCTGACAGCGATGGCCGTGGACGGCAGTGATTTGAACCAGCTGGGNGATTTCTGGTGCTTCCACAGACCTAAAAAAGGCCGAGGCACTTTACCACCCTTTTAGCATATGCTAATTGTCCCACAGAAGTGCAGAGTTAAAGGGAGAGTGGGAATAATTTTCTGTGGCATCAATGGAAAGCCATTTCTGACAGCGATGGCCGTGGATGGCAGTGATTTGAACCAGCTGGGTTGTGTTGGGTCGAGGAAGGTTAGACTGGGCTTGCTCTCCCCGATGCCGTGGCTGAGCAGGGGAAGGCAGGGATCTAACTGCGGAGCAGGGCTCAGCGGCCTCGTCTCCGGCAGCTGCAGCTGGGGACGGACTAGGGCATCTTAGCATGTGCAAAGCCACGTAGGGAGGTTAGAGCCATACCTTCTGTTAAGTGAGATGACCCTTGTTCGTCATTATTGGTATTTGAATCCCTTGTGTAAGTCCTATTTTGTGAGAATTTCTAAAAACATCTGTTGGCAAGTGACTGACTAGCCAAACGCTCAGTCACAGCTTGCATATGATGCACTGACACCATCACCAGTATTGACAGTACTTTTTAGGTGAGTAATATCGACAAACTAGGTTTCAGGATTTGTCTCATCCACTACATATCTCTGTGTGCGTACAGGAGATGGTGGTACCCGTATTTGTTGCATCTCACTCGGCCTATGAAAAAGATAACCTAGATCTGGAAAAGGTACAGAGAATGATGAAAAGGATCTGCAGAGACACGCACAGCTTCCTACAAGGAGAAATTTAATAGTGTGAGAGTCTCCAGTCCCCAAAAGGTGTGATATAAGGGGACGAGAAAAATCTGTAAGGTCGTAACTGTTCTGAAGATGATGAGGAGCAAATTGTTTTCTTTTTTTGCCGGATGGGATACTGTGAGACTCCCACTCAAATAACTAGGCAGCTGGTTAAAAACAACAAAATGAAACAACTTTCTCTTATGGCATATAGTGAAATTCTGAGCCTTGTTCGTCATCTTAGGGAACCATTAGGAGCTTCACCTACCTGTGTGACAAATTCGGGTCCATCTGTTATTAGATGTGTTACTGAGGGCACATCTTTAGACTTGAGATTTCTTACATTGTTTCCTTGTGCATCTTAAACTGCTTGGACATAGGTTGCTGGGCCAGCTAGCTCTGCTCCAGTACTGCACTTTCTATATACAGCGGAAATACAGTAGGCTGATTATATTCATCCTGTGCTTTGCAACTTGATATTCGCTGCTCTGTGGCGTGCTTGGGGCTGGGAGATTTGCGGTGAGCTGCAACCAAATCAGTGTATCTCATTAAACCGGAGAGAGGGAAATGGGCAGCGTTTCTGAACGGACAAAAGAACAAATAGTCTGATAGGAGCATTCCCAGGATTTTTTATGCATTAGTTTCATATCGATAGTGGTAGTTGTTTGGGTTTTTTTTTTAAAAAGGTTTTTACGGGTATTGTTAGCCTGACAGCATCAAAGCTTAACAAGTGGGTATGTAGAGAGAGGGCTGAGAAAGGGGGGGGAGCAGAAGAGAGCCTGACTCCTGATTACTTGCTCTGGTTACATAGCAGCTGCAGAATCAGAAAGGAAATATGTGCTTTATGCTTAAGAGGCTTTATTGTTTCTAAACTATATATAGTTCTGTAATCTTTCTTTAGATGGGGGCGGGCATGGTGGGACAGCCTCCAAAGCATCGCTGCCCTGCTTGGTGGGAGAGCGAGGGGTTAACGCGGTGGTGTAGGGTTCTCTGAATGGGCAAGCTCATTGTCAGAATAATGTTTAGCCAGGTGTTAATCTGTGTCTGGAGGGAAGTGCTGGAATTCATTATTCATCCCATTGGGGGAGGTCATGGTCCTGGGAGGCTGCCAGCGCTGGAGCCAGCCTCCTGGCTTTACTGACATGTGCCATTTGTGATGAATGCAGCTGAAGTCCATTTGAGGAATTCTCTTGTCAGGCAGCCAAGCTGACAGCGAAACGCGGAGCTAAGGCATTCGGCGAGCTCAGTTGCAGCAAGCGAGATCGCACTCAGTGTTGGGAGGGCAGGAGGGGACAAACTGGAACTGCAGAAGGAAAGCATCGGTTTTTCTTTCTGTCCCTTTTTTTTTTCTTTCTCTCACCTTTTGCTTCTCTTAAATACTGTACTCCCGTTGGAAAACTGCCGTCTCTGACAGAGTGCTGGCACGCTGCTTTTCATCAGCAGGACAGGTCTGGGTTGCTTTTTTGTTTTCTAACAAGGACAGGAGGCGAGACAATGATCAAGTCTAGTTGGTTCTACGTCAAGTTCAAGTATGCAGAGAAGGTAAGTCAATACGTTTTCTCCTGCAGCCTTTCCCAAGGGATTGCTGCGTGGTCGCCTACAGCCCCCTTCTCTTGACAGGCAGCTCTGGCCACCAGCGGAGCGAATGCCGCGGAGAAGTTTCGCTGGTGAATTTGTTTTTTCATAGCTTGATAGATAAGGCTGTGCCGAAAGCTGGTGCAGCGCAGGGTATGGGCTTGAAATGTGACAGCCGCCACTTCAGCATGGTGCGAGTGCAAGAGGAAAGAAAAGCTCAGATCTAATTCCTACGGTGCTGTGTCAGTAAAAAAAAAAAAGCAGTCGTAGAGATGTATTTGTTTTTCTCATGTGGGGCTTGAAAGACAGAAATAGTTCTTGTTCTGTAGAGCCGGTTATGAGATGTGACTTGCTTCTGCAGGGAAGTCAGTTCTTTTCTTCTCCTTTAGTACCAAAGTAAATATTTAATTGTCTGTAATTATTACTGGGGAAAAGAAGTTTTATTGATCAAAAAGTAGTGAGGTGTATTCTAAGGCTGTTTGCTGTGGAACTTGCTGCATTTCCTACTGCGCAGAACACTGTGCTTTCAGTTGGATTTTCCTTTTACGCCCATCTTCCCCTTCATGTTGCCTGTCCCTTGGTACCCAGATAGCTGGGCTGAACAGAGACAAGGGGATGGGGAGAGGACGGGCCAAGATATCAGCAGGGACCTGCTTGACAGCGATGCGTTTTCACTGAATAGCTCCCTGGAGGGTTTCCTGCCCCGGGTTAAAGACCGATCTTGTTGCCAGTAACGCTGAGACCCAGTCAGAGTGTTTGAATGTAGCATTGCTCTTTTCTTTAATCCAGCAAAATTGGGGAGAGAGCAAGACAACTTTTTTTGTGAAAATGCTAAGTCTGTCCCTAACCAAAACACTGTCTGTTCCCTAAGCATCCTCGAGCGGTTAGCAACTTGTTATTCTTAAAATGGGGGGGGAACCCATGCATGCGCCGTTAGCCTGAAATTTTCTATTCTGGTAAGTAGTCCCACACTGATTTGTTTCTTGTCTTTGTGCCTCAGGTTATACTGCACACAGTGAAAGCACATATATTTCTTTTAACAAGAAGCATATCTATTTCATTTAACAAGATTGTCCTATCATCTATCCTAGGCTGCAAATAGCATATTTAGCAGTGTCACAGATTTAACTATTCCATTTTAATTTTTTTGGGGCAGTCTTACAAAGGCAATTTGACTGCAAAATCCACTTTATTACACAGTTATGTTTTATCTCCTTGGTGTTTCTCTGCAATAATTCTGTTATTGAAAGTCATGTCAGACCTATAAACATCTAGAACAAAACAAATGGACTCTGCATATTTAGCATATGAACCTCTTCCTGGGAAGAAAAATCAAATGAAATCAGTAGTTACCTGCCAGTGGGTGAGGTCAGCTATTTAAAACACTGGGAAACTGTTTTATTTCACCTTTATACTTTGTGATTAAATTTCTTCTCTTTTTTGTTTTTTTTTCCTTTTTCTTAAATGCTCCTTGCAGTTCAACCAGAAAGCCCTCGAGTCCCCGAACAGAGCAGAAAATGTTCCCGCTTTTCCGTCACTGGGTGGTTCGGTGTGTGTGTTACATAACCTGTCGTACCAGTTTTGTCAGAGACAGATATTTTTGACATCTACAACCTGGGAAATCTGAACGTGAATGAGATCCAGGAAACCCATTTAATCTGTGTTCTTGTTAGAGTTACTTGTGCCTTACAAGATTTTCTTCTGTTTCCCCAGGGAGGTTGCCAAGTCTGTTCATCTGTTGGGGAAAAAAAACTCCAAACCCCAAACCATAATGTGCACACACAGGAAGACAAAAACTGAAGTGCAAAACCTGGTCTTTTATTGAATTTCATGTGTGATAAGAGACCCATAGTCCTTGGCGTGGAAATGAGGGTTTCCTAAAGGAAGGCACTTGAGAAATCTAGGTCTTGGCTACGAGGCGGGGATGGTACCCCCTTTCTAAACACAGGTTTTGTGTCAGCGTTTTTGTTGCGGTTAGTGCTTGGTTTATTCTGCGCTAGCTTTAGGAATGTGTCTGCGTGTAAACGTTGTGCTAGCATGGCTTAGGTGTGAATGACGCTGAGTTTATTGAACTGGTGCAGTTCTCTGTATGGACACCGTGGGTGCACGCTCCATGAAACGAGTGCCTCTGCGTTAGCCTAACCACGCTGGTTAAAAAAATTACGTCGAATTCTTTTACGATTCTTCCATGTTGTCAAGGTTTTAGAAAATGTTTTTATTGTAGCTAAGCTGAAGCACCTTTGGAATTTTCAAACCAGCTTTTTACAGCAGTTTGTCTAAATGGGTTTAAAATCTCAGTTGGAGATGCAGTTCCTCGTTTTCAGTTGACATAAGTGTGCGCTGCTGCAGGGATGAGTGTTCCCACTCCCAGCTACGCGTTGTCAGCGGTAGTGCTTGTGCAGCCACGTGGTGACGTGTGTCCGGGAGCTGATCCAACTGGAACTGAAGAGGTTTTATTCCTTTTTTTTGGGCCGGCTTCGTTTTCAGGCAGATCGGTGTGTGTCCCAGTTCACTGCAAGTGTACAGCTGCGAAGGATGTACCTGGAAATACCTGGTTGAGGGTCAGTGGAAAGGACAGTCGTGTCTCTTCTGGCAGCAGCCTGTGAAAACTAAATTAATTAAAGTTTACTCTCCTCGTTTGAAAGTGTTATATAATCTCTGTCTAAGGAAGGTCATTGTAGGTTAGGGAAAGGTTGGGTCTCTGCCCTCACGTCACTGCAATATCTCGGTTAAATCGGAACTAGAACTGCTTTTCCTGTGTGTGCCACAATACTGACATCGCACCGCTCCCTCTTAATTCTCTTGTAAGGAAGTTCATTGACATTTTTATTAGCTGACTGGCTTCGCTGAAGTTGACATGCTTGCCTCTGGCCATCACAAATATTTAATTTTTTTTTGCCTTCGCTTTGCTTTGGAAGCTTTTGCTGTCTGAAGACCCCTCTGTGATGAAGCATATATGTTCGTATACATGGCAGAGCTGACTGTTCAGGCAGCTTATAGATTCTAAAATATTCCTTCACATGTAGACTGTCAACCTGTTTTATTCTCCTGGCATCGTTACACTTTGCTGCCGTAAACTGTTCTGTTGATTGTGTTTGAATGCTGCTCATCCCATCTGGGTTATCCACAGCTTGTGCAGATAGACCTGAACGGAGGTTCGATGGTGGAACTTGCCTGAGCTTCAAGGAAATCCAACCCTCACAGGTCTTCTGGGAGCTTCCAAACTCATTGCATCCACCTTGAAATATCTTAGCCAGTCAACTTGCATCGTCTGCCTGCTTGTGCAGTGGCTGTTTTAGAGTGGCAGGAGAAAAATTCAGTGGCCGTGCATTTGTGACTGCAATAGAAAGCCTGAGAATTGGCCTTAAACTGTCTTTGGATGTTCACCTTTATCCTGGAGATGTGTTGGAACTGGAAACAGAAGAGAGAGGTGTCGGATGAAGTGATGTACTTTGGCGTGTTAGTTTGCTCAAGTCATCGAAACAGTTATTTTATGTTGTGTTAGACAAGTGCCATAAAACCATTTCACAGCAGTTATTTTAATAATAGATAATAAAACTATCTAAAGTAGAAATCCACACAACTTCATCTTGAATCTATTATCAAGTTAATTGCAAACTTTCTATTATATAAACTTCAAAGGAGCCTACTGGAAAAAACCCAAAGTTTTTATGTTTACCCTTTCAAAGATTTAATACAAGGTCATTTGGACACGAGCCATTTTTACATAATGCCCATATTCACTCTGAGTGCATTTACACCGTAATTAAAATTCAGTGGCTTCGTACGAATAATAGTGCTGACACTAGGAAATCAGTTTGATCTGAGGCGGGGGAAAAAAGGCAAACCCTTGGAAATTATGAAACTGTGGAAAGTGTGGGAGATGTGTGGAGAGAGGCAGCACGAGTGGGCAGTCTGGCTTCACGTGTTGCGGCTTGTACCTGAAGGAGCGTATGGACGATGTTGGAGGACTTGAAAGGTTTTGCTTTGTCCTTGAAAAGCCCTGTCCCTTGTTTGAGATTCATTGATAGATATTGCTGCAGCGAAGCGAAGCTTGCTTTTCCTGTTCCCAGCAGTGCCCAAGAGAGAGAAGTGCTGTATTCCTAGCTGGAAAATTAGATTGAAACATCCAGTAGCTCGATACAGGGTACCTTCATTTCTTCCTGTAATGTAGGGCTCCAACTACTCTGAAAGGCAGTTTACAGTTTTGACAGCTAAAATAAAAAGCCTTAAGGACAAGCAGCCACTTTGAATGTTTGAAGGGCTTTATTTCCAGCAGAAAGATTTCAATTACAGTCATTTTCCGTGAGTAAGTACAAAGAGGTAAACGGAACCCCTGTTTCAAATGTTAAACTCGCAGACTACGTTATTACCAGTTGTACTTTGAAAGTAAAGGATAAAGCCAATCCAAATCAAAGCCCTGATTCCCAATTACTTTTTAAGAGTACGATGAGGTCTGCACCTAGTAATTCAGCCACTTGGCATTGTGCAGCAGATAGCCCATCAGATGTGACTGTCACTAGATTGTGTTGCTCTTCCGGGGGGATCGAGGCAGGAAGCATCTTTCATAACAAGCCCCGAGTTGCGTCTTGAAGCGGCTGCTCTGCAGCTGGAGATGTGTGCGTTGGCTTTATTTTTAGAGAATTAAGGCTTTTTTCTTTCTTCTCTGACATTGCTCGTTACATGTCTTGTGTTTTATAACAATAATTTGACAAAGATTTGGTTCTTTCATCTCCTGTGTGGCGCAGCCTCTCCTCCCTCCTACTCTGCGCAGCAAAGTTTTCCATCACAGGGCCATTTCCTCCCCTTGCTAGGGTAGGGAACACGTGTTCAGAAGTCTGTGGGTTTTTAGAGCAGATACCGGAATGTGCACTATGTTTGTGTAACACAGGTGCACAAAGAGCTGGATGGCCAAGGTGATCAATCGATGTGGTCACCTGAGCTCAGTGCAATGTTCGTTTTCCCTGGAATGAGGAACTCTCCCAGAAATCTATACCCACATTTTGATCGACTCGGGGGTAACTGCTTCAGTCGGTGACTTTTTGGGTCTGACCTACGCCCAGAGGCATCAGAGG
Source organism: Steatornis caripensis (assembly GCA_013398225.1). NCBI lineage: Eukaryota > Metazoa > Chordata > Aves > Caprimulgiformes > Steatornithidae > Steatornis > Steatornis caripensis. The sequence continues at coordinate 76,935 of VZSC01007525.1, forward strand.
AAGGGCCGGGAGTTAACCAGCCTGCTCCTAGAGCAGCTCTGTTCCGGGCACGCTGTTCATCTTGGCACCTAAACCATCTTTGTCAGTGCCTGGGAGGTGTGATCCCACCTGCTTTTTCTCCAACAGTGTTTGCTGGAGCTAATCGTGCTGCTGATTTTATTTATTTATTTTTGCTGCTACTTTTCCTCATTACTTTGTAGATGGATTTCTGCAGGTGTGGAATCAGATGTTGTTCCTTAAACTGATGGAGATGATGAGGAAGGGGTTGTGTCTTTACACATTACTCTGCACAGACACCTGGTTCAGTATTTTTATCACTTTTAGCTGCTGAAATTTTTCCTTTCCTGCCTATGAATATTAAAAGTTTGCTTTTTTTTTTAAATCGTGTTGTGACTGTGACTACCAGCGTTTTAGGGCAACGAGTGAGACTTGTCGTTTTATGTGCTCGTGTACTGATATTGGGCCTCCTCGACCAACTCGGGAAAACAGATGTAGGAATTTATTTTAGTCGTAAATACGGATTGTTACAAATGTGCCCTTGTGCTCCAGGGGCCTGTGCTCACTTGGACCCAGCTGCATACCCCGCCTGGTTTTCTGGGTGACCCTGTGATTGCCGTGACAACCCTTTCACAGACGATTGCCTTGCTTCATATGTTGGCTTTTCGGTAGCACACTGTGATTTTATCTGGCGTTTCTGTGAACATGAAGGTGTCAAAGGATGCTAGGTGGGTGCAGCCTGCACTGCTGCTGTGCTTTGCTCGAGGCTGGCAAATGGATCTGAGCAACGTTTTTCCCTTATTTTGCTCTCAAAGGCTGGGTTTGGCTGGCGCGCCAGCAGTAAGCATAGGCTCGCGTCTCCATGGCCTCGTGTGCCCAGTGAAAAGTAGGCTGGGCTGAAATGCGGAGGAAGAAATGCCATTGCTGTGCGGTGGGCGGCCCCGGGGCAGGGAGGTCATCTCCTCGCCGCAGCCTTCTTCGGCCCCGTGGGCCCCACGCGTGCTCACGTCAGAAACTGCCCCTCGGTGTTCTTCTGCTGCTGGGTCTGCAGAACTGAGGGAAGTCATGCAAACCTTCTGCGAGGGATAACCCCCTGCAACATGAGCTGTGTGTGGGTCCCTGCCCTGTTCTGGCTCCCTCTCTTCATTTCTGCACTATTGAGTTAGAAGCGGTGGATGGGTCATGGAATTGGCAAAGCAGGCTGCAAGCTGCTTAATCTCTGTGTGTGTCGTATTCTCTGCCTGGTCCTTACGGTCATAAAGTTAGCTCAGATTTCTAAGCATTTGGAGGAGAATGCTGAAGGTTGTTGGGCTAAGTAATGTTTACTTATTTATTTTGATTTAAATGAATCTTTCTCCAATGCTGACAGTTCTTGGTAGTTGTTGGACCAGTTCCTGGGAGAGCTCTTGTTTGTTTTTACGTAAGGGCGTTTTAAGTAGGATTTTAAATCTTTCTGATTTCTTTCAGTTCTGCAAACTGAACATCTGCGCTTTGTGTTTCTCTAACCAACCCATAATACTTTGAAATGTAGACAGAAGGGTCTATAGGTTCACTTGGCTTTGCTGGCAATATGGTAGGACTCATTAAAGGACTCATTCTTTGTTGAATCGGGGCAGTTGTTGCATCCTGTGTACCAGGGCGACTCAAGGGCTGCTCCTGCCTGGGCAGACTCCAGGAGCCTCATGGGACTCGCAGAAGCCCGGCACGGCCGAGTCGTTAGGAAGTCCGAGTGCCACCCATTATCCCCTTGATGTTTCTCACAACGGGAGTCACTGGAGCAGAGCTGTTTGAGCATCTCGATGTCGCTTTAGGATCCTCTCACCTATGAGTGGGAATATGTGGGGTTTTTCTCCAACTGGAGCCAGCTTCTGGACAGCTTTGTCTTTAATATGGTTTGGGATGTAGACCTGAAAATTTTCCGTCTTCAGTCCTGGGCTGGTTGGGTTTTTTTTTTCATGTATTTGTGAGACTACGAAGAACTGCATACTAATGGGAATAGTCAGTGGCAGGTAGAATAGCAAGGAAAAAAACTAAAGCCCTGTTCCGTTCTTCTGATGTAAATTTTTAATCAAATGTTATTTTCTTCTGTTAAGCAACTTTTACAGCCCACTGCACAAAACATACAACCAAAAAACTTTGCACAATGAACTGCATGTAATAGGCTAGCAATGCATCCATTACACATTTCTATGTGTGTAATGCATTTAAATCCATTTTTGTGTGCATGGCAGTGTAGCCTTCAAAAAGTAATTAGAATTTGCACAGTTTTGCTTTCATAGTTCCTTAGGTTTTCTTCAGATTGCAATGCTTTGGAGAGCTTTGTGAGAAGTGGTCTCTTTTGTAACAAGCAGGAAGTACAATTTAAAATACATTAGGAAATACAATGCTGAATACATTAGAAAGCTGGAAACTTTGTACCAAAATTTCTGAAATGATGGTGCAGCGATTGGTCTCGGTGAATGCCTTTCTTCAGCACAGCTGGACTGAAGAGTTGGTGGGTGATAGACTAGGTTGTAATAGCAGTAGTAATTACATTAAATGACACTTTTCAATCCAAATAATGAGAGGTAAGTTTTGTAGCACCCCTGTGGACCACGGATGCAGTAGGGTCCTTCTTATGGGTGACCGGGCTCGGCGGTGTCATCGCTGTCTGTGTGCCTTCTGCACAAGGACTCCTGCCTGGGGGCCCTCGTTTGAAACCAAGGCACCTCCCTCACCTGCACGGCTCCCCGCCAGCCATGCACCATCTGGGGAGTCAGGCGCAAAATGGATTTTCTTTTTCCAAATTAGAGGCCAACCGTGCCTGGAGATACTGAGCGACAGACTTGGAGATGCTACCAGTCAGAGAGGCATGACGTCAGTGACCCTACCAGCAGTCTTTTACCTCAATTTCAGCATCCCTGCTCTGAATTCCTGCTTCCCAAGCTGCCTCCTTTACAAGACTCCGGCTCCCAGCTGGCATCTGCCCACACACCGCTGGGCTGGACCTTGCTGACCTCTGCTCAATGATGCAATGAAACTGCGAACAGTTGTAGCAACAGCCTCAGTATTGAAGACATCTGGAAACGCAACATCCTTCGTGGTTTCTGGGGGCTTTGGCCAAACGGGGTGTGCTTTCACTGCTGTGCTGGGGCTGTCAGGCACAGGGCTGTGCTTCGGGTTGAAGTGATGTGGGCGAGAGCTCTCTGAGCCCCCTGAATGTGCGGTGCCCGGTGAGGTCTGACCTAAGGTGAGCCAGGGCCACCAGAGGACAGCACGGTGTGCACCAGCTACCTTCTCTTGGGCAGTGAACCGTGGTAAGACCTTCTGCTGTCTGGGAGGGACTGTTTTGGGGCTGGTAAAGGAACAGACTAAAGCACGGCTGGGCGCGCACGAATGCACAGGAATTCTTTTGAGCGGCTGTTTGGCAGGCAGCTTTTTGACTTGTAAGCCTGTGGTATGTTTAACGCCGTAACCAGTAACGTCTAGGTACTTGATAGATTAATATTCAGGACACAGGAGATGAGAGAGGCTGGCTGGGTGGATGTCACACGCAATCTGTTCATCTAGAATTATTTTCTGTTTTGAAGCTAAATTCACCAATTCTGTAGATGATAAGAAGGGGCTTACTATGATTTTTTAAATTTTTTTTTTTTCCCCGGTGGACTTCATTTGCCTAAGGGCTTGTTCTGTCCTTTAATTATTTAAGAACTGGGTTTTGTTTACAGTTGTAATAAAACTAATAAAAGATTAACAAGGTGCTTGTGAATCTTTTCAAGCAAATTAAAGCTTTGAAAGACTTACTACTCCAAATATTTGAAAATTGTAAAGCAGAAGAATGAGAACAGACCAGATCAGATAATCAAGTTATTGGATTTGTTTGGGAGAAAAAAATAATCTTGTTTGCAATTGAATGTGAGAGCAGCATTGCCCGCTCTATCAAATATTTATGCATGCTTTTAGCAGATTTGAAGATACCGGTTGTATGAAACAGCACTGGGTATGTTAAAATAATGTTTTATTACAGTATGGGGTAGCTGCATGAATAGAGCATGGGTTGAAGAGGGGATTCAGCGTCGAACTACGTAAGTCTAAGTTCACCATAGTGGCAAGCCTGTGCCACAGCATGTATGAAATACGTGAATATATGTGTGTGTGTATATATATATATATATGAATATATGAAATGATAGACTCTGAGCTGATTTCCATGCACGAGTGAAATCAGGGACGTTTTAGCTCCAGTTCCGTGCAGGAATGTGGTCTTGGGGTTATAATGGAAATTTCCATCAAAATCATCAGCACAGCGCTTAGTAGCAGTAAAAAAAAAGACTAACCAACTAAAATATTAGGCAAGATATTAAGCATGGAACAGAGAGCATTGCTACGATGGAATAGAAATCCCTGATTTACCTGTGTCGTGGACACACTGTGCAGCTCTGGTCCTCCCTCCTCCAAAGACTTGCAGACACTGTGAATGCTCAAGAGAAGAGACGCAAGGCTATTCAGAAGTGTCAGATGGCTTTTGTGAGAGGAAGAATTAAACTAACTAGAACCTTTCAGCTGGGTAAATAAGTAAAGGAGATGAGACAGAGGTCTGTGAAATCCTGGGACGTAGGGAGAATGGAGATTGCTCATTGCCTTCTGGCACAAGAACTTGGGGACGTCAGAGGACGTAGATAAGAGCCCAGGTTACAGGAGATCAGAAGTAGGTGGTTCTCTGTGAAGGTGTTGACCAGTGTAACTGGTTGTCAAAGGAAATCGTGGATGTTAAAAGTTTACGTTGCTTCTGGCAGTGTGAACAAATTAACGGAGAACAAATCAACTGATTGCCGCTGAGCAGGCAGAAACCACATCAGGAGCTCAGTGAGCTGGAAATGACTAGAGGTGGAAGCGAGGGGAAAAGATGTATGTATATAAATAGAGAGAGACAGCAGTATTATATATACTTAGCCTATTTTTGTTCTCTTCCTTTGGACATCCATTTATGGCCACTGTTGGAAAGAGGATGCTGTGCAAGCTGAGCCTTTGACATGGCCCAACACAGTTCTCTGTGCTGATGGTGCTGGAGCAGCTCATTCTGAAGCATCCTGTCTTATACGATGAATATTATATAAAACTGGTGCTTTTCAACACCCACCAAGCTTAGCAGCTGTGGATTTGACTGTGATTGTTACCTTAAAATGAAGGCATATTGTGTAGTGATTACAGCTTAGTATTGACAGCTGGATTCCCAGTTTTCTGCTGGAAGTGCTCCGGGACTGGGAAGAAGATCTCGTGTCCCCTCTTCTACGCACTTCATTTTCTCCACCCATACAATGGGTGTGAACGCACACGTGTTGTCGGGATTATTATCTGTGCAGTATTTTGGGGAGAATTACAATGCGTTTCTTCCAAGCTATTAGACAAGATACAGTACCAAGAGGAGGCAAGCAGCATCTCTGTTGCAGAATCTCCAGAAAAGTTTCAAGAGCTCTTTAGCAGCCCTGTGAAAAATCAGTACAAACGTTTAAGCCGAAATCATGTTCGCAATTGAATGAGGTGACAAGAAACTTCCGGGGCAGATGAGGAAAGTTTGAGCCTAATGAAATGGAGTCATTTTATTCCTTTGGGAAAGAGCTGTGAAAGCTAACACGGTAACACAGCAGGTTCAGAGGTCTGTGTGTAGATCCTAATCTGCTTAAAAGATGGGGTAGAATTTCACTGACTGTATCATAAACTCAGGTCCAGTAACAAAATCTTTCCTTTCTTGAACATCCAAATATAAACTGCGAAAAAAGGTAGAGGAATTTAAAGGAGGGGAATTAAGACCTGCCTGTGTACAACTTCTACCTGTCACTCAGTGGTAACGATAGAAATATTCTAAAAGCTCTGTAGCTGGTCTTTTTTCCCCACCCTTTTCAGTTGGCATCGCTGCATGACTTTGATGGCAGCTCAAACATACCTTGTTAACGTTATGCTTCAAGGGAAGTATCTGACCTGTAGGTCTCAGCAATGTTTTAAAATGTCACCTTTTGCTCTCCCCTATAGCTGATTTTTCCGTTTTGCTCTGCACTTCTGCAGGTGGATTAGAACCAGCTTGAGCTTACACATGTGGGTAGGGCCGACCTCCGTGTCGGGAGAGGGCAGTGCATCCCCGTTCTTGGGGAGCAATGGCAGGGGTGCATGTGGGTTGCATTACTCCAGCTTTATTCAAGCAGTATTTTTAGTTTCCAGTGTTCTACACGATACAGATGTTAGAGATGAATAGATAGTGTTTCTATTTCCTTGTTTAGTCTTCTGTAATTTTTCAGTGTTGCGATCAATCTTTGTCCAGCCTTCTTGAAACTTCGCTTGTGTTTAGTGTATTCTCTGTGATTGTCAGTGATCTCCTTTAAAAGCTAGGATCCGTTCCATCTGGTCCCAGGAACTTGGCAGCTTGCGTGGCGAGCGATAGCTGATTTTTTTTTTTTTCTGTGAGTGCTAGTACAGGGAAGTCAATTCATGGCTAAAAAGATTAAAATCCTTAAATCAGAAAAGCTGGAAAAATGTAACAATTGCAACTCTGCCAAGGAAGTGCTTCTTGTTGGATTAAAAAAATCTTATGACAAGTTGAAAGAGAGATTTGGAAGTGTAATTCAATTCTGTTGTCAATCCAGGAGAGTTAAAGCTAAAACCGTGTTAGAATACATTAACGGCACTGCCCGGACAGAGAAAATCGACTGCCTCTCAGAGGCAATTTTGTGCTGGTTTCCATTCTGCTTCAATTTATGACCTGGTTTGAATTTCCTAACTTTATATCACTGAGGTTCATCATCCGCTGTGTTGAGAAAAGGTCTCTGCTTCTGTGTGCACGGGTGCCCCTTCTGAAATAAAGTGCGTTCTGCAGCAGTAAGGAAATGGGGAGTGGGATGCTGAAATGGAAAGGGGTCAAGCTAGCAAATTTGAAGAGAGAGGCATCCATATGGTACGTTGGAGGTGTTAGGTATGCCTTGCACTCAGAGGAAGACACCCCTCCTCTTGTCAGGGCTTGGTAGTAATTGGGTACAGTGCTGCAGTTCTCGGTGGTAAGGTTTTGGTGGGGGGAGAGAACTCCTTTTACATTTTCAGTATGGTGGCCCCGATGGTCGTTGTCAGTGCTTTGGAGGTGCTCTTAGGGTTGTGCTTCTGGACATCATGTGAAATCTTGCAGGAAGGGCAGCACTTGGCGGCAGAGCGGCGCCGCCAGCCCGCCCCTCCTTGCTGCTGGTTGCCTGCTCCTGCTGTTGTACTCACCGGCTTCCCAACTTTTTTTCCCTTTCCATGTAAAAAGGAGAAACCGAAGAGAAACCAAAATCACCTGTTCCCTTGGCTGGAGGTACGGGCTGATGTTTGGTCTCAGAAGACGGGTGCATTCAGTGCTCAGGTACCACTGTGCCATGTTGGTGAGAGAACTGGGGAGTACAAAATCCCGTTTCTCTCTTAGCACAGACAGAAGATTATGAACAGGGACATGGGTCTTTCCACGGTCAGTGGAAGGAGGTTACTGAAAGACATGCTGCTTTTGGTGGCCTCTGAGACCAGTATACGGTATAAATCTAATTCTGAGTAATCTAGAAGGTATATATCCAATCTCTAATAAATCTAAAAAATGATTAGATATATCAAAAAGTGCCCTGGCGTAGTACCCGTAGATTTTATATTTCATTCTTGATCTTGTAGGTTTGCACAGAACTGGGACATGGGTCAGTGTGAAAGCTCAGTCCTTTCACAGTCACCTTTTTATTAAATGCCCATCTCTCCTGGCTCTAGGCAGTGGACAAGATCGTGAGAAATGCTTTAAAACAACTCGTTATGGACATCTGACTCTTTGGGGGGTACCAAGTGGTAGCTTCAGGTGATTGCTGTAGGGTGTCAGGTAGTGAGTGAGCTGTGTGTGGTCGTGCACCAGACAGGGGAGGGGTAGTGAGAGCTATTTGAAAAGCTCATGGGTTCAAAAGCAGGGTAAAGTTTCCTTTCTCATTTTGGGCAAGTCAGACTTGGATCCTTCCTCCTCTAAGTTCAGGCATGTAAATATGATGTCTGAATTGGGAATGTCATCTCCTTAGGGTCCTGGATCCGGGAGGAGAGAATGAGCCCAGTCCAAGGCCTGAATGGCCTTGGAAGATTCCCGGTTTTCCTTCATAGTACAGCTGCCCCGGCAATGAGGCCTCTAATTTAGTTGTTTCATTTAGAAAGACTTGTTAATCGGTGAGTGAACGCTTGCGTCTCTGTGTAAAAGGAATATTATTTTTTATTTCTCCATCTCTGAAGGGTGATAAGGTTTTGAAGATTGAAGCTGTGGGGTGCTTGTCTACTCTGAGGGGGAGATGGGCTCGTCTGCCTCTGATGTGGGGAAGAAATGTCTACTCAAATATCCTGAGTGATCCTTTTTCATGAGAATGAGCAAGCATCTACAGGTGTTTCTTGACCATGAGTCTGGCAACTTTACAGTCGTAGATGTTGTTTTTAGTCAAAGTAGCGCTTGCAAGACCCCAGGGAAGTTGGAGCCCGACTGCAGCAACACCTGGCATCGTGTGTGGTAAAACAAGGCCTGCCCTGGGGAGCTTGTCAACTAAAAGGGCCTTACAGGACAAAGCTGTTCAAAATGCGGAACCAATATAAACCCAAGAAGTCTCTCAGGGATGTAAGTGACTTTTGGAAGCATGGTTTGATATCCAAAGCTGCGCAGAGTCAGTGGCAGAGGAGGGGATGCGAAAGCTGGCTCTGCCAGCAGGTCACCCGCGGCGCACCGGGACGATGCTGGGTGCCTTCCCGCCCTGCTCCCTGCACTCGACGGGCAGCCCTAGCACTCAGTACGGTAGCGGAAGCTGGTTTGCAAAACACTGTCTGCTTTGCATCTCATGAGACCAGAGGATAAATATACAAGGAAATGTGTGTATCTCTCAAGTGCAGCATATCCTTTGCAGTCACATTAATTCTTCCATCCTCTTCAGTCAAAATAGAGCCTGCGTCTCCATAAACACTTCTATCCAAGTATGAAGGCTGTGTGGAACAGAGCCGGTGGTCAGTACCAACCTGGGAAGAGTCCCTGCACAGGTGCAAGCTGATTTTTGTCATGACTGCAGTCAAAACATCTGAAAGATTTGTCTGCAAGTGTATGTGTGCCTGCGTGTTTATAGCTCTGTAATACTACCGAACGCAGGTATTGATTGTTTCTTTATGATTTTGATATATAATCTGGTATTCTTCCACTTTATAATAATTCACTGAGGTGTATAGAAGAAAATGTGCTGTTAGGTGCTTGCGTCACTCTAATAAGCACTGCTGAGTCTGGAAGACAAGATATCAATCCGTGAATTTCACGGAGACCTTTTCTGAAATATAATTCTGTTTTGTGATGAAGAGGGAAGTGTTGTATAATTCCCTAGGTCTTCGTTAGACTGGATTAGAACTTGGATAGAAGTTGTGGAGCAACTTCACTGGTATATTCAGTTATCGACAGTGCCTTCCTGCAGCTCCAGAAGGCAAAACAATGAGTTAAACACCTGTATTTCTGGGATCAGTGAGAAGCAGATGTCCAGATTCCTTATGCGCTATTGAATATTACACCAAGCATGTATTTGCATCTTTTGATGCCTGACTTGAGATCTAGAAGGGGATGGTTCCATATAGCTCCACTGGCTTCACTGTAACAGTGCTACTTAAGCATTGATCAGTGAACCTAAGCCTTTTTCACCTGCCCAAGGCCTCGTCATCATTTTATCAGTTTATGGGTGTTGTGATCGCGTGCAGCCACGACATACAATCCCAGCATAATGTACGCTTACAGCATAATATAGATAAGGGCAACTGGACAGCTGCAGGTCAATGCCATTGTCTAGGGATGACTTTTTAAGGGGATAACAATGGTATCTTATCTTGAAAGACCCTGTCACGCAACTAATCTGTCCCTAAAATGAAGTAAGTATCGCCTTTTCCATGTAAGAACACCAGTCTAGGAGCCCGAGGGACCTGCCCAAAGAAGCGTGGTGAACCGGATGCGAGGGCGAGGTTCTGACCCGGGTTTAGCTGGGTCGCGTTTGCCTTTTATTTCAGAGGGGTCAGGGTTTCACCTCGGCACTGCCTCATCGGGTCTAACACAATTCGTGTGTCTGTACAAGGCAGGCTCTCCTCTCAAAAGAAACACAATGGGGTTTGGTTTTTTTTTTTCCCCTCCACTAGACTGGCATTTTGGCAAACACAGGAACAAATAGCCCGGAGCGCAAGGCCCACTTTTCTTGGCGGAGCTGAAAACATTCCCACAGCTGAGCCTGGCCGCTGCCATGTGCTGGAGAGGTTCTGCCCCGCCAGCGTGTTTAATTACAGGCAGGGTGAGAGCTCTGCAAGTGGGGTTGATGCTGGCTAGGCTTCCCTGGCCGAGAGTCTGACAAATAGATTTCCATACTGGAAAATGGCATTAAATTAAATAGGTATCAGCCGGATACTCTGAGAGCTGAATGTCAGTGCTAATAAACGAGAGGCCCCATCTTTCCCAAAGGACCTTTGGAATCAATTGAAAGCCGCGTGTCCTCCATCCCCCTTTCCCAGTGGGTAAATGTTACTCTTCTGCTGTGCCACTTTCTGTACTCGGAGTGAGCTGAGACTACCAGCGCGCAGAGCTGATTGACAGGATTGCTCCCAGCGCTGTGAGGAGAGGAAGTGTCCTTAAACACTGGGGTTATGGTTATGTTTTGACTGTAAGAAAATTCTCCCCCCTCCCTTCTTTCTTTTTCTTAAATATTGCCCTACCAGCCTAGCTTTCTATTAATCTGTATGTATTTTTTGAGGTCTTAACCCCTTCCTGCCCTGAGGTGGAATTAGATAAGCTCTGGGATCAGTTCAGTGTCATTTGTTTTTAAAAAAAAAAAAGAGAGTAAAGCAAGAAAGGTGACCTTGCAAAGTTGCCTGTAGAAAAAGATCCCTCTTATCATGAGCCTAAAGTAATTAGCTTTATTTTTGGTGTTGCCTTATATGAATTGTTCATGCGTCTCAGCTGGCTGTGGAAATGCCTAATGACAGACTGAGTGTGCTTTCCAGCCCGGCTGACCGTTGCCTGTGAGCGCCTGAGGCAGTGGTGAAGTTTGCTCTTCCCCACGAAGCATTTGTTAAGCACTGTCTCCCTTCCGCAGGCGAATGTTGTTGCCCTCTTTTGTAAAGTCTCTGTTGTCAGAGAAGATCCTGCATCAGTAAGCACAGAAACACGACGCTAGCAGGCAAGAAATAATAATAATAATAAAAAAAAATTAATCATTCTTACTATCAGCACAACATATTTTTTCCTGCACATTTTTTCTGGGGTAGGAATTAAAGGGCTTGGATGTTACGGCCACGTGTGGCAGATTGTCATAAATGGATCCAGTGCCCCATTTCTGTGGTCATTCCTTTCTTTGGGAAGTTGAGAACTGAGGACTGGCTGAGTGTGGGAGCTGAGGTAAGGACTCCAGGGATACGGGCAAAGTCATACGATGTACGTGTGTGCAGCGTGGCAAAGGAATGTTTCCCTTATTCCTGCTTAATGTGCCTAAGGACTTGGTTTGACTCCTCTAGCTCAGGTACAGGTGCCTGAGAGGGAGGGTGAACAGAAGCGGTTTCTTTGAAATGACCCCTTGGTGGCGTACGTAATGTGGGCTGGTTCTCTTTCCCCCGTCGTCTTCTGCTTGTAGCAGTCACGCCTCGGCTGTTGGGTCAGTGGACTTGGATCTGCGTAGTGTCTCCTCACGTCTTCCAGAACACCAAACCCAGCTCTCCCTGCCCTGTTTCAACAGCTGACATTTCCACTGAGCACAGAGACCAGCTGTCCTCCAACAAAAGGTTATTAACCACGGGTGAAGCACGCAGATGGGTGTTGCGAGGAATGCTGCGTGTGTTTGTGCCTTGTCTCTCGATGGTGTTGAAAGTCCAAAGAGGACAGGTCTGTTGGTCTCCTGTTACTAATGTCATAAATTCAGCGATTATTTTAAGCAACAGTGAAAAACTATATGCAGGTATTGTGTGCAAAGGTGAACCAAAGTACTTGACTTTGGCATGGCTGTGTTGTGTAACCTATTTTTGGGTGTAATTACCTTCCCTGTTATCATTGTGGTTGTTAGGGTGCAGCAGTAATCAGGTTTTGGCACAAGATAGTGCTTTCTGTCTGAAAACCTTCCGGTCTAATCGGGAGGGAGGATCTTGCTGTAGCAGGTTCATCAGCCACAGCGTGGGCTGCTCCGAAGCCGAGGGAAGTGGCAGTATGCGTGGCCCGAAAAAGCAAAGTCTTGAGGTTTCTGAGCCTTAAATTTCAACATAATCAAGAATTCGAGATGATACAGGTGCAGACAGTGGGCAAAAATTGGCTCCAGTGTAAATGGCAAGTAGAATGTGAGATAATAGGTCAGGGTCTCAAATCGTCCAGTTGTGGCATCTGGTCTGTCTGACGGTGGCAGTTCTGGTGCCAGCTGAGGGAGGTCTTGGGGGGCAGATGTGGGATAATCTCTTCTTCACCTTCAATCTTCTCCTGGTTTAAACCCTGAGAACAAGCTTTAATAACCTTCTTAATGAGTGCAGTTCATTGAATTCTGCTTGGATTATGGTTTGTTCCACTTGGGTTGATTTGGTTCAGCAAGGAATTGGGAACAAACTTCAGAGCGACTCATGATGAATTGGGAATGAGATCAGAACGGGCTTTGGTATGTATTACTCTGAAACGCAAAAAATTAAAGTCATGTTTATTCCTGTAGCTGAGTGCGTGGCCTTCATACGCTTTCAGAGGATCGCTTGAATGCCTTAGTTATGGTAGTCAGCCACGACGATTCAGTAGAGCATCTCTTAAAAAGGGTGTGTTTTCTGGCTGGCTCGACGGGATAAATGGTATGTGTAAATGTCGATGTGAAACACCACTGCAGTTATGCCCTTGCTTACGCTGACCTTCAGGATCGTTCTTGCTCCTTCCACTTAACTAAATGCATCAACTGTAATTTCTTACATAGAACTTGCGTGGCCCAGTGTTGTATTTTCTTTCTTCTTTTTTTTTTCCTCTCCCTTGAAGTAAACTGAGGCCGCTTCTGCCAGAGCCTAATCTCTCCCGTAGTGCAGTGATTAAATGCTGGTAGTTGGAGAGCTAGGAAAGTACAGGAATGACTTGTTCCAGAAAGAGCATGTTTTTGGAAGATATGTTTTGATTAGTCACTGGGATTTGTTTACAGCACTCCCCGGAAAACTCAAACGTTTTGGGTGGATCAGAGCAGGTAATAACTGTTCTCCTGGGATCAGCACGATGTGCAGCGTGAAACAGACTGCGGAGTGTGTCGTACCTACTTGAATCGCGTACATCCCCTCCTTCTGCAGCCTTCCCCTCGCCTTCTCCTTCAGACTTTCAAAAATGCCTGATCTGTATCAGCTTAAGGGGTTTTATTTTCCCTTTCCTTTGTTTGAAGTTTAAGCCCTGTGAAAATCCATTAGAAAAGATGCATTGTTGGATAGTCCTCGATAGCATCAGCTGCCAGTTTATCTTTCATGTCGCGCAGTGGCTCCCGTTACTCCCCGGGGGCCGCCGGCTTGGATTGTTCCCATAGTTTGGGTGGCTTTTGACCCACGAGAGTCCCGAGCTGGTCTCGGGGCTTCAATAAGCTCTCTGTTAGCAGCCTCCCAAATATTGGTATACCTATCAGAGCCTGGCACCGAGTCAAGGCTGTGGGCGTCCTTAAGATTCATCATTGATAGCTCACATGCTTTTTCCTCTTTAGAGAAAACAAGCACTTTTTGTTTAAGTTCACTAATGTTTGGCAAAGAAATATAGTAGTAATTATACACCCAGCCTCCTCCTCCCCCTCGCATCCCCCAATCCCAGTTTTATAAAAGCAGCTAGCACTGGAACTGAAATAAATGTCATGAATGAATAATAATTTCTTTCATTTACACAGTAATTAAACCTGTTGAATACAGACTTAATGCTTTACTGCACACTGTTTAATTTGAGTGGTAGATCCAGGCTTTTGTTAAATTCAGAAAGGAAAAAATGAAATATCTACCTGACTATCAGTGTGCTTTGTTACAAATGCTTTCTGTTTTGTGGGTTTTCTTTTTCTGAAATGATACTGGAAAATGGGAGAGTGTGCTTTTCAGACTGTTGTTTGAAGTTAGCTACGTGCATCTTTACAAATGGAAGTAGTGGCCGGGGTTTCAGAAATGCGACAGACCGGCTACTCCCAGGCTTGTGGCTGCTGGGATTAATCAGCATTTCTGAAAACTTGATTGGTTATGGATGTAGATGCACCATCTTAGGGATTTTAATTTCCACAGCATTTATTTTTTCTTTCTGTGGAAATTTAAAGTTGCTCCTTAAATATAATGCCTTGTGATACAAACGCGTTAGACTTTAAGCCATGCTCACCTCCTTCCTGGTAACACACTCTGGCATGAGTGTCGTGACTAGTCACGGGGGCATTTTCTAGGTTCAAAATAGCAAAAGTCTTGAACTGTAAGTGCGGATCCCCCCACGACCCAACCTGCCCTCCTTCCAAACTGAATGCAGTGCCATGGTTATGGCAATGTTCTCATCCAGCTTGGAGTGCAAAGGATGGGTTGAACAGTTACGAGGATAGAAAAGTCTGATGTTTCAGATAAAGAGAAACAGAAAGTAGATGGCAGAGGTCCAGGTTACCGACCATACCCTTCGCCTGCAAAAGTCAAGTCAGGAATTTTTTTGAAAAGGATGGGAAAAGCCGTTAAGTTGCATACGGTGAGGGGATTCCTAGGTAACCTGAGGGTGGAAACAGTGATGGTGGTGATGGAAAGTGCTTTGGTTACATGTCAGGCACGGGAATTTTGGGAGGAACTGCTGGAGCTTCTTCGCTCCGGGGAACCATATAGCCAGTCAAAAGAACCCCTGTGCCTGTGCTACCATCGGCCATATTTTCACTTTGGCCGGTCCAAGGCTTTGGGACGCCTGTCCAGGAGGAAGCACTTGGCCGAGGAGCAGAGATTGAAGTTAAATATGTTCAGTCTGGGCCACCACCTCACATCTTGATGGTTCAACTTCATTTCAAGTTTTGTGAATTTTATGTCATGGACTTGTAATAGAGTTGTTCCCTTTTTCTGTGAGCACATAATCTCCCGTACAGTCTGAATTCAGGCTTCTGTACAGGTCCTTTTTGCCAACGATGGGCTGTTGTGGCAGGTTGCGTGTGTGCTGAGTGCAGGAGGTTCTGCAGCAGCGGTGGCAAAGTGACTCCCTTGCGTCAAAGTACATCCTGCAAAATACTTCTGAATTCTTTAGGTTTTAAAGCCAGTTTATTGATTTGATTGGGGCCGTTGCTTAGTCTTGTTTCCACGCTCTGAAGAAATCATGCCGCAGAGATGATCACTTCTGACTGCTCCTAAATATTGCCTAAGCAGTTTTAAGGAGCTCACAGCAACCGTGTTCTGGTGGACACTGTAGAAGCGGAGAGGAAATAGCGAGGGAGTGCAGGAGGTGCTTGTGCAGATGCCTGAGGATGGATGTTGTAACAGCAATTTTTTGCACGAGGCCTTTCAAAATGCCTAGTTGTCACAGGTGAAGGCAACAGCATTTTCAGCTGTTGCGCCTGCCAACTCCCTGCTTTTGCCAAGTCACCATTTCAAGCTTGCGAGCCGTCCAGGTGTAACTGGGTGAGCGTGGGGCAGACCCCAGGGGTGCACGTGGCTGACTGGGATTCATTAACAAGGGCTCCTAGGACTTGCGGCATTTTGGAGGGATCTCTGAAGACCATCGATGGCTAGGGACGTGGCTGTAGGTTGTGTTGTGTGGATTTGAGTCATGAGGCAGCTGTTAACCAAAGAATCGCAATCACAGAAGTCTCTTGGGAGCTTTCCCAGAACACTCTTCTCAAAAGCGAGAAGTATTTTAATTGTCGTTTACCCAAGGATTATTTTTGTTCCCTTTTCTGTTCTCTGGAGGCTGACATCTACAAATGTGTGTTGGTAACTTCATTTTCTTTCTTAGTCAGAGAATGAGAGACTCTTGGGCTGTTTTGTTTATAGCTGTGCTATCAGCTGGCTGCATGTCTGGAGATGAAGGTGACAGCTTGAGATTTGTGAGCCTAATTGGCATACAAAAAAAAAAAATCCACTGGGAAATGAGTTATTTGCAATTATCTGTAGATTTGGCTTTATTTCATGGAGACAAATATAGTTGCTTGGTGACTTAATTACAACATTTTTTTAAGATTATGAGATTTTTGAAAGGATATGATTATTACAAAGATCTTGAGTCTGTATTTGGTGATTTCATAATTACAACTCTGGCCATATTTGTTAGCTTAGAAAATAATATGTGGAAGCTTTTAATTAAAATCATGAGATCTGTTCTTGCAGATATGCTTTCAAGTACCACCCTTGGATAATGGGACCCTTTATTGTTAGATATGAACTAAACGAAGCTGTACGGTGCTAGGATAGTATCACAATTAAGGCTGAGACAGATCAGCATTAAAATATTCTTCAGCTGCTAGTTAAGAGGATGAGAGAATGAACTGGGTGAAGTAGCTAATTGTCCACGTTTCAACTGATCTCTGCTCGCCAAGGCAACTTTCTCACAGTCCTACCAGTCTGATCAGAGAGCAAATGGATAGAAAAAGTAAAATAGTCTTACATCCATGTGGCCTCTGTTGATGTGAAGGGCAAGCAAACACGTGAGCGCGGATCTTAATTTGCTTCTTTCGTAGCTGATGATTCCCGGTCACTGCAATTTACACCAGACAGCAGTTGCCCCAGGCAGTTGCGTACCAGCCCGAGATGAACATCAGGTAGGGCGTCCCAGCTGTGCCTTTCCCCCATGCTACCCCAGCCATGGGAATAGCGAGCACATACGGGGTGAGCCCCTAGATCGCTCTGTGTCGCTGGGACGTTGCCTGTGTACATGACTCCCTGATTGAAAACCAGCTTTGATTAAGGCTAGAAATCACTTAGTGTTGCCCTGTGATCCAGTGACGCTCCCGTCACTTCCAGAGACCCTGTATCCTCTGTAGCAAATTTTGTGCTGAAAGATTGCATACTATAGAATGCATTTCAAAAATTACCTGGCTCGTGCTATTAGAGGAAAATACCCTTATTACTCTTGCCACTCACTTATGATGGACTTATTGAAGAGACCTAAAGTACATTCCTGTGCTGAAGGTATTAGCAAAGACTCATCAACAAGGTATGTCTGCTGTGGTCACTGTGTTGTTTACCCTTCAACTGATTTAGTTACCCTACCGGACCTACTTGGCACCATCATTTTCATAGACAGGGTACTCAATTTACTGTTCTCCTGCACTGGAGCTAACTTCATTCCTCCTGGGATACAGCAGTGTAGAAAAACACTATCCAGTGCCCTCTGGAAGCAAAGGAAAGGCTTCAGTGGACTTAAGTAATACACTGAATCAGACCCTACAGGAGAGAAGAATTAGGCATGCAACATCAAAGAAATACTTCCACATCTGGGAAAGTATTCAGAGAGTCCCCAAAGGTAAGATTGAAAAAAAAAAAAAAAAAAAAAAAAGTCAAGTGTGTTCATTTCTTATTAGTGAAGTTGTTATTGGCAATGAGATATTCTAATTGAATTACTCCTAATTAAAATAATTATGTTTTCTAAGTACTCTGATCTGTAGAGACCATGTAGAGAATCAAAGGTAGAAATAAACAGCACCTAGTAAATTCTCTCTAAGCTGGCTTGCTTGATGATGCTTAAAGTGTTTTTTTATGACTGCTCTTGCTCCGCGTAGGCTGGTGCTGATGCAGTAAGGATGCCTTTCAGTAACCTCGCTTCTGTCTCAAAAGACCAACAGCTACTGGATGAAGGATTAGCTGGAAAAAGCTTGAGACTCAGATAAGGAAAATAGGGCTGGTTCTCTGCCTCTTCCACACCCATCCTGCCTGACCTTGAGCGATGTTCTTGAACCTGCTCCACCTTGATGTCTCACCAACAATTGGGGATGTTATCTCAATTTTCTGTGCTTCGCTGTCTTAGTCTAGGCTCTAATATAACCTTTTTGGCAGACAATAACCAAAAATCTCAGCAGAGACCTCGGATTTCTATCAGGATGAATAAAAAAATACCAGGAAGCAGCATTTTGTTCATGGTGAAAGGCGAATCCCAGTGTTAGCCATTGAGCAGCTTTCCAGGGCAGTTCTAAGATAAAGATGTGATTCCTGCTGAGGTCTGGCAGGAGAATAATGCTGTGCTACGGCACGACACCTTTCCCTTCACTCACTTCTGTCTGGAGTGAACAATCCTGGTTTATCTCCCAGCTGCAAAACGCTTGGATCAGCTAAGGTCTAATCTTTCTGGCGAGGTAGACATAATTAGTCTTGGGCTGTCCAGATCCATGCCCTGATCTGCAGATCAGTGACGCCTTCAAGCTGAGCTTTCCCTTGTGCTGAAAATGTACGCTCCCTGCTCCGTCCTGCTTTGGTGTGCACAGAACGCCATACCGTGTGCCTCTGCCTTCGGGTTACTTCCCACGGTGAGACCATTTCTTCATGGGGCATTGACTTTTCAGTACGTTTTCTGTTGTAAAGGTATGTATCGGTTGTTAACAACGTCCAGTTTGTTGGGTCATATGGGGTCACGTTCGACAGACAGCTCCCAGCATCGTTCGCTCGGTATCAAGCCTTCTGTATGGCCAGGACACCTCTTGTGAAGCTGTGCTTGCCAGCTTTGTGGAATGCTTTTGGATGGCTTCTTTTCTTTGAATATACAACTTGGGTTTGTAGCCTTAGTGATACGCTTTGCAGAAACAGGGAGGTTGGGACATTTGGCCCAGGGGTCACATGTAGTGCTTAAACAACCCTGAAGCCTGAGGTGTTTGGGCGCCTTGGCACAAGGGCTGTGTTATTTTGTACAAGGGAAACCTGCTACCTTTACAAGACACTGATCGTGAACATTAGCATTGCCTTGAATCAATCCAAAGGCTTAACCAGTCTCAGCATAAGCTAATATTTATCATACGCAACCTTTATGAAAGCCAAACACATTGCAGTTTCTTCTGAGAAGGAGAGAGCTTCAAAGGTTTCTCACATTAGATGTTGCTGATTTTTCTTTTTTCTTAGGATCATGATTAAAATTCATTCAACATCCTCTCGCAAGGCAAAGAAATACATACATTTGATGGCTTGGTCCTTTTTTTCCCCCCTCCCTCTGTAAAAATAGAAAAGCTTTCAGATGTTGCATGAACAAAGATATGGAAATGTGAGAAGAGGGCAGCATCTGGAGGTTTTCAAACACGAGAACACGGGCTGTACGTTTCTTTTGCTGTTAGAAGAGTGAAAAGCTGTTTCCTGTCATTTCCCATCTTGTCACTTGTAAGGCTGGCATCTTGCGGCTTCTTGCACCAGCTGTTGTTTTTTTCTCCACAGACAGATGGTGCAACCTCTTTGATAATTTTTTTTCCATGTTCTGAAGATTTTACGTGTGTACTACCTTTATGTAATGATCGTATAACCCTGTCACTCACTTTGTCCTGTTAGCAGTGTCATCCCTATAAGAGGGAAGAGGAGGTGGCAGTATAAGGAATTTAATCCTCTTCTTGTGTACTGACATGCTTTCAAAATATATTGTGGAGCTAGAGTTACAAGTGTTTCCAAAAGGTTTCTGTATTCTTGTCTAAGGGATTCCAGAACACTGGTGCTGTGATTCTGGAGTATTTCTCTGTTTGTGTGAATTTGATGCAGCTTTGTAGTTGTTTGAGCGTTTTTTATCCCCTTCTAACATGGTATTGTAGTACAAAAGTACATTTTTCCTTTGTGTTCCTGGAATTGAAACCTGGCCTGTTATAAGTAATTTCAATGCAATTGCAATTACATGTGGAAAAGAATGAGAATGACTTTTACATCTCATAAAATGGCTGTACTTAAAACTCATAATTACTTTATTCCCATTGATTTCCACCTGCTTTCCAGCATTGGAAAATGGCCCTTCTGATGGTTCTGTAATGGCAAAGATTAAAAGCTTTCTAGGCTTGCTGAACGTGTGTGTAGGTCTCGAAGCTGAAAACGAGCGCATAGCGTTACATCCCCTCCCTTCCTCAAATGGACTGGCAAAACAGTTTCTGCATTAATCAACGAGAAGCAAATTGAAGACGAGCGCTTGGTGTGGTTTCTCTTGTACAGCAAACTTTGCTCTCCAGTTCCATCTCGCAGAGTTCAAATGTTAGCGTAGTGCAACACAAAGGTATTACCAAAGGTGGGAATAATTAGGAGGATTAATTAGCCCTGAGCCACCGTGCTGCTGAGGTGTGACTGTGTGCACTCTGCCTGGGGGTCGAGTGATGGGGTGTGTGCACCAGGAGCTGCTGCAAGTGTGTTCGGATCCATTTTCAGCAGTGTAAGTCAGAGATCAAGATCTGTTTGTTTGTTGCGGAGCGTCGTAGCAACTTTGTTGGCAAGGAATAATGAACTAAAATGAATAGATTTAAAATAGAAATCAAATCATAGAAGCTGAGTTTCATGGGTATCAATACACTTAATCAACGTAATGGGGACGATGGCAATGCCCTTTCGACAGAGGAGTCTGTGGTTTATGGGGTTGAGCCCATTTTATCCGCAAGTGTTGTTTGTCCTGAGGCGCACTTGGTGTTTCTATACTTCTCTCAGAAAACACTGTTGGACAGTAAATATTTATCTTTTTTATTGGCACTGTGCTGCACGTTCATTGGTCCCGTCACCTCAAGAGTAATAGGTGTAATTGGAAGAAGACGGGTAGTAACGAGCCGTCCTGTTTTATGCTCTTTGTTTGCCTTTGCATTGTGTTTGTCTTTGCTGTAGCGTATCTGAAAAGAGCATCCTCTTCCCACAGCCAAAAAAACATTTGCTCTAAATTGTTTACTCTAAGTGCCATGTATAAAAGCATGGCTGCTGTCAGAAAAGTGACTATAAAAGTGACACCATGGGGCTCACTGTTTATTTTCTCTTTCTCTCTGTCTTGGAGACCTTCTAGAGCACATTTTCTCAGCTCAGCTACCAGCGCTGTAATCTCCAACTGTCAGCAGGAAAATTAGAGCTTTGTGAACCCCGCAGGGTCGGGTTCACGATGGCATTAGCGAGCACAAAGCTGGAGTGCTCTGAAACATCCCCTTTTCTTCCCACTTCCAGATCATGACTGTGGTTGCCTTCTTAAGGACCCACGAGGCTCCCTCCTTATATTTGGGGCCTTTTCTTTTTTTTGTGATCCAATCCATGTCTTCCCCCCCCTCCCCGTGTTGGAAATGTGATGGGGAAGGCAGATTCCAATCCCAGCTGTTTCAGTAAGGACAGACAAGATGGAACTAGGGAGTCGGGCAAGCTATATCCAGAGGGCAAATGGAAAAGAAATTTCACCTTGGGCAAACGCAGTATATCTGCCGAGGGGTGGTGGGGAGCGCGTCGTCAGTGCTTATCAAGACATCCTGTTGGGGATTCAGTGTCTCGATAAAGGCCTATACCATACCCTAAATCGAACTTGGATCTGTGCTATAAATTATTCTGCACTAGACTTTAAAGTTTCAGCCTCTATTCGGCTTATGCTGAATAAAACGCGTGTGTGCCTGTGTGCATAGGTTGGCAGCAGCGGGGCATGGAGGCAGGGTTGCAGCTTTAAGTAGGGAGGGCACACGAAGTTACGTGCTCTAAGGTATGGAGCACAGGGGAACATGTATTCCACTGGTCTTGGCGTCGGAGACGGTGCAGTGTGGCTCTAAATACTTGACAAATGGATGGGGATTTTCGGGAGTGCCTAATAGCTACACATGTCTTCATTTTTAGAGAATGTCTTTCCAAGACTCAGGTTTTTATCAGTCGCTGTGTTTAAGCACTGTTTGTTCTTCAGAGGTGTATCAGGCACACTATCCACTATGGAAAGTGGAAGCCAAGGCGGACGAGCCACTGGCTCTCATGGCCTTTCCCGCGGTCACTGAGCATGAACTTCGGGTTTCTCCGTGTTCTGCTGCTTCCATTTAATACTTTTGTTGGTCTTTCTTTCCTGCCCCCTTTTTTGTATCTATTTCCTTTGACTACTTTCCTTTAACTTTCTCCCTGGAAGCTTAAAAATGTTGAATTCCTTTTGCATCGACTAATTTTGATTTTTTTTTTCCTTGCCTCCTTTTTTGTTCCACCTTAGTTTTCGATGTCTCTGCTCTCTCTCACCTGTTCAGCGTTTCTCCTGGTGCCTGATGAAATGGTAGTTTCCTTTTGCCCCTACACTTGCATTTGTTACTTTGAGGTAGAATTAGAGAAAAAATATTCAGCGTACGAACTGTGTTTCTGGTATTTCTAGACTTCTCTGGTCTGCAAAGTTATTCAGAAACTAGTGGTTTCAATGAAAAGGTGGGAACAATGAATTTGAGTGTTATCCTTGTCCATCAATATCCTCGGTTTTTCTGTTTTGAGCAAAGTCAGGAAATACAGTACCACTCATGCTGGCTTTGATCCCAAGATCTCCAGCCCAGTTTCTTACATCGGGTAGTTTGGGAATATTAAAACTGCAGCGTTTATTCAAGTGAGCACTCGGACTTTCTTGTAACGCACATAGCACTAGTTAGTTGTGTTATGAATTTAAGAAGAATAAGCTACCCTGGATTTGGCAAATTCATGCTCGATTCTAAAGAAGCACTTAAAGGGATTATTGAAATTTGTCTTGTAAAACCCCCTGAAGATTTTAGCAGCTTGTGTGGGATTTTGGTTAGCATTCGTAGGACTTGGCAGCCTCAGCGGTTGTACAGAAGGTCCTGTAATCCCTCAATAATGGCAAGGTGCAGCAAAGGTTTCAAGCATCGGCAGAGCACCCATCGGCATATAGTATGCTGTGAAATTTTCATCTGGTTTTCCGCCTGAGTGCCGGTACGGTTCATCTCTCATCTTTTCCTGTAATTTGGGCCACTGGAGCTTCAATCTGTTACCCTGTGAAGTAACCTGATGGTTCTTATAATTCGGTAGTTGAGGCAGAAATGCCTACTGAACTAGCTTAAAACAAAACCAAACCCAGCCTTCGTCCACACGTCCTTGGTAGGTGCTAGTTATTATGTACCATTTGCCAATATTATGTCAAAAGCATGAAAGGATATGTATTTATTGGCTGAAAGAGATGAATACAAATCGTGCTTTTGAGAAACCAGCTTTCAGCAGGAAGTAGATTGAATTCCTTGGGGCACCTGAAACCATGGAATTGAGAGTAATGACTGAATAAGCTTTGGCCAGGGAAGAGCCTGGATACCGTACATTAGTCTGTCTCCTCTCTGCCTCTGTCGTGATCTTCCATCTTATTCCTGTGGACCTGCAATTACCTGCCCTGTTCCTACATTACCTAAACAGACTTATTTTCTCTGCTAGAATGGAATAAATGATTTACAGGAAGATTGGATTGAACAATTTTAGTCTCTCCCCCCCCCTTTTTGTTAGGTTGAGTATTTATGAAGAGATTGTGATTTCCTGTTTGTTGCTCGAACTTTCTGCTTTATAAATGTTTTTTTAATCTGTGGGTTTATCACGAATATTAAAATTTGGCTTGTCATCTAGAAGTGTCCTTACGTAGGAGCTCTGAGTGTCCTCTATGTGATTGTGCGGGCATTATCCGAGCACAGCGTAAGAGGCAGCCCCTGAGGAAGCTTATTGTTACCGTTTAGTTTAGGTGGAAGGAGCTCACATACTGCAGTAATGGAAACCAGTGTAATAGCTAAAGACAGGCAGTCTTTGTGCCAAAAATAAATCTGTATTGTGATTAGCTGTGTAGATATGATTTCTCAGCAAAAGTAATTCTGCGAGGATTTAAATAATGATTCTGTTAATACTGCATGCAACTTTGAAATTCACTTTTCTTGAACATTTGTGCTCGTAAAACTCAATTGCTCAAACGTATGTGGAAAGCAAACACAAAGCAGAAAAATGCCGAGCCAAAGCAGACTCATTTCAATTTCAAACAGACTGCTCATTGCATGGAACTATTTTTTTTTTTTTTTCCCCCCCATTATTTGCCATCTCTAATCACTGGGGTGCAACGAGGGCAATAGCAGTCTCGCCTCATCCGCAGCTACAGCGAGCACAGTAAATGAGCAGGGATGCAAAGCAGGCTCATGGCAAAGCTACTTGAAAAACCCTTACTTTGGCACTGTTATTAATTAAGGGCATTTCTCCTTTCCCACCGTGAAGAACAAACTGTATCTACAGAGCTGCATGAATACGTTCAGTTTTTCATGTTGCTGCAGTTCCTTCCTTTTCCTTGCCTAAAGCCTGGAGCTAAACAGGTACATTCCCCTGAACCATGACCCAGGGTCTCCAACGGCTGTTGTGAAAACCCCTGTGAGTGTAAACGAGCGTTAATCTTGATGAGGAGTTCTTGAATGTTTTGAAGCCTTTCAGAGGAGAATATAGGTTTCCGACTATGGCATGCACGCAAGCCACGTGCTTTGCGCTCCTGTTTGTGCCTCTTGCCGGAGAGTACGCCACCACTCACGACCGTATTTAGCGAACAAGCCTAATGACAATTGAGGTCATTTAAAATTATGAAAAGGGCAAGATTTACCCAAAGGGACTTATTTTCTGCCATGATTGAATAAAGAAGGGAGGCAGCTGCTAAGACTGGAAAAGGTCACTCAGTCACATCGGCTGATGAAAGAATCAGAGAAGCTGTCATCTCTGCCGTGGCTTCGCCTGCCAACTGACGGCCGTGCGCAGCCCCGGCAAGACAAAGCTGTCACTCCTGGCATCTGTCACGGCTCCCGGTACGCGAGCACGCAGCCGAGCCGGCCGGGGGGCAGGCGGACGCAGCCGCCGTCCTCTGCTGGGATCAATTGTTTGTTCAGCAAATGGTGTTAGGAGACTCTGGCTTTTCTCTTCTGCAGTTTGGAAGATCAGGTTAACCTAAATATCTGAAGCTGTACTAGGCGGGTATTGACAAAACACAGCACCAGAGCTCTTGGGCTGAAAGGGAGAAGTACATGATAGGGATCAGGATGTGCCAGGGGCGTTGCAGATCAGATTTCTGTGATGTATTTATAAATGAAGGTATTTCTAGTGTAAGGTGAAGGAGGTAACAGTAAAGATGGCTCAGCAGGTGTGTTTTGTGAGCGTTCAGGTTACGCTGGCTGCGGGTATCCTAATGCTGTATAAATCGTTGTGGAGAAAATCCATTTTAGGTTTAGGAAGCAATCATTTTCTCTCCTTGGTCTGTTCAGAGGAAAAGCTCATGTGGTTTCCTTCGGCTGCCATTCCTGCGCTCCTCTGAAGGCATTAAGTTCTGCATAAATTTTGGAAATCAGTATTCAGAAAAAAAACCCCTAGAAATTAGCCGTTAAAGTTATTTCTTTGTATTGTGTCCTGAACGGGGTTTCTTTCAAGACTGCAGGTCCCTGCAAACCCAGAGAGCTGAAATTCTTTCAACTTAAAGGTTTGCCCTTTAAGTGGCCTTGAGATCTGTCTTGCAGTCATCCCTAACTTAGGCTGTGATTTATCAGAATCAATCATTATTTTGAAATAATTTGCCTGTTAGTACATACTGAGATGTGGAGTCCCGTGGTTTGTTATTAATGGGAATTCACTATGTATCTCTTCTTTTTGTGTGTGGCTAGCATAATCCTGCTTGAGTAGCCCCAGTTACCTACCCCGGTTCTGGATTTGCTGCTCATGCACCCCCTGTGTAATCCCCGTGACTTTGTTGAGTCTGATTTACCTTTCTTGTTGTTCAGGACTGGATCCCTTAAGAAGGATCACGTTCAACTGGGGAAAAATGTGACGTTTTAAAAGAAAAGCATTTTATGAGAGTGTGTTTCCCTGCCATAGTGCGATTACAGGGGGATCGCTGTGCTGAATATGTTCCTGTCTATGTAGGTGATCTTTTGATATAGACTTCATGTTCAAGAGGTTTGGGAGCTGGATATCGTTTTATGAGAGGGCAGTTGACAGCAATCCAGGGAAGCAGTGACACGCAGATAGAACTGTCCCATTAGCTTTGTCAAAATGTTTGTTAATTGCAGCGTGATCCCTCGAAACACACATCTTTGAGAAAAATGAATCTAAATTCAAACGCATGCTGACCAGGGAACAGCAGAGTCCTCTCCGGTATGTAAATTAAGGTTTGTAGTTGAGTGGAATTGATTCTGCTGAGACTAAATTAATCACAGTGCTTAATCACTGTAACCTTTAAACACGGCAGTCCTGACCACAGCTGCGGGGTCGCACACTGTTCGCACAGGCTGTAGTCCTTCCAAAGGCTCTGGGACTCTCGGGCAGAGGAGTGTGAGCGCAGCAGTGCGTGAAAGCTGCTTCAGTCCGACCCTCACTTTCTTCCGCTGATTTAGAGGAGAGAAAAAACTTTATACCTTATGGATATAAGCTTGTGGTGAACAAACTATGATGCCGGTGGTCACGTTTGGTACAGTGCCTCCTCGTATCTGTGCTGGGATAGAACATTTCGTTATTACGGGTCATGGAATAACCCTTGATCTGCCTCTGTTCGCAGCGGTGGAAGAGCTCTTTGCTAGCTTTGTGGTGCCTGTTTAGGACCTTAGGCTGAAGGGTTAATCTTTTCCCAAGTCTTGCTATGTCGACATGTAAGCCTCTAGGCCATGCGTATTGTGGTTTTTCTTCGTATTAGCAGAGAACATGAGAACCTCTGGAAGACACATGTTTGGGGATACTGATATGTGCGTACATTACCCACCAAAAAAAGCGTTACAGGATGCTGTTGCAGTAGTAGGATGTACAGCCTGTATATGATCTTGAAAACCAAACACCAGAAAAAATTACTCGTGCTTCCTCAAGTCAGTCTTCTTACAGATTGGTTTTGTACACGTGGTAAAAGCTAATGCATAATGAAAAAAGCACGAAACACATTTTAATAAACACGCTTCCAACCTAAATTTTTGAGAGCTGGTGGGGACTTTTGAGTACAGTCTTCTTCGGATGTTTGCATTGGTTTGTAGTGTTGATGCTGAGGTCCATCCTCTAATAAGACGTACCAAAAACCTGAGAAGCCCCAAATCACTGGCTTCTCTTGAAAAGCAAGGCTGCCTCCTGCAGCTTGCAGCTATCTAGAAGATGGCATGCCAGAAGAAACTTCTCTGTCAAGCAACGAGAGGGGGTGTGTGACAGGTGGGTTTACTTGCCACGGCATGGACACAGCTTGAAGTTAAGTGGACCAGGCAGTGTTCAAGCAGCTTTGTAGTTGATTCTTCTAAAATCGCGTTTTTCTTCTGCTTAGAAATATTTTGAGATTTTTTGCTGTGACGGTCTATAAAAATAATCAATCCATATAGCTGACATGAAGAAGAGTTCAGATGAGAGTCTACTTCTGAACGTAGTTTGGTACCGGGTCTGTTCCCTACTCTCGTTAGCCGGCAGGCAGACCTAGATGTAGTCTAGATACATTTTTCACCTCTTCCACAGATCTCCTACGCTCCTCGTACTTCCTCTTTCTCCCTCAGATTCCTATCTTGTAACCTGAAGATGATATTGTTTCCTTCCCCTACCATCCTTTGTATTTTTTATTTTAGTTGTTTACCTTTTGGGACCGTATGGTACGGTAGGTGAATAATGTATAAGCGCAGTTTTCAACCCAGGAAGGCCTCGGTCTTGATTGATGACCTCAGATAATACAAGCGACAGCTAGCTTTGCAAACATTAGGTTAGGTTTTTCTTTAAGACTGTCACATCCCTAAGTAAACTTTTTAACCACAAAAAAAAAAAAGCTTTAAAACCCTGTGCTGGGAAGAATTTGGCATTGCTTTTTAAAGCTGATGCTTGCTGTGATATTATTTTTTTTTAAATAAGGTATCCAAAAATTTCCCCAGCTGTCTAAGAGGTGTAAAAATGTTCTGCTTTGCTGTAATATAAGCTTGTTTCACACATATACTTTCCAGTAGTCGTGAAGTACCTTTATGACAAGATGCTGGGTAAATTATCTGAGTTCTTGAAACCATCTTTCTTTGCTATAAACTATTAAAACAACACAAAATCACTGTGGAGTTAACTAACTATCCCCCGCTGTGCCAGAAGCAGAGGTAAAGGCTGAATGATGACAATTTGCCATTGCACTGCCATATGAGATAGCTATTTAGACATTGAAGATGGCTTAAGTGCTGCCTATATGCAAAAACCCACACAAAACATGAATAGAGTAATTTGAAATGGCTTTAAAAAAACCCCTTGTTCTTTACTGCTCTAAATCTCCATGTGTTATTTAGTTATTAATATCCGTATCACGGCTGTATCCTCACAGGAGGGAGCTGAAAATGTACAGTTAATGGTCATTAGAGTAAGGAAAGTCTGAAATATTTAAGGGAAACATGATCTGTGAACGGAGTTTGAACTTAGGAATTTGTACATCTGGGTGGAAGAAGATGAAAAGCATCCAAAAGGCCACGAGGACTCAGCTGTCTTGATTTGGAGACAAAGGCATGTAACAGTGTGATTAGGTGGGGTTTTTTTTGGCTGTTGAGTGGTTTCAAGCTTTATCCTTTTCCACAAAAGATCATCCCGTGGTCCCACATCCCGCGTTCCACACACTGGAGTTGGTCACCTTTAATAGAAACGCCTCCGCCACATTTTGCAGCCAGGTCTGTGCTGAGCACACAGGTAGGTGCCCCACTGGGAGTGGGTTTGCCGTTGTCTTCAGCGGCACCGATCGTGCAGAATCCACTGCACGCTTTCAGCCTTGCTCGTCTGTTTCTCGTTAAAGCAAATTCGCCAACTACATTACCATAGTGTCATTAATGGGGATTTTCCATTATTTCCAAAATAAATACGCGGCAGTTCTGTTTTCTACAGTTTGTGTAGAGCTTGAATTCCATCGGGAAATGTTGGCTTGCAAAGTCTTCCTTTTGGAAACTGAGGGGAAAGGAGCCCTGACCGTGGGGCATCCTGGTCTCTCGCTTGCCTACGAGAGCTGCGGTTTGGCATCTTCTAAAACACGCGTAAGCCTTGCGAGGGATGTGGAGATGCCGGGCGAAAGAATTAAAGGCTTTGCTTTATCCCCAGCTGCGTTCTCGCTCGGGCATTGTTACCGTTTGCCTCCTGACACAGAGTCAGCGTGCTGGGCGCTTGAAGTTAAGGAGTCGCCTGGCAAGGTCAGAAGCTAATTCAGTCCCCATGGTTTATTCATCCATGCTTCATGTCTTGGCTGAGACTGACCACCAGACTGCCGGTGAGTGTCAGTTGTGATGCTAGTTATGGAATTTGGCTGGTGCCTGTGACCCATTTCACAGGAGTTTTCACACCGAGGTCTGCTGTGCTCTCTCCTCTGGAGGCGTTACTTTGGTCCGTGTTTAGGTACTTGGCTTCCTCGCAGCTTAAGTGTCAGAGTAAGGCTTGATACCAGTTAGGTCTTTAAAATAGATTATTCTGTTTTGCTCGATTTAATTATACATATGTATTTCGAACACAAATACATGTATATATGGTTAAACTTGTATTTTGTCATTTCCTGCAGCTGAAATTCATTGTGAATTGAAATATACAGGTTTATCTGCCTGACCTTTTGCTAATTATTAGATTGAGATAAGTGTGTGTGTAAGTGACAAATTGCCTTTAATGACATTTAATCTGCACGCCGACATTAATGACAGGTTTAGCAGCCTGGTTATAGTCTTTGTTGCTGAGAGACGAAGAGAGTAAGGACTTTTATCTTAATTTGACCTTATTCAAAAGGTGTTTGTAGTAGTAGTCAATTTCTGATTAACTTAATGACCTGTTTTACACAGAAAGCAGTCAAACACTGATATATGAAAGGGCCTCGAGGTGACAGATTACAGAGGCAGCAGTGCCATTGCCAGATTCTCACTTTTAATGTATGGGGAGAGGGAAGTGGGAAGAGAAGCAGGGCCGAACTCTTCTGGCTCCCACAAGGGTAGGTGCCGCATCCAGAACACATTGCTGGTAAAGCATCCACTGAAGGTTGATGGGAGCAAATAGCCAGTGTTTGGCTTTGCTTAATGATTTTTCTATGCAGTCGAAACTTCAGAAACACAGAGATATGCAATTGTACGTATACCTTGCAAGAGACACACGTATGCATCTCAGGAGCGCCTGTTGCTACGGGTGTTTTTGTTGGCTTCAGTGGAAGCTGAGAGCCCGCCGTGCTGGGCGGCCTGGGGGTTTGTCATTGCTACCACACCGTCAGGTGCCCGGAAGGGTTGCCTTGTTAGAATCCCTAGGAAATAATGAACATAGTGAAAACGTCTCAAATGGGGATTACGGCGCTGAGCTGAATCTGTCGGAGTATTACGCAGCACCATATTGAGGTCAGTCATGCCCTATTTCTATGACAACAGAACGACTACAGATTCTGAAGGGTAAGCAGAAAAGAAAGGCCAGGGTGGAAAACTTCTCTCTCATTGCCCCGTGATGTATTTACAGAATGATTTAAGAGGAACTTCAGAGACGAGAGCAGAGGTTATAAACTGCTTTTAGTAAAAGTAAACACCTAAGCAAATCATTCAAGGACCCATTAAATGGCTAGACAGCTCCTACAAATACAGTTCGTAATGCACTTAGGAAAGCTCCACCACCTACTGGCACCAGTGGGCTTTCCTCTGTAGAAAGTTTCGTTTTAATGATGAAAATTGTTCCTCGCATGTCACTGAAAAGATGTGAAGATGCAGCTCAGAAGATAGCTGGAAGGATAATGTACCTTAAGCTTGTAAAACAACTAATTAATTTATGGTTCAATGTCTGGTTTTTGTGCAACAAAAACGCCTTAAAACTAAACCAAACTAGGTGGCAAAACTGACACAAATGTTTCGTGAATTGAGATCAACACTTAATACATCAAATTACAATGCAACTGCAAACAGAACGCCTTGGCATGTCGTGCTAGAGCTTTTCAGCTGTCGCCTGGCCTGGTGGGGAGGTGCTGTAAAGGCGCCAGCCACCGGGCCGTCACAGAGTCCGTAAAAGCACCAGATGAGCTGGGGAGAATTGTTTTGAATCGGAAAAGTTTCAGATGCTGTGAGTTTCAGCGGATTTGTAGTCTGCAGTTTGTCTAACAGGTTCGCCAGCCATGCCCAGCTGGCACATGCTCCTTTCTGTCCTGCTGCTGTTTGAACACTATTGATAAAGTAGTTGTTGCTGTTGTTATTTAACAAAACCAACCGAACACAGCTACCGTACCCGCTCGCCATCAGCACAGAAAGCCACGTGGCTGCTGCTGCGGCCAAGGGATGGGAGAGTAAAGGGGCAATATTTGTTGCCCCTGTTTCCCCTCCATCTCCCTCTGGCAGTACCTTCTGGGCCCGTTTTATGTCTGCCTGCCTTCCTCTCTTCCCTGGATTCTCCAACATGGCCTCACAACTTTAGTTTGGGCATTTGCTGAACTCTGGCTTTTACCCAGCTGTTCCTTTTCCCAGAAGATGTAAATTCTTTGATAATTCCACTGTATCTAGGTGAAACTGAGCCTACAAGTTAAAAACAGTTTGAGAGGTGGGAAAAGACTAATAGCTACGTATGGGAATAGGAAACCAAGCAAAAACCAAAATGTGGTAGAAAACCACCCGCCAAATGGATGAAGAGCCTCGTACGCGTCTTATATGCTACAAGTTACGTTATGTCCATACCTCTTACAAAATAAATACATTTTCAGTTGGTGCTGCCCCGTCTAATTTCTCTTCTCTATTACTGTACAGGAGAATTTGAATGGACTATGTCCTGAATTGATATTATTATAGTATTCTCCAATATAATTGATGCTGAGTCGGGCTGTTGACCCTTCTGAGAGCAGTGATGGTGTCTCGTTGCCAGCACCGGTGCGATTGTGTTTCCTTGCTAATTCCCCCATTTCTTCTGGATTGCTGTCTGGTCTGATCAGAGACCAGAATGCCAAAAGAGACCATTTGGATCGTTTTGACTGAGCTTCTGTACAACTCCGGCAGCAGGAGTTGATGTAATTAATTCCTGTTGGAGCATATCTTTAAAATAAATAAATCTGGTCTTCACTTTAAAATTGCCAGTAATTGAGAATCCGCTGCAGTCCTTGGGAAGTTGTTCTAGTGGTTGATTACCCTCACAGTTAAAAACCAGCATCCTATTTATAGCCTGATTTTTTTTTCTAACTTCTGCTTGCACCCACTGCATTTTATTACAATCTTCTCTGCAAAACAGTTCTGTTCGAGTATTGTTCCATCTTTTTCTTCATTTCCATTTTTCTTTTCACTTCCATATATATGGAACAGCGCTGCAGTAATATGTGGGGATTTTTTTTCCTGAGATTGGACTACATTTGAAATGCATTTTAAGATTCTTGGGTGAAGATTGCTACAATGCCCAAAATTCAAAAAGATCCATTAATTATCCCTGTTTTCCCAGTGTGAGCTTTTGTACCTCCCGTCGGCATACACCCAGCAGGACTTCTCGCATCCTTTTGTCTTCTATTAATATTGATACTATTTTTCTAGGACCGACACCTGACAGCTCTGTCAGGGAATTAAAACTCCCTCACTGACAGCGGAGGGTTGGCTGTCTGTCATTGTGCATCCAGCGGAGTCACAGCCTTATCCTGCAGTGAGATTTGCGGGTACCTGCAAAATTAGCTCCGTCGTCACTCTGCGTTTCCTCCTTTCTCGGAAATGGTTGCGTACAAATTTAGTAGTTGCGTGTTGTACAGCAACAACAGCGAAGACTGATAAGAACGTGATGTTCTTCACTAGTCGTTTTATGGTCTCCTTATGTTTTGGGATGTTATTTGGTGGCTGGCAATGACAGAGAGCCCTATGCTAACATCCCTGGTCTATAACTGAACGTTTGAAAGAGGACAGAACCAGATTCTGTACACCAAATGCTTTAAAACGTGCTTTTTCATCAAATCTACTCTGTGTTAGAAAAAGTGTTGAGCTTAACAAAGGTCTCTGTTATGCTTTGCCGGGTACGGGCGGTACCTGGATTTCATTTTCCTCATGAAAATTTCCTTCCTGAAATTATCCAGAAATACATTGGCAGATGCACTTGAAAGCATCTGCTCCTGGCTTTTTTTCCCCCGCTTCTTAGGAGCTCTACGGACTCCCCATAAATTGGACGTGGTGAAGGCAGCGTGTAAGAAACCCCTAAACCAAACAGACACAAAACTCTTCGTATCGTTTCCAGATATAGCTGGTTAGCTGACTTTTAGCAAGCAGAATGCTGTTTTGGCGCTGCTGCTCTCCTTGAAGACAGTGCTGCGTGCCAGCGTGGGTCCGGCCTGGCTTTGGCTCCTTCCGTCTTTGCAGAGGCAGCAGCCAGGCTGGGAGGGTTTTGCCGTGCTGAGCT
Source organism: Steatornis caripensis (assembly GCA_013398225.1). Taxonomy (NCBI): domain Eukaryota; kingdom Metazoa; phylum Chordata; class Aves; order Caprimulgiformes; family Steatornithidae; genus Steatornis; species Steatornis caripensis. The sequence continues at coordinate 110,106 of VZSC01007525.1, forward strand.
GGAAAGCTTTCTGGACATCAGATGGCAATGTTGACTTTGGAGGGCTTTTGCTTGTCAGCAGGTGTAGCTGTTCGCTAAGATGGCCATCTCTGTTCCTGTTCGACTCCGTGTCCGCGTGTGTTGGAACTGGGCGAAGGCCGCAGAATTTTTTTTTTTTTTTCCGTGCAGGTTTTCATTGGATTTCTATATGAACGTGATTTCTTGGTGTCTGCTTCTGCTGCCATTGTCACTTTTGCCTTTTAAAACACTTTTTCTTGTTCCGATCTTTCTGGTAAAACTGTCTGTGGAAAAGAGGAATTATGATACGTGACGGAATAGTCACGTCGTAAAGGTACACGTTGGACTACGTTGGACGGCTCTGGGCAGTGACAGTTGAAACATTGCTCTAGTCAGAAAATACAAATGTGCGGTCCAGTTGATACGTACCACAGTAGCTGCGAAGGCTTGGGATTTTGCTCTTTGTGTTTCCATACTGCATTTGTTTTATTGACAAGAGAGGGATTTGCAGCACCTGCTGCCTGTAGGTGCCTTGCAGCACCCTGAACTGAGGGCCTTCGGCTCCCTCCGCAGCCATCAGTAGTCGCCTTTGCGTTTGTAGACCATGCTGTAGGTTGGTGCTGAGCACCCAGTGCCCACGCAGGCTCCGGGGAGATTTCTTTGCACTGTCTCTAGGCTGGTTGCCTGGCTGGGGCCCACGATCAACATCGACTTTTGATGAGCACTGTCTGATGTGTGCTTAAAATTCCTGCTCGAGCATTGTAAACGTGTTCGTGAAAACCACAAAGACCTGCCTGCAGACAATAGATGGAGCCAATCTTGTGTGAAATCATTTATAAAGTTCTTGGATCTTTTTGTCTCGGCTTGCTTTCATTTCCCCACCCATGAAATAAAAATGCCAACCTTCCCTTTCTTTCAGAGTTTCTTATCTGTGCTAATGCAAAGCTGTTGGGGGATGCTTTTGTGCCATATGTCTTCACAGTGGCGAGCAGAGGGGGGCTGTCAGTCTCAGCTGGGGGCCTGTATTACTGCTCGTTCTGTAGCAATACAAATAGTGACTAATATAATAATAATGCAGAAAAGAAAGTAAATACTCTTTATGTGGGATAATTGAATATCGCTGTGACATTGAACAATGACTCTTAAAAGGATGGGGGGAAGGCATGCTTTTTTCTTCCTTAATTACAGTTGAACTAAAATTACTATATTTAGTTATTTCTAAAGCGCCATTGTATTTTTCTGTTTCTGAAGGAACACAATGATTTGGATATGCATGCATTTTCCTCTCCAGATGTCCTATTTTGTCTTGCATGTGGTTTTATGTCTCCATATCTGTGATAATGGCAGCTTGGGTTTCTTCACCGGTAGCGTGCAAGAAGGCCAATTACGCAGGTCAATGTTAAAGAAATATTATAAATGGTCTCTGGAGGCTTAGGATATCTCTATCCCACTCTCGCCAGTGCTTCGTGTGTGGATAACTGTCTTAGCTTCCTTGCTTTGTGTTTTATTTGGATTAATGAGTAACCTAGATATTTTCAAGTCCCTGTAATACAGTCCTTTCTGTAAGATACCGGAGAATTTTCTGTCTTCTGGGATTGAATTCCCTGTTAAATTTCTGACAGCGGTGCTTTATTGACCCTCGTGGGCGGGTGAATTGTTCGCTCTTAAAATGAGCAGAGTGTACTGGATTTTGGGCGGCTTAAGAGTTCACATTGCCAATTCATGCAGGAAATACAAGGCGTCCTGTGTGGAATCATTCCACAGCTTCCTGTACCTTGTCTAAACTGGGAAAATGCATTGATTTCCTGGTGTTCAAACACCGGGTTAAGTCCAGCGGCAGTCGCGGGGAAGTGCTGTCCTGCTTCGGCACCAGGCGGATGCCCTGCTTTGTGTTTAAGACGTCGTCTCCCTGCCTACAGCTTGCGCTGTGGGTGCGACAGCTCTGTATTTTTGTGCCGTTTGCGTGTCGCGCGCCGTGTTCACATCCTGAGCTGGGCTGGCTGAGCACACAGGACTGCCTTGCGCAGTGCCCTTTGCAATTTAGAAGGCTGAAATGCGTGACTTTACGAAGTGATGCACTTCTTGCACTTTAAAAAATACATTTTATATGGAAATCTTTGATCGTGTGGCTTTCCGTCAGCTGTTTTCTGGTGGACGCAGGCTGGTGTGCATGCCATAGGTTCAAATTCACGCCACGTAAGGGAGAGCTGTTGTGCTTGCTGGCAAACGAGGCACTCAGGCTTCTCTCTTCCTGCCTCTCTCCAAACTAACCTCCTTCGCCTAACGTCTCCCTACCCAAGGTTCCCTGTCTGCTAACCGTGTGCGCTATTTTTCTACTTCAAAGAAGCGTAACGCAATGTAATGGTGGCAATATATTTTGAGAGCCTTGCTTACCACTTTGTCTCTCGCTAAAACTAAGGAGTTTAATAAGCTGTAAGACATGTTTTTGTCTTGCCAGCCTCTCTCTTCTGATAGCAAACCATATTCATATCAAAGAGTAGCTAATGTTAAGAGCTATATATACATGAGAGCGCCCTTCATGGGAGGCACGTAGAAATGATAACAAAAGTAGTTTGACACAAAGCTGCTTGAAAAGAGGAAACTCCTCTACACACATCTTCGCTCTAATGTGCATTTCAATTTACACTACATCAAATTGGATTAGAGTCTGTAATTCAATTAACGACTACATTGGAAGTTTGCCTTCACTCATAGTGAAAACAGGAGGGCAGCTCCTAATAGCCTATGGATTTAATGACTGCAACTTTGAAGAGTGTTAAGCTAAAGTGAAGTTCAGAATGGCTTGTTAACTGGGTTTATTAGCTGTTGACCTTCCCTTTCAGCATAATAGTAGCAGCCAGACTGAAGAAAGCACTAACGTCCTCATTAGCATTTATCTAAAGATAGTCTGCTGCCCATTCCACAGTAAATTAGCTCAATCAGCCATACAGAGCCTGAGAAACATTTTCTCACATACCTTTAATTCTCTTTCTTGTTCTCCCCTCCCCCCGCTTTTCTTTTTTTTTAAGTTAGCCGAGTTCATTTTGTCCAGTTTATTGAGAATGAAGCCTCAGGACAGTTGCATTTAAAGAGAGTGTTTCTACACACTTCGATAATGAGAGACCTTCTCCTGAGACGAAGTCACCGGAGTTGAATTACGGCGTTTTCAGGGATGTCCTTGGTTTAGCCTTTTGCCAAGATTACTGATACCTTCCTTGTTTTCCTATAGCGCGATACAAAGTTTTTCTTCAAGATAGTGTGGCTGACTCAGGAGTTGTTTCTCCACGGAACAATCTCTTTTGGACGTGTGAGAACTCGTGTTTCGAGGCGCAGAGTGCACTTGCGAAAGCTGATGTGCAGGTTTGACCCTTGCTAGTAGCCGGCGCTAGAAAAAGCATGTTGATACTTGGGAATTCAGGACGCTTGGCTTGTAGAGACAACGGTGATTTATGAAACACCCTGGGTTGACTGAGCTGCAGACAAAAACCTGTTGTTATCTGCCATCCCCTCGATGCTGACCAGCAGCGTGCTTCTGGCACGGCTTTAAAGAAAGGGACTCGAGAGGAAAGGGACTGGAAAGTGTCAAACCTTGTTCGTGTTCGTCACTTCCCATGGGGAAAGGATGTATGCCTTTAGAACAACAGGTTTGGCTCAGTGTGAGTAATTTCTGTAGAGTTGATGGTGATGTTCTGTGTATCAATAGCTGAGATGGCTCGGAGTCTGTGCTGCATCCTGCCTGCAAATCTGATGCCCAACTGATGAAAAATAAGTTTTGAAAAACCTGTAACTCCCACAAAGTGAAATTGTTTTCTGGGACCTTTTATTATTGTATCTATTCGATCTGGAAAGACGCTACGAATGTCAACCCCAGCCCCAGAATATTTTGGTTATTCATACTAGGTAAGCTGGATATCTTTTTTGTTTACAGTTAGGACATATTTTCTGTTTACCTTAAGAATGTACTTACAGTTTTTGCGAGTTCAACTCTTATATTCCCTTTTTAAGTATATAAATGAACATTAATGAAACATTAACTGAAAAAAAATGTTAATAAACACCATTTTCCTACTTTTTCAGTACATTGGACAAAACCATTAGAGGTTAAGAGAAATTAATTAAGAAAAACATGTTTTAAAAGCAGGCAAGGAAACCAGTGCATTTAATTAGCACTAGTGTCTCGCTTTATCCAGGTCGATTTACAGCAATTCAATGTTGTTCCTTCAGCGTTTCATAATTGCTCCTCGCGGATTTTAGCCCTGTTATGCAAGGTGTCGCATAAATTTCTTCTTCAAGACTGTAGAAGTTTGCTTCCGCAAACTTTCTAATACAGGTTGCAAGAGAAAGGCAAAAAATCAGTCTTGGTGCAGAGGAAGGAGGAGGGCGGAAGGAAGAGAATGAAGGAGGAGGAAAGCATGAGACTATCCTCTTCTCTGAAAAAGTGTTAACTATGGTGTCCTAAGCTTGTAGCTGCCTGAGCCTATAGAATTCCTTAAAGCGAGATCCCTCAGCTGCCCTTGGCTTTGAGGCTGGGCTTCTCTTTTATTCTGAGCCCAGCAGTACAGCTCTGCTGGAGCAGGAGTTTACCAGAGCTCTCATCCCCCCTGTCCTCCTGTGGTATATTAATGTGGACAGGAAGACTCGTAACTTGGGTTTATTTATGAAATTTCCATAGGATTGTTTTTAAAAATCCTATTTATTATATTTCTATTTACTGTAAACAAGTCTCTGCTTCCAGTACACCCTATCTGTAGGTTTTCTAAACCAGTAACTATTCAGGATTGTACATCTGACGTGATATTTCTCTTGCAGTAACAATAATCAGAAGCCAAAAAGTTTGACAGTCTCAACGTGAAGAGTTAAATGTACACTCAGGCTCTAAAATTTAAGAGCTTGATTTTTTTTTTTAAGTACTGGTCCAGGGCTAGCAACGTGCTTAAGCGTGTGTTTAATCTTCAGCCCCTGGGCAGCACTATTAACTTCAACACAACTCTCCCTGTGTTTAGAGTTAAGCTTGTCCTGAAGGTTAGTGCTGAACGGGATCGGAGCAGGACTACTTGGCATCTTGCAGGATAAAGCCATAAAAGCACCCGAGTTAATATATTAAGGCATCTCAGCTTCTTCAGCTGTCACTGGTTATAAGAGGATTTCTGAATATAGTGATCATCTTAGCTTCTGGAGAATCCACTGTGTTTGCTGCTGCTGTGCAGGTATTTCAGTCATAAACATAATGTCTAAGTTCTGGAACTTTGAAGAATTTTCTTCCCTTAGAGTAGAATCAAGCTTTTTTTCTTTTTATTTGTAAACACAAGAGTCTGTAATCTGGCGGCAGTTTTGAAATTCGTAACCCAACAGGGTTTGTGGTTGGGTGTTTTTTTTTTTTTTTTAATTCATGGGTGAGTTCTGTTGGGTTTTTTTTGGCACCTGTTATACCTATAATACATTTTGCATTATGAGTCAGATTCATGAAAAAAAAAAAGTTGCAGTGCCGGCGAGGAGAGAAACAGATGCAGCAGTGTTCTATCTTACCAAGTTACAAAACCACCTAAAACCTGAATTAATAAGGATTAAATCCCACTTTTAAGAGACACACGTGATGTGAACAGCTCTGGTTTAGCACTTTTGCTTGTAGCGGTTGAGCTTCCCGGGCTGAAGAAGGCTGGAGAGGTGGTCGGCGGTGAGAGCAGGCAGCACGGTGCACGCAGCAGCTGCGGCGAGTGTGCTGCACGTCCGGGCCTCCTCGGCCTTACTCCGGGCCCTTGCGTGGGGTGGATTTCTGCCTGGGTGAGGAAGAGGCCAGCGAGCACCAGTATCGTTTGGCCTATAGCTCCACCAAGGCAGCTGCCGTCTGGACCATCGTGAGTTGCTTTTGCAGAACTCGCTTAGTTGCTCTGGACAATTACTGCCACGTCCCAAGCAGTCGGATGCCACAGCATTGTGTTATGGTGGACAGAAGGGTTGAGAAGACGTGAGATGGAAGTGAGAAGCTCCCTTTGCTGGGCGTTTTTCAGACTGTACACGGCTTTTTCTCCTTGGATCGAAGGGAAACAATTTTGGCGGTAGGGAAAAGCTGGTCGGTAGCACCATCTGCAGGCTGCTTACCAGGACGGGCACCACACGCTGCGGTGAGGGAGCTCGAGTCCTGCACTTGCAGGAAAAATAAGGGGAAAAAAGGCACGGGGAAAGAACGCAAAATCAGGAGCAGCTGTGCCAGCGCGAGCGGTCAGTTGTTCAGGAGTTTTGGTGGGTGCTTTTGCATCCCACAGCAGTGCCGTGCTCGGGGGGAGGAGGGAAACGTGCGGAGCTCGTGGCACTTCCCAGGGCTACAGGTGGGCACGCGGTGACGCGCTGCTGTGCCGGGACTTTACTGCCTGGAGACAGATGTAAGGAGAGTGCCTGGAATTTGTCCCTAACCCTCAGACCTGTCTCTCTTCCCTGAGCCCACACATGCCTTTGCTGTCCCAAGCAGCTGAATTAGCTCTAAGCCGTGCTTTGCTCAAGACTTTTTTCCATGCGCCAAGGAAACCCTCTGAACTTTAAACCTTGCTTTTTTAGTCTCTGTTAAGGAAGCATCCTCTGAGGTATCATGTTGTATGCCGGACTAAAAGGCAGTATGAGCATAAATCAGTCAGGAGACGGAGTTGTACTGTTTTCTCCGTCCCCACTTTGCTCCAGCGAGACCGGAGGCAGCTCCAGGTACGGGCAGGGCCGTGGGGGCCTGGCCGCAACACTGCAGCTCAGAGCTCCAGGCTCCGCTGCATCCTCGTGTAGGGCCACGGCCCCTTCCCAAACCCCACAGCCACGCAGGAAAATGAGAGTGCGAACGCTAGAGATGGCACAAGGGCAGCAGATAACCCGTGCTTTCGATGTTGGCCCTTTCTGTGGGCAGCCCTGCGAGCTTTACGCCTGCCCGGAGCTGGGTGCCACATCCAGCGCTCACTGCTGCTCTGACGTGTCTCTCGCAGGCTTTGAGGTTTCTCCAACTTTTTGCAGCAGATGGCACTCTTTAGTTCTGTTTCAAGCCCTCTCCTTCTGGAAGTTTCTCTAGGAGAATCTGTTTTAAACCAGCCTCGCTGATTTTCCAGCCCTATTCTCCATGAAGCTTCGTGAAAGCTTGTAAAAGGCCATTGACTTGGGGAGGGAGCTGGTGGTGGCACACGGGTCTTGCAAGGCCTTGGTGAGCCCAGGTGATGGGGCTGGTCCTGCTTCTGCACAAATTTAAGTGTTTTTTTTCCTTCTGCTCTTATATCAGTAACACCGACCCCTCCAGGAAGCCTGCTTGGGAACCAGTTCCCCCAGTACATTTCTGGTTTCTTTAATCCACAGCAGAGAAGGAGGACCCTTCCATGTTCTTGACCCACCTTTATTTTGTCAGTCCCATCCTACTTTGTGTATTAGAGCTCCATCATGGTGTTTCAGTCAGTTCCCTGAGATAATTAAAAAGTGATGATGACAACAAGCATCACAGCCAGTTTCCTAGCATTTCTGTATCTTGGAAGGGAGAAAAATAGTGACAACAAACTCAATGAGTTACGACAAAAGGCTGTGTCGTTGGTTGTGTATTATCTGCACAAATAAGGCTTGTATTTGAAACAGATTTGCTTTGAAAGAGCTGTGATTGAACGGGATGACGTGAATCTCGTCATGCAAACCGGCAGGGCCTCTCTATGCGCGTTGCCATTGCGTGTCCTCTCACCCCCCGTCTCTGAGATGCTGTTGACCATAATTGTAGGACAGATTGCACAAAGGACTCGCTTCTGCTGCCGAGCTGGTGATTGGGCCGGGCAGGATGAGGGGGAACGGTAATCTGTGTCAATAAGGTACTTAGCTGAAGTGGCTGCTGAGCAGAACGACGTGAAAGGGTGGCACGCAGGGCTTGAAAGGCTGGGCTGCCCGGCTGTTAGATGGAGGGACTGGTGGTGTTCTCCCGTTGGCTTTGTACGCTGAGCTGTTGTCTTCTGACCTTTGTACTGGAGTCGGCTTTGTCACAAACTGTAGAATAAAACGTTGTATGGAAAGCAGGTATCAACCCTGAGGTTGGGAAAAGTTGCGCTTCATCCTGTGTGGCGCGCTGATCCACGGCACGTCAGGCATCGCTGTGTGTAATTCTGCCCTGAGCTTTGTTTCAGAGGTCACTACTTCCGGGGAACCGAAATTTTGCACTAAAATTATGTAAATCTGTGTTTGCACTCAATTACAGAGATTATTTTTCAGGGAAGAGCAAAGTTTTCCAGCCCTTACCTTATGTATCTGCCTGTAGGAAGAAGGGTTTGATGATTTCATGGTTTCGGGTTGTTTATTTATATGTTTGGGTTTTATTATTATCCCCTCTTAAATGGAACGTTCAGTTGGTTTTTACTAATTACAACACGGTTGCTCTCCTGAGCAGAAACTGCTGTCCGTGGAAGTACACTACAAGCTATCTCTCCTCCATAAATCAGTCCCAGGACTTTATTAGACTGTTTATGTAACCTAAGTTTATGTGCTATAATTCTTTGCTGTGTTGCCTAGAATAATTCCCAAAGAGGATGTTTGTTCTTGTTGCTTGTAAATTCTTCAGTGTGGGCTTTTCTTATGACATCTTTGCCCTCCTTCACTTCCCTTTTCCTCTTTTTTTGGGTGACACTTGGCAGCATTATAAACTCTAGTCAGTAAAAACCTAACTTGTATTAGTTACTTACACAGGGTAAGATATAAATGTCTTGAAAATGGGAAGGAATAGCTTTTTAGTTAACTTTATTGCTTTGATTTTCTTTTCAATGCACATGAAGGAACTTTCGAAGTACCTAATAAACGCTGGTGCTGTTCTTGCGCCGAAGGTGTTCTCCTTTTTGGATACCCTTGAGTGGGCCAACTTTGGTTTGGTCAGATCACACCTAGGCAAGATAACTAGTAATAATTAACATAAAAATCTGATGATTTCATGAGGAGCAAAGCTCACGGCGAGCGGGTCGTATAGTACAAGTTTTCCATATGAGGTCTTGCAAAAGCAGTACATCTACATGTAACTTCTGAAGTCGTCTTAAGGGCTTTAGCTGAAGCGCGTTTCATCTGTTTATAAAACTGTAGCCTAAACATCTGATAAAAATCAAGTGTACTTCTGGTTTGAAATCATTGCATGGCCATACACAGAGTTTTTTTACATAAGTCTATGGAGCCGTAATGGAAATGGCTGAATCAGTGACTAGGGGTGAACGCAGGTGTCTCCCTTTGTGCGTGTGCCCTGTGGACCTGCTGGGTAAGACAGTTTAACGTCCTGTCAAATGCTGGCCTGCTGCTGAGGCTCCCGTTAAGGCAGCGTGCTGGCGTAGCTCCCACGCTGACCCTTGCCCACACATCGCTGGGCCAACACACCGCCGGCATCCGTCCCTGCAAGATGCCGCTTCCTGCTGAGTTAACATCACAGCCTGGGGTGAGTGATATTTTTTCCCTAACAGTCATCTGAATTTCCTCGTGAGCCAAAACGTCTACTGTGTTATAAATCCTTTGAGATGTTAGAATTGGATACTTTTTTCCCCACACATGAGGAATGAGTTCGCATCCTGATTTTGTTGCAGCTATGCAGTAGCGCATGGGTGTTAGCTCAGTGCCGCTCTGCTAAACTGCCTCTCCTCCGCATATGACCGTATCATTTAATGTTAATTTTCTCACTGTGGCTACATCTGTCTTCAGTTGCTGTTTGCCCCTGATCTGCCTCTCCTTTCTCCTTCCTCGCTTTCCTCCATCCTTTCCCCTCCGCAACCTCCCATGAATACCCTTTGTTTGTAGGTAGGCACCTCTGCCAGAGGCAGCGAATTCCCATCGTGGTGCCTCTCCGCAATCTACATTATGCGCTACAACTTGCTTTTGTTCTCCTTTTAATTTTTTTTTCCATGCCTAATTTGACCAAATTTAATCAGTCGTAAGTGAAGCAGGGGAGGAGAACAGTACGTGTCTATTTGATACTGTTGTCCTGAGGCCGAGCCAGACCCTGTTGTGAAGAAGTGGCAGTCCTTCAGAGAACTGTTATAGCTTACAGGAATCTGTAACATATTTCAGGACAGCCTGCTTTCTCTCTCTTTTCTCTCCCCCCACCTCTGTAAACATATGAAAGAAACATGAGAGAGCATTAAACCACAGAAGACAAATCATGGTCAGAATAAATACACTGTTTGCTAGCAAACTTAAAAATACGCTTGTGGATTCTAATAGCTGTAGGCAAGAGTTGGATATTTATTGCAACCAAGGCTTACTGTGGTTTATTATGTTTATAAAACAGTTTAATACTACTTTTCTTTTAAAATGAGTTTTTAATTTAGAATAATTTTTTAGGATTTGTTTCCAGAGTACAGATGGCTGATCGCTGCGGGGGTGCGGGGTGAGAGGGAGAAATGTGCTTGTGGGTGTGTTTTAAAAGCGCTCCCAGATGGAGTGTATTGAATGAAATTTAAACCATTGCCCTGTGAACTACAAGTGTGATAAATATAATCAGTCAATCCACAAAGCCACGGTGGAGCGGGGGGAGGCAGATTGATAGGCACGCAGTGGGGAGGGAGGTCGGTCGCACAGTGTGGCCGCCAGTGTCGTGGCGTAGCAGTGTCCCCGTCGTGGACTTCCCTTATGGAGGAGCGGACTTCTCTTACGGATGGGTTACCTGATCTGCACCAACGTGCTCACGGCATCCCCCACCTTGTCTGTAACCCATTCCAGTGCGTCAAATCCTCCAAGTGCAGTATTCACGTAGAAGGGCTGAAGAAAGGGAGAATTCATGCCAAGAAGGAGGCACGGCTGCTGGAAGTACGGAGCTCTTGGAGCGTGTTCCATTTACTCAGTCTTAATTACTTTCTAAGTAGAAGAGTTTACAGATACTGCTGTTCTCTTCCAGAGTTTCATGTAGTCCACTGTTTTAAATCACTAATTTTTCCTTAGAGGGATTTGTTTGTACGTCTCCTTTCCGTATTTAAGACATGTAAGCTACTCTGTATAAACTCTGTGCGGATTTTTTGGACAATACAAGAGAACAGGTGAAGGAAATAGAGTGAGTTTCAATTGCGCAAAGTTCTGAGATCTTCCAGGCTCTGGGAAACAGTTTTCGGCTAAAAATGATCCGTGGGCCTTGAGCTGTAGTGTGGGAAAGTATGTCTGTGTCCTGCCTTACAAATGAATGATGCCACATTCCCTGTCTGTTAAACTATAGAGGACGGTGTAAGACGGACACTTGGTTTCTCTTCTTTCATTACAAACACGTAGCAGCTCAGCCTCCTTGGCTCCCTTCCTGCCAACTTCCATCAAAAATAAAGTAATCTCTGCCCTGGCTGGGATAAATGTCTGGCCAGCTCATTTTATAAAAGGATGTGCTTTGAGCAGGGCTTATTAGAAAGATGACAGTTTGTTTTTTCCTGGCCGATACAAGTTTAAGGCCATGTCCACACTTGCAAAATTTGGCAAGTTTTCTCCTGCATTGTCCTCCCACCATGCTTTCATCAGGCTGAATGTCTCTATAAAAATGCCCAGATAGGCTTCCAGACTTTCGTACTGCCACTTGGATTAGATATGCTTCGAGTAAGACTTGCTAGTGCTCACTTGCACGGTGTCACTGTGGACAGAAATTGCTGGCACGGTCGCTGCAGTCGTACCAACTGCTCCTGCCGTTGTGGCCGGGCTGCCCGCTGCCCCGCCAGCGTCTGCTCCACTCCCCGCACTGCCCTACCGACGGGCAGCTTGGCTGGGGCCCGCTTCGCTGAAGGCAAGCACTGCATGTGCATACGCCGTGAAGCTCATTTGTGTGCCTCTTTTTCCAGCGACTGCCTTTGTTTTGCTGCTAGCACTCGTGTGTTTTGGGGAAGGCGCAGTCGGAGCAGTGTGCCAGCTGGCCGGAGACAAGCGTGCAGGCACCGGTGGTGCTTTGGAGAGCTGGTACCCGGAGCCAAGCGAGCTCAGTCATTTAGATCGCTTGGTATGTTTTCAAGAGACCAACAGAGATGCGAGCCTCGCCTTGGGCAACTCAGGCTTTCAAGAGATAATATGGGAGATGCACGATCTGGTGCGGCGAGGATATGTAACGTGCGGGTAGGATAAGGGAAGTATGTAGTCTTCCACAGCGATGGCTAACTCACTGAGCTGGGATGCAAGGTGTTTCCTGGGTGTTGTGATCTATTTGAAAGGACTCGGCCAACAGCGGTACAGCAGGAGAAGAGAGTAGCTGGGGTAGAACAGGGTAGTTAGCAAATGAGAGAACTTCTGCTACACGTACGTACGTTGCTCCTGATAAACAGAAATGCAGACTCAAAGCCTAGAAAGTAGCTTTCTGTGTTGACACGGAGCTGTCATTTGTATTTGTAAAAGGATGCGTATCGTATGAGGACAAGGGTGCTCGTATGACAGAGAGCATCATCGCAGTTGGCATCCTTGTGGGTAATATCATTGATAAGTCTAATTGCATTGTAGGGCTTCAGTTTCCTATGCCAAATGCTATTTTTCAATAGCTCAATCAGTTACTGTTCTGTACTAACACTTGTGTATCTGATGCCTGGTGCAGCTATGTTAGGGGAGAGTGAAGTACGTGTTCTTTAATTGCATGCAGGTTCGCTTTGGGGAGAAGCAAACCTGCCCTCCAGGTGAACATAATCCTTGCAGTAGTAATGGACTGAAACCTGTAAAGACCTCTAAGCAAGCTTTGTAAAGGACTTCTTTTGCTTATGTAAAGTGAGCTTGAGATAGTAGCCGTAATTAGAAGCAGCCATTCTCAAAACCCGATAAGGGATGTTAGGTCATACAGAAATGAAAAGTGGAATTTGGCATAAGTATTTAAGAAATGAAATTGTCTAGTAAGACATGCAATGCAAAACCAATAAACTTGCTGTAACTGAACAGTTTCAGTGTGCCTTTGGTTTATTTGGGGCTTTAGACAGTTTGTGCACGGAAGCTCTGGATTATTATTGGCATTATTGGTAATTTCTGTTGTGTTCTTGAGTGGAGCTTAGTTTTGGTGGTATAAGAAAGCGATCTTCTGTGCTGCTCTTATTTTGTTTAAAAGAATTGTTCACTGCATTTAAATGTGCTTTTCAAAGAACGTGTAAATTGTGCTAGCTGGTGGTGAAAATTCAAGCTGTGAGATTTGTAGCTCCGTAGACAATCAAACCAAGGCATTGGATGGCTGCAGGATTTATCCATAAAACAAAAAGACCTAGAGAATTAGCTCTAAACTTCAAACCTGCTTCTGATTTGCTTTATGAATATCACTTTTTCCCACGTGTAAAAAGGAGATGTCTCTTTGGTGAGTGAAGCTTTGATCAAGCAAACACCTGTGTGAGTTACGCAGTCGTTCCCCCCCTCTGCATCAAACCCTTTGCTGTGCTCCTGAGACAAAAGATGCGGCTCCACTTCTCTCCCGCGTCAGATGTAAACAGCAGGATCTCTCATCTGCAAACAGGTAGAGTTCTTAGAAAAAGCAGAGTTACCATATGGAGAGCAAGAAGTCCATGTGTTCTAGTAGTGATAGATGCTTCAGTCTGCGCCTGCGCATCTCGGGTCGGCCTTTTCTTTTGGCCTTTCACGTGTCTCGCCTCTTTGGATAAAAACCCCTGGTCCCTTGTGCTTCTGCCGTCCCACGTAGCCTTCCTGAATCTGGTGCGATACGCTTTTTTCCTCTTTTACCAAGGTCTCTTGATTTGTCTTCATTTCGTTTTAAACTCTGAAACACTTGTAATGCAATTGTAGAGCTAAATAAACACTGTATTATGTTTGGGGATATTGCTTTCAGGAAAAATGGTCCAGTGCACAAATTGATAGTGGAGTATATTGCACTTAAGAAAGATAGACTGTGCACTTACTGTTTGCTAGAGAGAAGACTGCAAAAATTTTGCTCTCTTTTTTCTTTATTTTTTTTAAGTTTCGTTTCTTTAGCCATCTATTTTTATAATATGTGCGTGGTGTGTAAAATATCAACATCCATGTAGACATTATATTTTAAAAAGCACACGCTGTTGTTTTTGAACCCGCTTCCTGCAGGAAATCCTTGAGAAGCCTAAAGCAATCCCGTCTCCTCCTTCTTCTTGGTTTTTTTTTGTGTGCCTTTTTTTTCTTTAAGGGTTACTGTTATGCCTTTTTAGAAAAAAAAAAAACCACCCAGATTTCTTGTGATCTCAGTACCAACGAAAATGAATAGTAGGGCTTTTCATTGGCTGCTTTTTATCTTGTCTATAAAGCGGTGTTAGTGACAATAGGGAGAAGAAGACGACCAGTTTCCTTTCTAGCACCGTTGTTTCTCTTTCCTAACTTTTTTTTTTCTTTTTTACCTCACCACCTGTCTGTCTTTTGATTATAAGGTCCTTAGAAGCAGAGGCTGTGCTTCCTTGAATGTCGGGAAAATGAGACATGGTATTGTGAAGTGCTACTACAAAGAAACAACAGAAACAAAACAAAACCAAAAAAAGGGATCAATTTACATACTGTGTCATACAAGTCTACTGTACTCCACTTGCAAGTCAAGTGTGACTTCGAAGAAGGTATGAAGAGAGGGGATAGGTAATGAGAGGGATTTAAGGACACACAGCTATGGAGGTAACAGTTTCCTGGGTGGAGTTGTACCTGGGAAGATAATAGATCCAAGATTTGTAGTTCTTCAAGCGTGAGTCTGTACTGCTTGATCAAGGACTGGATGTATTATTTGAAGTAGTAGCAGGCTCATAAATCTCCGTTTTCAGGTTGCTTTAGGGATCCATGCTTAACCGATGTAGGACTTAGGTACTCGCGTAAACAGCAACGTAAAAGCTGGAAGTCACTGCTGAAAGTGCACCCTCCAGAGAGAATACTCAGTTGTGAGTAAAACCCAAAGAATATTTCTTATCCATAGCATGTAGTACAGTATTCTAGCAATGGGTAAGAGAAAACTGCTTAAGTAGAAATGCATGTTTTTATCATTAACTTCTGTAGCTAAGCATAGTTTACTAGAAGAACTAGATTCACTTTCTCGTCTTACTCTTTCTCCCTCTCATTTTCTGTCAGAATTCACTACACTCACCCTTACTCTGTGGCTTCATTATCTCGCTGCCAAAATTAAAAGTCGTACTGACGATAACTGATTTTCTGGTGGTTGTGATGACAGTTCTGTGATGTTTAGAGGTTTGCGTTCTTGCCCTCCCTCTGAGTTCCCCCTCCCCTAAGGGGCATCTGTGCCAAAGAACAAGCTCTTTGCCTACGGCACTCATCGTTGTGCCTTCAGATCAACCAGTTAATATTAAAAACATTTTCTATTTAAATTAAAAACTTACTTCTTCTTAATCTCCCTGTTCCCCTCAAAAGTCTCAGGCTCAACCTCTTATGCTCCAAATCTAAACCCAAAGAGTAAATGATCTTTACTGTAAGAAGCTAATCAGATGCAGGAATTTACTTAATAGAGAAATTCTTGAAATAGATCTCTCCAATAATCAAAACAGAGAGCCTCAAAACACTTTTGTGCTTTTTGAAGTCTTAGCAGAAGGTATCAGTAGACATCTGCGGTAAGGATTTAGCCTAAATTTATTGAAGAAATCCATCTACTAGGCCCAAGTCTCTTGACTTGTGGGGGCAGCTGCTCCCCCCTGTATTGTTTCTATGTCTCTGAAAATCTCAGATACAGTCTCAGATTTATGGAACAGAATTTTATTTTTGCAACTGTCCCATGTTTATGCTGCTCATATGCTGTGTGTTTATATAATATATAACTCGGTAGAAATACCGTCCGCTGAATTGCCAGGTTAATGAAGTGTGATGTCACTGCATAAAGGTATTTCCTTCATGGATGCATTTTAGAAGAACACTAAGCATAGTTAAGGCTTTACAAAGAGGTTGCCTATTGCTTATTGAGTAGCGTTAGGTAAATTGGGAGGGAGAACCAAAAATTTCAGAATGTTTAAACTTGTTTTCTTACTGTAGTGTTCAGAGGCCAATGGCTTCTGGTTTACTCTTCATCATTCTTTCTAATCCTTCCTGTTATACCTGCTCTTCCTCACCTGCCCTGCGCTCAGTAGCAGTGAAGGAGGATGTAAGATTTTGCAAATACAACAGAAGAAGTTAGCGGAGGGACTTTAAAAAAAGTAAAGGGAAAATGAGAACCGAAATATTTGGTGCGTGTCACTGACTAATTCATTCCACCTGCTTAACGTAACTCAAAAATGCAGAAGCGTAGGTAGCCCTTAGTCCGATACCTGACTGTGTCCCTGTGCGGGCGTAGCAAACAGCTGGAAATTCAAGTCCTGGTACCTGCGTCCAAAGCTGCCTTTCTTCAGGACTGGCTCTACCTTCTAGATGCAAGCGAAAAGTCAGAACATGGTGAATTGAACTGTTGATTCAGCCAGCTGAGGCGTGCAGGTGCCCACGTGTGCCACAGACCCGCTGCCTGTTGGCATCAATGAGCTACGAGGGCACGAATCGCACGGGTTGGAAGTGTGTTCTTCTAAAGCAGGGGAGCTCAGGTTGCCTGCTCCTCTGGGTAGGTTGGAGAGGCAAGCCTGGGTTTTGGCTGAAGCGCAGAGTCAAGAGGTGCCTACAGGCAGTTGATCTCTTTTACTGGGGAAGCGGGTATTTAATTCTTGTAAATGCCAGGCTGTAAGGGAATTACAGACTGGGAGGGAGAGGAGAGGGGATTAAAGTTACAACGTGCTTAAAAGGCCCAAACCTGGATTGGCTCTGCTTCGGGGGGTTGGGAGGTGGGGAAAAGCAGAATGGAGACAAAACAACATATATTTTGCTTTCTTTTCATTACTCGTTTTATGGGGTTTTTTTCCTCCTTGACCACTTCCTCCAACGAAAGAACATTTTTTCATCAGGAATTTCTCCCTGCCTTCTTTGGGGAATAGCAGTGTTTTTCTCCATCCCTCTAATCCACTTCCCCCCTCTGCCCGTATTTCACACCTCTGAGAAAATCTGAAGGCACTTCATTCCCTGCCCCTCGTCAGTTGGTTAGAAGTGTCGTCAGGGAATATAACCGAAAGCTGTTCTGCACCAGAAGGACAAAGCCTCTCTGCAGCTCTGTTTTGCTCCTCGACTCCCAAAGCAGTTAAGTCGCAGGTTTTCATTTCCCAGCCTGGCTGAGTGCTGTGCACGGTGTCACCGGGAGATTCCTTAACCTCCTCAGGCAATTAACATCCCTGCTTTGCAGGGTTTCCATTAGGTCTTTCAGCACTTGAAAGGGCTGGAGTTCACTGCTGGAATGTCAGCATAAGGTTTTAATTTTGGAGTCGTAATGGGAAATACGTCTATAGAGCTTTGCTCAGAGAAGGGTTAACGTGACAGACCCAGACTTCTGATAGAGTAAAGCAGGAAAAACTATTTCCATCATGGTAAATAAAAGTGCATTAAAAAGACATTTAGTCATGGGAATAAAAGCTAAAGAAACACATGCTACATTGGGATGGTTTATATTAGTGTCATTAACTCCTATGTTTTGGAATAACTCCCAGATGAAGGATTATGCTGAAAGTAGGAATTAATGGCACTAATGTAAGCCATTCCGTGTAGTGTGCATTTTATACCTTTGATTTGAGAGGCATGCAGTGAGCAGTCGGTAACACAGCGAAGCTGTGCATTGTACAGACCATGATTAAAAGGTAGTATGAACTAGCCCTGCTTTGGGCCGAGGGAGCTTTATCCTGCAGACTTAAGACAGCTGGAAGGAGGTTGGAAAATCCTTAAGTAACCTTGTGTAACCTACCATTAAGGACTTGAGCTTCTCGGAAACCAGTCACCCTAATGCAGAGAAAAATTCAGTGTAGAGTGCTTACGCTGAGGTAGCCTGCAGACCCTAACAATGGCTAAAAACACCTTTCCCAAAATTATTAGAATGTTTGCAACCTAAAATCAGCAAGGTCCTTTGCAGCTTCCAGGGAGATCTTTCAGCCAAAGGAACTGTAATACCAGTGGTGGAGCAGCACGGCAGAGCTCCTCAGTTCGTGCAAGGGGAGCAGTAGCAGTTGGTTCCTTTCAGTGACGGATCCGCTCCTTCGAGGAGTTTTAGGCCAGTAATTTTTCTGAGAAATTTTGACTTCAAAGCTGTTTTGTTCTCTAGACGGTGAATTCCACCACGGAAATAATGTATAGAGCATCAATAAATGACTCAAGAGTAGATGCTTATTTTCTTCCATTAATTATTTTTGTTTAATGGCTTCACTCTTTTCACTGATTATTTTATCACTGTTTAGGATGGGATGTTTAAAAAGACACGAGCAATTTGGAAGCATAAGTGCAAGAAACATCCATCCTAGTGAAAATACCATCTCTAGTATTTGTATTGCCGTATTATCCATTATCCATGCCGAGTAACATCTTACAAAACGCCATCTCTTGAGCACAGAGCCTGTAGCCCCAAGTACGGACGGTCCTGCCTTGCTTGGACCTCCTGCGGATGCCCTCCTGTCCTCGGTGTCCTGAGTGCCAGGCCGGAGGGAGAGGCCGGGAGGCCGCCGCCGCTCTGCGCCCTCCAGCAGACCCCTTGCTTCACGCGGGTGTCTGGAGGAGGCATGTCGAAGGGGTTCGCTCTGCGACCTGCCTCGCGCTGCAGGCACGGGTGTTGAGAAATCCCAGGGCGGGGTTTACGCCTTCCTGCCGTCTCGTGTCACTCCAACCGATGAACCAGATATTGTGCAGGAGAGGGGTTGCAGTTTATTTTGTAGATGAAACTTCAGTGGGGGTGTTTAGACAGTTACGGTTGCCAAGGATTTCTGCCACTATGAACTTCTGTTAGTCGCTTAAAATTTATGATAATATTACTATTGGGAGGAAAAAATTGTCTTGAGTGTTATTTATTTCTTTGTTTAAAATAAGGTTGTAAGTGGTGAATCATTTATTTTGAGTGTGTGGAAAAACACATCAATACTTTTTTTTTTAATCTAGACGTGGTATCCCAGTGCTTTCTGCTAGAATTGTGAAAAGTTTAATGTAACAGAAGACACATGTTCGTGTCTGTGTTATTCTTTTAAAAGTTGAGGTTTTGATTATAGAAGGGTACCCAAAAAAAGCAGAGCCTTAAATTTTATGAATGTGCTAACTTTAACAGTGAATCCAAGACATTTTTGTTTTAAACAACTGTGATATTTCTTAGTTCATACCCAGTTTCACATAAACCCAATTTTGGTTCTTGCCCTTATCCTTGCTGAAAGTTTGAGGAACATACACAAACCGGTGCTCTGTAGGAGTCTCGTCTGAATTTGGCATTATCGTGTGAGGCTCGTAAGAGGCATTAGATATAGATCTTTATAGATCTATGTCGATCTTTACAAATCACGTGGCCCGGGCACTGTTAGTCTGTAAAATCTCTCCTGCAAGGATTGCAGCGTCAGTGGTGAGGTTAGAGGGGAGCGTACCTTTTTAGCACTAAACTCTTCCTTTCCTCTTCCTTTTTCTCATCCATTTGAGTAAAAGGAAATAATAAAGAATCCTCCCTCAACTTTTACTGTATTTTATTTTGTTGATCTGTCCGCTTATAAGCGTACCCATATGTGAAACTGCGAAATTGTGTGTTTTGATTAACTTCAGTTGGCCTAACTAAACTTTGAAATGGAAACTAACTTTGCTGAAAGCAGAAAGCTTCTCAGTTTCCAGACTAATCCTGGAATTACACACTGGATTTGCTTCATGGAAATAAGTGCACTTAAAAAATTACCTCCGCTAAGTGGGTTTGCGTTGTTTGAAGAGACCCAGGAACCTAGAACTGACTTTAACCCTTTCCATCTGCCAATACCCTTTGTCCTAGGGAACAGAGGGCGTTAAGGTCAGCGTAGCTCGTGCGTGCTAAGGTAGGCGTGCACACCACCCACGTTATCATCTGTTAGATCGCTTTCGCTCAGAAACAACCACCCTGTACAAGATGATTAAAAATAATTATGAGTACAAACCAGCTTCACTTTAAAAAACAGCATTTGGGGTGTGTTGGTGTGATGGCTGCTGTGGGCTTCACGCCAAGCTATGTGATGTAGGACAGGTGGTGAGATTGTGTTCGAAGCGCTCCCCAGTTTTGCGGATTCGCGAGGTCATGCTCAGAAGTGTAGGACGTCTAGTGCGTGCGCCATTTACGTGTATGTTAGTGTTGGGTATAATCAGAACATCCATTTACTGTCTCTGAGTTACAGATGCGTACCTTTGGGATGAACGTGTCTCCCCAGTGATAACGGCTGAATCGCCCCTGGTGAGGTACCTTGGGCTAAAGGTCTTTTGGAGTAAAGTGGGAAGCATACTGCAGATCGCAGTGACGTGCGCCGCGTTCTGGGAGATGCCATGTCCTCTGCTTGCATGTTCACGTGTAGCCTTACGCTGATTCACGTGGTGATACTGGTAGACTTGCAGAAAGGTCTTAAAAGCCTTTTGCTTCAGGGAAAGGCTAGGACATGTTTGGGCAAGGAGCTCCTCCTTGACATGGGCACCGAAACTCTGATGAAGCACATGAAGGGAATAATAATCTTACGCTGAAAGCGTTATGGGCTCAGGAGACAGAGACTTGGCTTTGTCTCTGGCTAAGCTCGGTCTGTCCACAGAGACCTTCTCTTTTCTCTGCCTCATTACCCTATATGTGAAGCACCTATAAATTCTGCTGCTTCTCCTTACTGGGATTTTGTGCTGTTGAATTCCTTTATGCTTGCAATAGCCTCAGATAGTGCCATGAGGAGTCCATGTAGTTTCAATAAATAAATGATGAGTGTGATTATTTCTCTTCTGTTTGCATATTTACAAGGCTGTGTTCGTCTGTGCACCGTATTTAGTACAGAATTTGTAATGAATTATGATGCAGCAGCTTTTTCAGTGGCTTCAGAAAGGTCAGTGTGATTTAATTATTTCGCTACACCATTTATGTCTGTTTTGCTCTGACTTTGAGATAGAACCAGCTTTGCTGAGCGATGACTAAATGCCAAATAAAAGAAATTATTCAGTTCTACGTTCAGCTTCGCTTTTTCCCTTTAAACATACTATTCTTCAGAAGTGAATTTGGAGATGGGTAGTTTAAAACAAGAGCTTTATTCTTATACTGCAGGCCTAGTACGTCCTCCTTCTCACATGCCCGTCATCCTAGAGAAAATGGCTTCACGTTTTTTGTTCTTGTTTTATCAAACCGTTTAATGGTTAAGAGCATCCTGTCAGGGTTTCGCAGTGTCGATACCTTCCCCCACCATTAAGCACTTGAGAGAGGGAGGGAAGGAGGGAATATATATGTATAATTTTAGAATACCTTATGTACGTCCTGACATTTACCACTGTACCCTCAAAAAGCAAACAGAGATTCAAGTATCAAATGGTTCTGCCTGTACAGCTCTTGCTAGGCATGCTTAGCTTGAGGAATGAAAGATTCTGAACATCCTCAATATTTATGTTTCACAAGGCAGTTATCCTCTGTTATCCTTTTAGCAAGTCCCATTTCTCCGTGTTCTGTCAGGGGCTCATTTATACTAGGCTGATTTAGTGCTAACTGGGGAGATTAGATTGCCCTGCTTGGTGCTGTCAGCTAAAACTGAGTCAGTGTCTGTATACTGTGGCCCAATTGCTCAAAGAACCTTACCCTTTTCTGTATTGCTCATTCTGCTAGATACAAAAGCCTTTCTCACCCGGCTTTTGTGCTGGGGTCAATTAGCTCCTGAAATAGCTCATATAACACAAATAATAATGGCAGCGCTAATCCTTTGGGCAAGCTCTGTACAATGGCCACTTCTGGCCCGGAGGACAAAGAGGACTGTTTATCTTCACCGCACACAGTCTCCAGGACTTTGCCCAGTCATTTGCAGCAGAATTTATTATCGCAGAGGTCATAGGTGGTTTGCATTGGATTTTCTACCTTGCCACCATATGGGACGTCCTTGTCTTATTCCTATAGGATCAAGCTGTGCTTCAGGTGAATTGGCTCACAAATATATATGTTCAAATAATGCTATCTTAGGTAAACACGGGCCTGAAAGACATTTGAAGTGAAGGCTAACACGGCACATTTAGTGGTCCTTCTTGTCTACGCAGAGAGAATTACAGCGGGAGTGATACGTCGTGTAAGGTGCCCTCCAGCCTGAAGCTCCCGCAATAACGGTCGCATCAAAGTGTTGTAACAAAGGAAAACGAGCCTCGAGACAGAGGCAGAGTCTGGCTGCACGGTTTGTGTCCGAGCTCCTGCACTCAAAATAACCTGATCTTTGTGGTTTTCTCCTTGTAAATGACATCTTGAAAGAAAGAAATGAGCTGCTGGACTAAATTGATGATAAGGATTTGCTAAATGTCCACAGAAGGAAAAAAGTTGCTCCTAGCCTAGGATCCTGCAGGTTAAAGCTCTCTTTGAGTTGCATTTTTACTTTTGAGTATTTAAATGCTTTAGAAGGGGACAGGAATGGAAATGCTGACAAACCTTACACCACAGTTAACCTTCCTGGGCATAAATGATACGCGCTTGATACAGCGTGAGAAGCATGAGAGCGCAGCTTACCAGACAGGAATGAAGAGGTGTCGACTTCCTTCATCTTAAATGTTTCTGCTGGCCTGTTTAGCACCGTAATTAGCGTGCAGAAATGAACATCATCTCCAGATAGTCCGTATTGCTCTTCACTTCACAGGAAGTTTTGAGCTGTGGTATTGCTAGTGTGCATCTAGGACAGGAGAGGGATGATTTACAGACCTGATACATGGAAACAGCACTTCCCACTAAGCACTTTTCCAGGCTCACATACCCACTAATTTCACCCACTGTTCTTTTGCTTTTTTCCATGCAGTTGGTCTTCTTCCAAAAGAATGACGTGCCTTCTCATTACGCACTGCACCATAATCTACCATTACCAGGATAATTATTTATATTTCTTTTGCCTGTTTTCTTAAAAATTATTTTTTTAGATGTCCTCTGTCTCATGCCCCAGGAAGCCTCATGCTTTCCAAGCAGTTGTTTCTAGTGGCTTTGGGGGGTGTTAGCTCGTGAGTTCCCAAGCTCTGAGCTTTCTGTAGGATTTCTATAGGACCGAATCATCCAAGCTGCCACGGCTGCACGCCGAGCCTGCAGACGCGATGTGTGCTGGGAACTTCTGCAGCCGGAGGCATCAGCAAATCGATGGGGTCACGAGGAGAGAACCGTGATGGCTTTTAAAACAGTTCCTTTCCAGTGGTAGTCAGTGTTATGCCAGTCATAGATCATCCGTGCTGGGGATTTGGGTAGGTCATGTGTTGCCTTTCTGTCTCTGCTGTTCCTCTTACCTTCCCAGAGTGCCATATGAATTGGTCCTGATGACTTACTTCCATAGTTTCTCTCCCTGTGCCTTCCCCAGTCTAGTTTCGCCAGATTTTTTTTTTCTCCTCTTGCTGGTGAGAAGAAAAATAACAGTAACTTTTCATGCTCATATAAACATTTGAGATGAAAGTGGATGAGAACAGAACATGGCAAGCAAGTTGTACCCGTAGTGTAACAACCATTATACCAATTGCTTTAGTTGAGTTCATTCTCAGTAATAAGATCTGCTAAACTTTCAAGGCTCAGCATCGAGGGAACTATCTTTTAAAAGAATAACAAGAAGATATGTTTTAAAATATCTCCTTCAGCCTTGGATAAATCTAAGGGTAGACGACATGTAAGTCTCTTGGGGCGCAACTTTCTGAAGCAAGTTGGATGAGCTTCCCCGGTTACTTTTTCATTAAAGAGGAGTGTGTAGTGCGTGTTCAGAGTACATTAATGACTACATCACCAGTAATAAATTAGGTTGTTAAGAGCTGTATGCGATGCTATCAGATCATTGTAACTATACTGCTTTCATTCGCTATTTTTAAATGAATCTGGAGTCATATCTTGAGAAAGTCAAAAGCCTCTGAGGCCAGAGGGGAAAAGGAAAAAAAAAAACTGGATGGCTGACTGGGAGAGAATAGCAATAAACTTCTGGAGAGAGGAAATAAAGCTTCACATTTTTTATTTCTCTCTCACCCAACTTTTATGTGTTGTCTCTGCATCTGAACTTCAGTCTGATGAGGAACATATTCTCGAACAACAGAGACGATGTGTAGCATGGAGTTAGGCAAACTCATCAAGTGCAGTGCGAAATGGCCATTTTAATAACAGGAGCAGGAGGGCAGGTGTACGGTAAAACGTGGGTCTCCCTTCTGCAACCTGCGGGTAAAACTCTCTTACAGCTAAGCTGCTCCCCAGGCAGAACTCGGTTGGGCATTAGCGCTTGCCAAACAGTATTGGGTTTGCTGTTTTGTTCTTGCTCTGACTTCCCTTTCACTGCACCCACTCAATCGTTATGAACGCCATGGACCATCTCCGGGCTGGTTGTGTATTCATCTGCTAGTTCACATCTTACTACAACTCCTGTCCTACAGCCTTTCCTCAGCATTGATACGGAAACAGCCAAGCCTTCATCGAATGATTTAGAAAATCAGCTGTATTTAGTGACTAAAAAGATTACTTTGGCCTGAAATATATCCGTCCTACGTGCTGTTCCTCCATTCCTTGTCCAGCTGGTTGAGTTGGCCACTAGTCAAGTGTGTTGAAGAACCAAATCCTACAGTAGAATATTGACCTTTTCTTTATTTGACATCTAATTTAATCCAAAAGTTAGGGCACTTCTCCTTTATGAAATGTGCTCCTGCATCTGTTTTTGCGTATTCCAAAAGATGTTGCCGCGGGGTTCCTGTCTCCGTTATTAGCCTTTGCCATGAAAAGATCCTAGCTTCTCTTGGACAGAAAATGATTTATTTGGTGGCCTTTAAAGGATTCTGACGTAATCGTGTATACTGGCTTGCTTTTTCCTATTTTAAGCCATTCTAGATCAAATGCCCCATGCATATATAAAAAATTCTGATACGTTATTTCAGCGCTTGGTGACTTACCTGGGGAACCACACTTGCGCAACTGTATTGGGTTCCTTTTTTGAATTTGGAAAAGTTTTGTAATTATTATCAATAACTGGCAAAATAAATACATGTTTTAAGTAGAGCTAGCTGTTTGGTTTGCTTTTTGTAATGAAAGAGGATGAAGATGTGCGAAAATACACATCTTGAGCATTACAGTCTATTTTTATCCTGGCTTAGATCACTGAGAGTAGTGTGTAAACAGTGTACCAATTATTTCCAAACAGCACATCGTCATCCCACCACCTGTTTAAACAGAATTTTACAGCTGACAGTCATCCCCTAGAAGAGATTCTCTTCCAGGACATATTTGATGTTCAAAGTTTGAAGTGTGAAATTACGTGCCCGCTGGGTTTTGCGTCCAGTTGTGCCTCTGGCTCTCCTTTTGCTTCTTAGTTTATTCACCAATAAATTGGTGCGTATTGCTTGCGTGTCTCACAGGAATGTAGCGAAACTCAATGTTTGCAAAACTGTTTGGTTAAAGAGATTATTCCTAATAAAAACTGGTTCTAAACATCTGAAAAAAATGGACAACGTTCAGATCCCAGATGGACATCAGTGGCTTGTGTCCATAATCGTTATTGACAGCAAGAATTGGGGCGGGATTTTCATAAGGGCTGAAACATGGAGGTTTTTTCCTCGTCTGCCTTAAATTTGGGTACTGAACTGTAAATCCCTGCCTTTTTTGAAGCTTAAGCTCTTGCTCAGCATACAGCTGTATGAGCAAGTTATTTAATGGTAAGCCAGTCTGTGGATTTAGAAAAACGGGAGGTTCTCTGTAGTTGTTGGCTGTGTGCGTAGCTTTAGAGCAATAAATGCAGGCTAGCTTACCCTGCTTCCACCCGAAGGTGCCGTGCATCTTGCCGGGGCAACTGTAACAGAGCAGCTGATGGCCTTAAAGTCTCCATGCTCGTTTCCAATGCGTTGTGTTTAGAAAGGAGGACGGGTTTTTTCATGCTGTAAAGAACTTTCCGATCAGTGTTTCTGACTGCTTCAACAGCCCCCGTCAACTTGAGTCCCTTCAATGCTTCCTTCAGATTTACAGCAGAGCAACCCGTCTTTCTTTCCTATTAACACCATAATGCAATTTTGCGTGGTTGCTCCCAGTATTTCTTACAACAGTTCACAAAAAAGGAAAAAAATGAAAAAGGAGGGGAGAAAAAGGAACGTCGTGGAGAATGTCTTCAGAACGCTGGAAACGGGGAAGCCGATTTTCGGCTGGCAGGTGGCTTGGTGCCGCTGCATTGTCAGCATGCCTTCCTCATATTGCCTTGTTGCTACAGGGCCTGATGCTGGCAGATTACATCTCTGTAGCTAGTCATTTTCGATTTATTTGAACCTGCTTCTCCAGTCTGCTGAGCTTTCGCTGGCTAGCATCAATTCAGACACATTGCAATTCCTCAGAACCTCTACCCTATCAGAAGGTTCGATCTATGAGAAATTTAGCTAGAGGCGCTTAGACAAAAAAGAAATATTGTAGCTGGGGAAGCATTTAAGTTAGAGGAGGCAGCCAGGGCTGTTTTATTACTTAGACCTCTGTCACCTGTGATGACCCATGAGAGTGGAGAATATTGATCGCTTGTCACTCACGGCATTCAGTAGATTGCATTGACAAAGCTTGTCAGGCCTCTAATAGCAGGGTTAGTGGCCTTGGCTGCAACCCAGGGGAAAACTCTACAGTGCCTATTACTTGGCGGCCTCTACCTCTTACAGAATTGGGAGTGAATGTTGACAAAAGTGAGGGAATCATTTTGTAGTTACAAGTGCCCTTTCCTGCTCTGTGCTTTGGTTTGGGTTTAATTTCCTTTACTTTTAGACCTCTTGTCCTCATCAGCCATGCTGCTTTTGCTAAGGCAGGGAAATCAGTTTGAGATGTTTGCCTCTTCCACCAGCATCTCCAGTCCTCGCATAAACACGGGCGGCCTTGGAGAAGCCGGCTGGTCCCTCGGTGCTGTAGCCGCTCTATATTGTAACGTGTTCTTACAGAGGGGTGGAGAGAGAGATGCAGAGCCCAAAGCTCAGCCTGGTACCTGCAGCCACTTAGAAATACAGTTATCAGTCACCGCAGAGTGAAGGTTAGTGAACCATAGCAGATTTGTATTTATCCTCAGATCTCTGTCACTGCCACCAGCTCTTGTTACAAAGATAGAAACGTAGCGCGGTGGATTTATCTTGCCTTGACTTTATCTTCCCTGTCATCTCGGTATATGAGTAGGACTTGATTTTTTTTTTTTTTAATATATATATATATATATACACACACATACACTACATACACTGGGGGAAGGAGGAGAAAAAGACTCATGGCAGTTTGGACTAGATGACTGTTGTAGGTCCCTTCCAAAGGAAATATTCTTCTTTTCTATTCTGTTCTTGAATGTGCAGCTTAGCTGCACAAGTAGGGGTACTGGACGCTGCATAGATGTTCAGACATATCTGTGGCCATTCTTGGTATTTGTAGCCTCTTTGTAGTTAAGCCTTAAGTTAGAAAACTGGCTACATTGGGACCTCAGAGGACTCAGGAAAGCCAGATTGATTTACTGACGTGAGGTCCATGCCACAACTCGGTGTGAAACGCCTGCGTCTTCCTGACTGCCTGGGAACGGCGTAGTGCATTCAGTTAGCTGCAGATAGTGTGAGACAGCAAAGAATCAAGCTTTATTTACTAAATCTCTCAGAGATTGCTAAACATTTGATGTACACACGCGTTCTCTGCGTTCTGTCGCCGTTCCCCAAGAGCGGCCAGGGTAGAAGCGGCACGGCTGGCACGCGTGGCTGCCACGTCCCTCTTCCACTTTGCAACAGCAGCACAAAGTGGAGCTGGATTCTGCACTCGAGGGAGGTTGGGGAAGGCTTCTGGTCACCCGTGAGTACAAGATTAAATGTTCTTTGCTTATTGAAACTTATAGTGAGATGACTTTTGTTTCCTTTTTTTTTGTTGTTTTTAGCTGGTTTTTTTTCCATCTACATGCTAACTTCTTTTGTCTGAAGTAGCAGAAAAAGGTGGCATTTAAGCTATATAATTCTCACCGGTCTTCTCAAGGAAATGTGGTCAATAGTGTGTAAGAAACGCATTCTGTATAGAAATTGAACAAGAGAGCAGCTGATAGCATTGTGTATCATTTTTAATTAAGCTGCAGTATGTATCCATTCTGGAAGTCCCCAGCTGGAGCTGAGGAACATAGCTGAACTTTTCCAAAGAGAAGGAGAAAATCAGGGCTGTGGGGTTTTCGTGTGCCTCCCCTCTAGACTTTTTGACTAAACGTTGTGTTTTTCTTCCAGTAATTTTCTTTGATCCTTACCGAGGGGGCGTGAAGGGATGGTAAGCGATCTGCGTCTCCTTGCGACGGGTTGTTCAGGGAGTTGGCAAGAAGTGTGAAAAGTAGTCTGAGCTCATATGAGATCTACTAATCTGTGTTGAACTGGGTGCATTTAAATGGAAAATAAGGATCATAACAAAACCCAGTGTGTATTTCTGAACCTCCTGTGGGAACGGAAACCACTTTTTTCCCCACAATGCCAAACCCTCCAACTGCAACAGACTGTCAGCGAGTAGGCAAAACTGATTCTCAGCTCAGAAAGCACTTGTCTTCTCCCCCCAAATTACCTAATTACACAGCTGCTTGTCATTCCTTCCTCTTCCACAGCAGCAGCACAAGGCGCCATGCCATCCCTGAAACTCCTCAGTATTGTGCTTTTCAGACGTTAAAAGCACTGATAGTTTGGTTTCAAAGATGCGCTGCTTGGCTTTGTAGAAGCTAATGATGACATTTTTGTGTCTGAACAGGAAAAATTAAACCTAGCAGGAGAAGTAAACGCTGCGGTAATTAGACAGGTTTCTGAACGTGTTAATCCTGCCTGAGCAAAGCATAAAAGCACGTGCTTAAAAGTGAGTGTGATTATTAAAATTAAACCTGCGCTGAAATATTTCTCAGCGTCACTACTCAGAAACTTTCTGGATGAAGGTGGACACCGGGCTTCACGGAGAGCTTGCTGCCAAAATATTTCCCTTCTTGCTATCACTAGGCATCAGGAGCTTCAGCTCTGCCTCAGGATTTAGACCAAGAGCTTCTTTTTGCATCTACTGACCAGTTCTCAAATTCTTCCTATCTTCTGTGAGAGAAAAAAAAACCTTTCAACTTCAGTAAAATGTATGTTGTATATAACATGCCTTCCTTTGCCTACCTGAGCGCAGGCTAGCTGGTGGAAAGAAGAAATTAATTACCTGTGTGTCTTTGTCCCAAATTGAAACCTAACTCTGAAAAACAGATGCCCGGCATATTAATTCCCGTTATCACATTGAGCCTTGGGTTTGAGTTCTTTGTGAAAGGTTTTATAATTCATATGACCTGAAATAATTTACACCTAATTAGATTTTTGTCAACTGAATAATTCTGTCTCATGCTGCTTCCGCAGAATAATTTTAGCAACTTCATTTTATCCTCAAAATACTTGTAAATGTCACATTAATTTTGTTGACATGCACAACTTATAGCAGAGCCACTTGGCAGAATTGTCAACTGAATGTGTTACGGGCTTTTCACACCGAGTGCAATGCAGGTATGGGCATCTTCTCTGCTGATACTTTATGTAGGCTGTTAGACCAATGCTGCTTTTTACGGTAAGGTGCAAAACCTGCTACGTCAGAGGCCAGGCGATAGTTTATCTGCCTTGGGTAATGCAGGCGCTGCAGTTACTTTTGACTGTCCAGGAGTTGATGTGACTGGCATAGCCTTCAGTTGCCTTTCTCACCCACCTGAATGATCAGATCCTGTTTTGCAGCCTGGCCACCCCGGGGGAAGCCTCTGGTGTGAGCCCACATTGAGCCACGGACTTCACATGCAGGTCCACAACGAAGGATGTGGGCAGTCCTGCCCCGCGCTCTGCCTGGCATTGAAGGAAGGATGAGAAACTATTGACACGTTTCACCGTCACCAGTTATTTCAGACAAAAGGTTTTGTGGATACTCTTGAAAGTTGGTGTTTGTGCAGTGTTTTGGTTTGGGTCAGTGTGGTGGTCTTAGTGCTAATAAGAAGAAGTTACAGAAAGTTTGCGTGGACATGAAAACATGAAATGCCCTGTGGTGCCACCCGTGGGTGGCTTCCTGAAGGCTTCCTTCTTCCACATCTCCCAGACTTGGCCCATCTCCTGCCCGGAGGAGCTTGGTATGAAGCACGGTCCAGCTGGGTGGTACGCTAGGGGTGAAGGAGATTATTCCGTAGGAGCAGGTAACTGGATTTGCTGACATAAGATGTTATTTTTAAGATTTTCTTATTAAAGGGTAAAATAAAACAAAAAATATAAAATCACGTGCACTCAGATGAGCTTGTTGCACAGGAGGTAAGAATTATCTACAGTCGTATTTGTTATATGGTTACTTCTTTTGTTAAAATACTTGAAAGCTTGTTGCTTGGTATCGAAGGCCACAGGTTAAGTCCTGCACTGGATTGTTATGTGCTGAATAAATATGGTCTATTTGCCATATTCCAATTAGGGTAGATAACAAACATGAAAGTAAAAGGCTTTAAGATGTCAGAAAATGTTGTAATAGCTTTTGGAAAGGCATTAAATATTTCAAAAAACTAAAAGAAACTGAGATAAAGCATATCTTTTACGATTTGTGTAAAGTGCCATTCAAACTTCCTTTAATATCCGTGACATTTGAAATTTGAATCCTATTCTTTTTTCAAATGCAATGGTTAGTACATATTTACAGCTAAATTATCGATACAGAATGTGGGCCAGAAAGCTGCACAGTCCTGCTGCCTTGGCCCATGCTGTTTGTGTTGGATTTTTCACTTAGTCTCTCTCCTGATAGACCAGACTATTTTACTCGTGTTCACAGTTTGCAGAGTAATGTGCCATAGTATCAGACCAGAAGCATTTACTTATTTTTGGAAAAGAATGGAACTGTTGTAATGAAGGACATAAGAAAATGACAGCTCCAAGGACTAGACTACATTCATTTGGAAAGTATCAGTGTGTGCTTGGGGGGCCAAATCCAGATCTCATTTAATGAATAACAAAATAACCTGTTGTCATCTTCTGAGCCTTGTTTTTTGTCCATTAAGTTTTGCCTGTGAGGTATTACCCGTTCTAGTTTTAGTCCTTTAGTGAAACCCATCATTAGCCTGGATTCTCAGCTGAGTCGGTCGGTAACACCACTGCAGGTCTCTTCCCAGCCCCATGCCATTGCTGGGACAACGTCCCGGCGGTCCCTTTTCCCTCCCGTCTTCCCTGATGCGGAAGGATGGACGAGCCATTCCTTGTCCCTTAGGTCACGCTTGACCACTGACTATGTTTGAAGAGTTGGGAGGATCGGAGGGCGAACCACAAAGCAGGGCGGCGTGGCTGGATGTATATGAAGTGGTCCCTCTTTACGTCCAATAAATTGCACATCTGTACGCTCATCCCCGCTCTCTGAAAACATAAACGTACTTCTGGGGGTGTTAGAAAATTCAGCCTTCGTGGCCCCACCTAAGTAGGAGAAGAAATCTTTAGACAACCTTCCCCTTATTGCTGAGGCTTGTCTGCAGCTCTTCTGAATGCTGTAATTTAACCGAGCCTGCTGAGCTTTAATCAGCTTTAATAATGAGGATTCATACTGGGTAACATTGTGGTAGTTTATTGGTTTTCCACTCTACTTCATCAAATTTATTTTCTTTGAATAGGTGGCAGGTAGACTGTCACGTTAACTGTAAGTTTTAGTAACTATATTTCCAGGCAGCTTCTGTTGTAATATCATTTTGACCGATTTTATTCTAGTCCTGGCAACTCAGGAAATATCAGGAGATAGTTCCTTTGAGTTACTTCGGGTTAGTGGGGTGCACACGAACACACGGGTCCCCGTCTGAGCTGGTGCACTGACTATAACTGACAGTCTGGGGATGAGCCCGTTTGTGCAATCAGCTGGAGGTTCCCGTTGTACTGGAATGGGCACCTGAAGCAGTGGAAGCAGTGCGTTCGGGGCTCTGCTTCTTGAAGTGGTATATAAACCGTTTTTGGTTTTTGTATTGACTTTCACCTCTCTTACTTAAGTGAATGACAGATTGCAATTCTAGTATCTCTGATATTTATCTCATCTTAAATCCTGATACTACAATGTATTTTTTAATGGGTCCCAGCTTGGGTGCCCATTTTGGTGCTTTGCTGTGCCCTTAGGCGCTCAGTGCGTAGGCACTTAGGGCCAGAGGCATTGGGAGACGTAGGAACCAAACATCTGTAAATCTCATTTAGAAATGGATATGATACAAATTAATTTTGCTGGGGTCTCTCTGATCGTTTTAGCAAGAAATCTGCAAAATAAAAGGCAGCGTGTTTGGAGATAACCTGCACTGTTGGATAGTAGCAGGATGAGGTAGTGAATGTGCAAGGTTTGGTTCAAACCTGGTCTGAGCCAGGTTTTATTTGCCTTCGTTCAAAGCAAGTAGACAAAGAGTATGTGTTTCAGTGTGTATATAAATGAAACTTTTCAAACGGAGTCAAAGATAGGCACTATTAAGGTAAAATTTCTGTATGCCTTACTTTAATAGTTCTAGGTTCCCCCGAATTAACTTGCAACGCTTAGTTATGCTGCCTTTATACAGATGCTGCAAATTATTGTAACCAATGCATTAGCTGGAGAGCCGACAAGGCATCAGGACAGTTGCTGATGCAGACGTCGAACTTTTCTGTCTCCCTGGAAGGAACAGCAAAATTCCATTTCTCTGGGGAGAAGTTTTAGACAGGAAAACAAACTCCTTTTACCAGGGGAAAAAAATCCCCTTTGATCATTCAGTCTGATGTTTTACATTCATCACCTGTAGAGATTTATGTCCATTAACTTGCATTTGAAATAAAGCGTCTCTGATAGAAAGGCTCCATTATTGATTTAAAGCCTTCCAGGTAGTGGAAGACTCACTGTGGCCAGGTACAAGCTGTTCTAAGGTTTGATTTTTTTTCTTCCCCTTTTAAAAATTACTTTTTTTTTTTCTTCTGTGTTTCCTTTGTCTCTCATCTCCAGCCACAAGTCCCTTAGAGATGCCTGGGACATGACTACCAATATCTTGTGTAATTCACATTTTGACGGTCTAATCCCGTTGGCAGCAGTCCTGTCCTGTACCGAAAGATATGCAGATACGATGCTTCGGTGCCATCACGTGAATTATCGTGGCAGTAGATACAGACAGGCCGCGTTCAGAGCCATCAGGTCCTGCATAATTTCCAGAAGAATTGAGGAAGATTTAACGTCAGGGCATTTTCATTTTGTTGTTGCTAGGTCCGCTCAGGACCCCTAAAGTAGCCACCAAATCGCCCACGCTTTGGTGTGTGCTGAACCAGTGGAATTAACGCTGCTGTTAAAAAAAAAAGAAAAAGAAAAAAGAAGATGTGGGAGATGCAAACTGTGACACTTTGGGATTTTTTTTATAAGAGAAGTTGGTCCTGAAAGATTTGGAGGAACCTGTGTTGTAACTCAGGTTTCTCATGTTGAGCACATTTTAGCTATAAAGCTAATTATCATAAGGCTTTTCAAATGACTCCCTCCTAGTTCTTGTCCGGGTACCAAACGAGTCCACGTTCTGGTTTCGAGCTTATAAAATCTTCCTCCTGGAAGCATTTGTTTATCCTATTACAGCTTCACATGAGCTGGGCTCAAGCCTGACCCGATATTAAGTGTCTATGGTAGGTTTCATTACATCCATATACTGGAAGTCCTGCCAATATACTGGCAGCAAAATCCTAGTGGAAAATAAATGGCAATAAAAAAGAGAAACGATAGCCTCTGTGAGTGGTGAGGAGCAGAGCTTTATTGAGACCGGACAACCCTAGAGATGTCACTTGGCATACAGACACGAGCTTAAGAGAGTGCGAGTGAAAGCTGATATTGGAATAACGACTCTGTGGCACAGACAGGGGAATAATTTAATTAATTGCACCGAAATTTCTTTGATGAATAGTTATGTGGTGATAAGCATGAGGTCGAACAGTAGAATGAGTTTCAGCTTTTTAATGGGCCAGCACAGCTGCAGTTTTGGAAGTGTTCCCATTTTATTATTTTTTTCCCCCTCTCAGTTTTCCAGCGCCCGCTCTCTCGCTTGCTGTCTGTGCGCGGCCGCGGTCGGGCGTGCTCACGCGCACACACATGCACGCACGCGCTCGTGCGTCCAGCCAGGCTCAACTCCTCACCCCCTGCCCCACGCCTGCCCGGGGAGGAGAGCTGGCCAAAGCCACTTGGATAAGTAGCCACTTCGAAATCAATGCCAGATCGAAAGGAAATTGTAGGATGGTTTCTTTATGAATCCTGCATTTTTTTCCTATGATGCTTTTAACAGGGCCTCCGCTGCAACAGTCGTATGAAGATTTTTAATAAAACTTTTCTGGTCTCCAGAGGAGGAGGCATGTCTTTGTTGTTGGAGAGCTGGAGGGAAGGGAACAATGCAACACAGCTGGAATTTGAGCATTAATCCTATGATTTCTGGGCCATATTTTCAGACAGATCAATTACTTCTGGCTGTAACCAATCTCCAGCCATTTCCTTGCTGTGCAGGGCTGCATTTATAGTCGCTTGGATGCTGCAGCTTGACATAACCTCCTAACTTCATAGAACTTCAGCTGTAAATACAACCCGTTCGACCTGTGGCCACTGTCAGCTATGGTTTATCATGAGTCATTAACCGAAAAATTAGGGATAAGAGTTGTGGGTGGTACTGGCTGTCTGACTGGAAGTTACATTTAGTCCCACTCTGTCTGACAACCTCTGTGTGAGAGCTACGGCCTGGTTTTTGTGAGTTACTGGATGGGTTGTGCAGGTTTGTTAAGGGATTGCCCGTGTGAAGGGCTTGCGGAGAAAAGTCACCTCATTCTGTGGCGGCAGAGGGGCGGCGGGACAGGCCACGGGGAAAGAAGTCAACGTGTGTCCGGGAATACGTCCCTGACGATTAGCTCAGCAAAAGAGGAGACCCTTCTTCTGTTATCCCAGGCTTGGGGCCAGTGAATAGTCTGCCAGAACGGATGTGAACTCTTCAAACAGAAGGAGAGGAAAACATGTAAATAGATGATAAAACCTGTCAACATAAACCCGTTTTTTTCTAATGCAGCAGAGCTGCACAAACACCCTTGGTTTTGAATCATGCTCTCTTATCACCCTTTTTTCTTTTTCTTTATGAATTCGAGTAATGGCGTGTTACTCTCCAACAACAGCTTCCCACTGAGGTTTACATTGTGCTCTGCAAACATTCATTTATTGAGCCGCAGAAGCAGAGACACAGATCCCAGCCCATTCACGGCCGTCGCATGGGCCTTCCTCCTGGTTAGTAACAACTTGGTCTCTCATTGCAAAATTAATAAATATACAATGACTTCTTTTGATTCCAGTAGCTTGTAGCGTGGCCTCCATAAAGACTTTCCTCCTAGTCTCTTGCTTCTTTCAATGCTTCATGAATATATAATACACTGCAAGATGCAGTTATCTTTAGTAGCAGACATTTGCCTCACTCTCTCTTTCCAGCCTGATTCACGTGACTATTTTAATATCTGATTTATGAGGGAGGGTCACTGGTAGGATTGCATTAGAGTCTTGTGGCTTTGGCCTGTGCCAGCAACTAAAAGTAACGGAGTGGGGAACTGCACGGTTTGTTCAGGGAGCTGGTTGTGTTTCTTCTTTCTTTCTTGGAACTTTGCCCATCTTATTATGAGTTCTTTAGAGAAATGAAATGCAGCAGTAGCTTGAAGAAATCATGGACACTTTCCAGCAGTAAAAGAGCTCTGGAGTCAGTATATAAGCTTTCTCCCCTGGTTGCAGTTAGGAAGCCAGTTGACAGTATAATAGGCTTTTGGAGGGGGCGCGATGGTTTCTATGTTCTGTTTGATGTTGCAAATACCGAGCCCTCGGGGAGATCAGGAAAAAGGATGTTCTGTTCTTTAGGAAAGGAAAAGATTAACCTGAAATGTGAACTGAAACTTAGGAGCTCTGCAAGACTTAGGTGCACCAGAGATGAGTTTGCTTACTTTAATGGAAATATCTTCTGTCTTGTAACAAAGGCGGGCAAGTGTTTCTGCAAGGATTTGGTTAGAAAAGTAACGTGCGTGTGTGTGTTTATATAGAAGTAAGAGCCACAGCCAGGGCTCAAGGTAGGTGAATCTTGCAAGCATGGCAATTCCCTCAAGGTGAGTTTCTGACAGTTTGGATGCTCCTCAGAGTCAGGGAGACTTGTAACCAAGTCAAAGAAAGTCTGGGAATCATGCGCGGTCATTGTTTTTCCAGAGATTTCTGGAAAAAGTGCTTCTGGTGCGTTTCTTCCTTCTCGCTTCTGCTTCCATTTATATCCATTAGGAGATTTCTTTTTTAAAGACAGGGTGGAACATCTATTATCGCTTTTGATAGAGCTGTAGGGGAAAAAAATACAACCCTTTTTCTTGAGCTGTGATCTTCTCGGCCATTCTTAGTAAGTATTGGTAAAGACAATATATGTCCTCTTTGTCAGCAGAAGTTATATTTTCATATCCTTATTTTTACCTACAAATTCCAAAACATGATGGGGGCACACTTTTCCGTGTAAGGTTACGCCAATCTGACAAAATTTCATCTTGGTTACACGTATATACGCCCTCTTGCTTTCACGATTTCTTGGCCGTTGGAAACAATGCCTTACAACAGGTTTCTAATACTCCCAACGTGGGTAAATGTGGTCTAGGCAGAGATGCTGTGAAAGACGTGTTTGTCTCGTTCAGGTCATTCTTAATCGTTCACGTTGCTCACAGAACTTATTTTCCTCCTTTTTTCTCACCACAGCCCTTACGTTCTCTTGTCTTTGGGAGCAGATAACAGGAATTTGGGGCTGTGGGCTCCTTATATGATAAGGATATGTGCTATTTATTTGCTTTGTGTATTGGTTCTTTATCTTCTTTGTATGACTGTCCTTGTTCTAAGACTCTGTTATTCCCAAGTGATAAAGCAATGGCTAACGCTTGGATTTTGAGGGAGATGCTTCTTTAGTAAACGTAGATGGGTGGGACACTGGATTTGCTGTGGTAGGGAGAACAGAGGTATTGTTTTAATCCAGTTTACTCATTTAAGTCAAAAGTTCTGCTCCTTAAATAAGGCAGGTGGCATTAGTTAGGTTTTCGGTCATCCTAAAGGTCTTCAGAGAATTAGAAAAATGGGATACCTGGGGTGCTCTGCGGTTGTTTCCATCCCATCCGAAAGATTTCGGAACTTGTAGGAGCAGAACCTGAATTTGGTGCACGGCATGTGCCTGTAATTGTGGATACACTTGTCTGTGTATGAATTTATGAGGACACACAAGATAGTCATCATTTGGTAAGGATTTTATGGCTTGTTTTCTTGTATTTCATTTCCGCTGCACTTACAGTTATTGCCAGATTCAATCGAACAAGTTCTTATTTAATGTACAATGATATCTGGACAACAAGTTCATCCACTTTAGCAGCCAATTTTTAGTGGACTACGGTAACCATAACACCAGAGAATGAAGGTACGTGAGCACAGTTGTAATTACACAATGGATCTTAATCTGGGGTGATATTGTGAGATATGAATCTATGGCATTTTCGAACTGAAAAATCAATAAATAAAACTCCAAGCACTCTCAGCACTTCAGATAATGGGCATATTCCAGGATTTAGCACCAGCTCTTGCATGTCTCTCAAACATAGCATGCTGAGCTTTTACAACTCGCCTATCCTGCTGGAATTTCCCACTTAGCAGGAAAACTCTGCTGAGCAAAGGCCGATATTCTCATCTTGCAGTGTTTTCATCCTTCAGAATAAATGGAGTTTCTAGTTCCACAGACTTCTATTTCACAGAAAGGTAATGGGGAATTTTTTAGTCAAGTTCAATGTTTTGTTTAGTTGAAGGAGTTTTAGGTTTTCATAACACTGTGTGTTTACAGAAAATATTGATTATCTTCACCTATGCTACATAATTATCCCAGTGCCCTTTTATTGTAGCTTTGTACCAGCCTAAACTTCAGAGCACGTTTAGGCTTTAATCCAGGTCCAATACTCGGATCTCTGGAGGGCAGAATCTGCAGCAGCTTTATTCCTTCACTTCTCCTTTCCCCTCCACCCCAGATATATTACATCAGTAAACATGACCCTGCTGGTTTTCCCTGTAGTTTTGTCCTGTTATTCCCATAGCAGAAATCGAGGGAAAGACTGTGAGATCATCTCGCTTAAAGACAAGCCTCTCTCTTATGAATCTAGTCTGCCTACGCTCTGTATAGTCAACGAGGGAAAAACCAAACTTCCACAGAATTATTACAGCCACTCAAGTTTGGTGCCTGCTCCCTCTCTGGAGTGATTCTCATTTCTATATAGGGGGACCAACATGCTTAATTGGATGCCCAAGGTTAGGCATTGTGAGTACTTTGAAGCCGTAACTAGATACAGCATCGTAACTCCAGTGGAAAAAGTGCTCGGGTGTTGTTGCACCCGATGGGGCCATGATTTAAACATGCCGAAGTATAGTTGCCGTGTTGTACCATCCCTGATTTCAGCGTGATTGCTCACAGCACCGAATGGTAAGGACATCTTTGTCTTTAGGCTGCTTCTGTGTACGTATCATCAGTGGTGCTCCCGAGGGTAGAGAGGGAGCGCCCATTGGAGGGAGCGTTTTCCCTTGGAGAAGCGATTGTGTTTTCCCAGTAAGCCCAAATCCCAGAGCCATGTTGCCTAAAGTGCTTACTATCCTGAGAACTTTTTCAAGTACTGTTAGAAATCAGAGTAGGGAGTTCTAGGCACTTCAAAGTATTCATTAATGAAACTTAGGCTAAAGCAATGTCTTAAAATAGAATGCAGAATCAGCATGATATCTCAAAAAATATTTTTTCCCTTAAATTCCTTAGAATTTATTAGGTCGGTGTGAGCAAAAAGGTTGGCTCCAATAAAAACCTAGCTTTGTAATGATTAGCAGGGGGCCCAGTATAATTTAGGATATTCTTTACAGTTTATAAATACGGGCTCATAAAAAGTGTAGATATAAGGGAGCTGTGACTTTAAGTCATTAGAAGCCCAGTGGTTTGATAAAATAACAGGAAACAGACAATTTATTATGAGCAATCTCGGTAGCTCTGGATTATCTATAAAACTTTTATGGTCCTCCCCAAGTGGCAAGAGGCCATAAAACTTGCCTGAATGAGGGACTTGTTAATTTACTTGTTAAAGCAAATTAAAA
Organism: Steatornis caripensis; assembly: GCA_013398225.1. Taxonomy (NCBI): domain Eukaryota; kingdom Metazoa; phylum Chordata; class Aves; order Caprimulgiformes; family Steatornithidae; genus Steatornis; species Steatornis caripensis. The sequence goes on from VZSC01007525.1 coordinate 149,083, forward strand.
ATTTATAAGCGCTTTTAGGTAAATGAGATCTTCTCTCATTGCTGCCCTTGCGGGCTCAGGAGTCCTAGGAGGAAAGAAGTGGTTGCGCTCAGACATCACAGCAGAACAATAAAAGCTATTAAATTGGTTCAGTTTATTACTACAGAGCCAGGCAGCTGTTGCCATGGTTTGCTGTGGGATGCCAGAGGTTGACAGCATGGCATTTCTGTGGCCTTAAAAAGAACGTAATAACTGTCCCTTTCACCCACCCCAACGTCTCCTTCCGTGCTTCACTCTTTCCTCTGGTTTTGTGTGGAGCTGTTCAAGATAGTCTTTAGCCTGTCGCAGAGACGTCAGCATCTCCTTTTATCGTTCCGTGTCTTAGTCGTTGTAAAATAGGTTTAAAATAGGTTTAAAATAGGTTTATGAACACCAGAAAAAACCTGCAGAGTTCCAGCTTGCTTAACCAGGACACTTAACAGCAAAATAAGTTTTATTTTATTCCAGTAACTAAACACAGCAGTGAGGAGGAATGGCCTGGCACGGAAAACAGGGCTGTTGGGCATCTTTGAGCAATCTTTGAAAGCTGTTAAAATGGATTTGGGAAGTGTTTCTCCAGATCACTTCAGCAACAGCTTCTTACAGCAAATGAGTTCCAGCTGGAAGTACCATGAGGCGTTACACTTCGTCCTTGCAGCTTCAACTCAGAAAAACCATATTAAGAGTTGAAGTTTCTATTGAAAAGTCCTAATATTTAGCAGAAGACCTGTTTCAGGTAGGGTTTTGAATGAGGAGAGATCTAAGTCAAGCTGCAGTGAACTCAACAAAGCCCTTCCTGAGCCTTTCTTCTGTAAGCAGCTTGTCTCTACTTATAGGTATTTATCTTTTGTTCAGGAAATATCGTTTACAGATCTAATATTATTTATGCAATGATTTAACAGCACTTCCACAAGGGAAAGAGTGGCACAAATTCAAAAGGTTAGTGTTGTGAACACTTCGGGTGATCGCTTCAGATACTTTCAGGTGTCTTAAGACTGGCACCCAAAAGTAAGCCTGCCTGAATAGTTTGTTGTCTAAATGCAGACCACAGCTTTTAATGCACGTTTTGTCCTTCTGTGTTTCATTTAATACCCATTTCATCCCAGTATGATTTGTATGATTATACAATTCCTAATGAATATTGCAGGCGCTCTCCATCAGAATAGGAAATAATCAGCAAAAGAAATACGCAGAGTACATGGAGAAGGTCTAAAAGCACGGCCTTCAAGATAGCCTTGAACGAATCAGGGCAATTTAGTCTTAAAAAGAGAAAATGACGTGGAAATACTGGTAACAGTCTTCAAACACAAGCAGATTGCTGCAAAGAGGAAGGGAAAAATCTGTTCTGCATATCCGTGACAGGTGGGACAAGGTCACGCGGCAGGTAGGAGATGCAGTTGAGATGTGAGGATAGCTTTTTAAAGGTAAAGACTGTGAAACGCTGCGCTAATTCACCCGCAGTGGTTGTAGAGGTCACTGGGTGTCTTCAGCAACAGTTTGGGCTGGGTTAGCTGGTTGTCTGCATGTCATGGGTGATGCAGGTACAGTTGGTCCTTCCGGGGCTCAGAGGATGGCTGTGGGACTGCTTGAGTCTGAGTCTTTCTCTGCCTCTCTGTGATTTTATAATGCTGAGACTCCTCGGTGCTCACGGACTGCAGTAGGTAAGATGAGTACTCAAATACTTCAGGCAATGCTGCCCCAAAGTCTTTATTTCCCATGTGGTTCCCCAGTGAGAGACAGATGTTTAGCAGGACACTTTTCCTTCACGCTGCTAGACCAAACAAGAGCTTACAATCTCCAAGAATTCAAGTATAGGGATAGTAATATTCTGGCACTTCCATCACTCAATAGTTGTGTTATAAATATTTCATGGAAAAAGTGAATCATAAAAATATTATTTTTGTAGTGTGCCAAGAGTAGATCCAGGCACTCGGAGCAGAAAAAGTATGAAAGTCACATTTTAATATTGTGTTATCCTCACTAAGTACGGTGTTAGTCTCAAACCGTCTGACATATAAAAATAAGGCAGTGCCTCCGAGGTATATTAATGGTGGTTCTACGGCTAATGGTTACATGGCAAACTCCCAGTGCATTCATTTTAGTGTGCACATTTCTCTGAACCAGATATGACTGGCTGGAAAGGTCTCTTGAAATCCCATATGGCATCCCTAGGGACACCACTTCAGCCGTATTTCATGGAACCAAAAGTGGATATAAAATGAGCCAAAAGCTCGCTGTCTTTCAGTGGGGTTATGCTCCTGCCTCTGCTAGGCACATCTGAAACTCCCAGCCCTGATCCTTGAAATTCACGGTGATGACAGCATTTGAAGTCGAATGATTAATCTTTCGCGTCCTTTCATACCTAACTACCGTTCTGGTTCCAGATTTTTGGAAACCTGAATTCCAAATGGGTTTGTGGGTGTTCTCAGCTTTTTTGGATCTGGCCCTTAACCTGTAATAACCTATTTCAACAAAGGAAAAAAGCCAGTACTGAGGCAAAGAGACTACTTTGTTTAGGCTGAGCCTTTGAGACGGGTACAAGCACACAGAGTAAGAGTGCAACGCGCACATGAGGTGTTCTTATTGTAGGTGGTCTGTTATGGAAATATCTATGGAAATACATAGCTATTGTTGGAAGTACGTTGAGCCCAGCACGTGATTTCTGGCATAAATTAGAGGGAGGGCATAAATTAGAGTTGTCTGGGAACAGATAATGCCCCATTGGTAGGGCATCAGTTGGCAGGTAGAAGACCCAGATGCATGACCCTGTTTTTCTTGACTCCAAGTCATAACTGGAATGTGGGTCGCTCTTGTTCTACATAGTTGCAATACAGTCACTCCTTGGTGCACCATGAAACCCCCCTGAAGACCACAAAATTAATCAGAGGGTCTTGCAGCTGAGTCCTTCCCTAAACCTATGTTTTGTCAAGGCGTTTTCAATGTTTATTAGTTTAGCCTTGCAATTCAATGTTTACATAAACGACATGATTAAAAGCAAAACAGGAACCCAGACAGAATGTGGTTCCTGTTAAAATCATTCCATGTTACTTGCTAGCTTAACCCTTTTGAAAACCAAAGGCACTTATTGAGCTGCCTATGTGTTTAATGAACAGCAAGCATGCTATTCAAACCCATCAGGGACGGTGTTTGAATTTATTCCCGAAGGTATTTATTTACGGGGTTCATTCATACAGTGGCTAGGTGATGACAACAAACGTTGAGTAACATCAGCCTTTTGCCGTACCCTGGGAGCAGTGAGAATGACTTATCTCGGCTTAATTTAAATCATAACCTGCCAAGTTGGTAAAGACCTGCAGAAAATTCATGCATAGTTCTAAGCTGCATGTCTGATTAGGGAACACATGAATTAGATAGCTTGGTGTCTGTGGTATAAAGATTTTTTTTTTTAGCAACTAGTTGTTGCATGGGTACGGATTTGATGAATACCACCCTGTGTTCTTGCCACAAATGAGCGAAGGAAATATAAATTAGAAGCTCATAAATATAGGATTCTCGTTGCCTTTGAAGAATTTTATTTCAGTACGGTTTGCATGAGAATGCTTTTGTTGGTTTCAAAAAAATGAATTTGTTTTTGGCTAGACTGTAAGTAATGCGTAAGCCGTAACATTTTAAGTAGGTGTCCTTTATCTAAAATAGATGAAAAGGGGAATCAGATCTGTGAGGGGTTAATTCATATGTTCTAAATGAAAATGGAATTACAAAATGAATTCCCTTCTAACATCTCTACTCAGCGTGCAGATCAAAGCCATCATAGGAGTAAATTTATGTCTGATAGTGTGGACGGTTTCAATGCACACTGGCGAAATATCATGCTGATTGCTGATTGAAAACAGTTGTTAATTCTCTACTTCACTAAATTCAGAGTGGAAAAACTTTCCTTAATAAAGAACAGATTGAAGAGAACCAAGACCTTACTGTGTGGAAATTAATGGCAGATGCATATACTGGTAGTTAAAATGTTTCATTAGATGTTAATGTCTTGCTGTGTTTTTAATTGTTCAGAAATTAGCCTCTAGAATATTAAAACCATCTGTTTGTTATCATGATGAAACAGAATACTTAAATAGTTATTAATTTTGTGGGCTTTTTTTTTTCCTTGTCTGCAAAACTTTGATCTGTGGAGATTTCAGTGGGTTCTGGATGCAGAAGTGAAAAACAATTTTAAAACACCTTGGTGCCCCGAACATCGGCATTTGCTGCCTGCCACCCATATTTTGCATGCCTGCTTTATTTCACAAATTATTATTCACCAAGGAGAAGTTGACGTTTTTTAGTGCATAGGAGGAGTGTGCTGATGCTTGCTGAGCCTGTATAATGGTTGATTTAAACTGTAATATGGTACGTTTTCACATGCTGATACTTAATTTTTAAGTCTTGTGGGTCATTTTAAAGCCCAAATATTTCAAAGCATAGAAGGGGTTCTGTGTAGATCCATCAGGAAAGGGCTTTGTCTTCCTTCGTTTCCAGTTACTTACAACTGTTGTTGGTTTTTTAAAATTTTTTAGGATTGAGTTTAGGGGGAGTCAGGGTTTTTTGACAGTTTTTTGTGTTTTCATTTGTGTTAGGTATTTTTATCACATCGATGAACAATAACAGGCTTCTTCGAGGTCCTGATTCAGGTGAATGTTTCTCTTTGTGAGAACATATATTGAATATATTTCCAGCATAACAGTGAAGATATGCTTTTTTTTTCCTCAGCTGAGCTGAATTTAACTAAGTGCTTAAGAGCTGTCTTGTGGGGAGGCCGTAACGTGTACGTATACACAGTTCTCCATTGTGAAGAGCACAAAATAGAATACATTTTGTAATGCTTGTTATACGTGACTTAAGTGCGAAAATTTGTTCAGTAAGTCTAAACATTACTTAGAGAGCCATTAACATATCTCTCCAAGTGATTTTTGACCTTTTCCTGAATGAGCACTTTACAAATTATTAAATGCCAGAATGAGGATTAATTCAAGTAACCATAATTTGATAGTAGTCTTGCGTTATAGGTTTTTTGCACTTATCTTAAAACAATAATAAAACTCCGCTTACCTAGTATATGACTATATTTTCAAGATGAGTGAGTTTAGTACAACTTTAAAGCATATGAAAGAGAAGTTAATTTTTTTTGTATCTGTATAAGGTACAGAAATAGTCTGTGAAGCCATTACAGTGGACACCCAGTTCCCTAAATGGATTCTGTATCCCTTGAGGTCAGTGGAAATGTTATCCTTGATTTCAGTGGGTACTGGATGTTGCCCTGGTTCCTTGCCTCTGTGTTGAGGCTGTCAGCGCAGGGGCTAATAACACTAGCTGGCAGAATGATTTTCTGGAAATGAACCTGGTTTTGGACTCGGACCGAGGCAACCAGCTCATCAAATTTATCAAACATTAAATCACCTTTGGTTGCTGTTGACAAGGGACAGACTCCAAGATGTACCAGGAGATTTTTTGACATGTGCAAATAGGAGGACTCATTATTTCAATTGGCAAAAGTAGTCCAAGGTGAAAGCACAGTGCTGCAATATATTTGACACTATTTCTCAGGATGAGAAAGGAGGAGAGGTAAGCCGAAAGAAAAAAAAAAAAGTCTGAAATTAATGGTAGAGCAAAGCCAAAAAACAAGCTGTTATTGTTAGGAGTTTGAAGGCATTCTGAATTTTTCAAACCAGCTGCAGCTCTTACTATGGTAGTCCAGGGCAAAAATTCAACAAGATTTAAAACGTGAAGTCAAACTGGGGAGGAACAACCCCATGTGCCAGTACAGGCTGGGGGTTGACTTGCTGGAGAGCAGCTCTGCGCAGAAGGACCTGGGAGTGCTGGTGGACAACAGGCTCACCATGAGCCAGCAGTGTGCCCTTGCGGCCAGGAAGGCCAATGGCATCCTGGGGTGCATTAAGAAGAGTGTGGCCAGCAGGTCGAGGGAGGTGATCCTCCCCCTGTACTCTGCCCTGGTGAGGCCGCATCTGGA
>VZSC01007525.1:156326-227722 GCA_013398225.1 Steatornis caripensis
ATTCTATGATTAAGGATGTAATTCTTCAGCATTTCTTTTCCTGGTAGTGCCCGAGTCCTTGCCACCATTACTGCCTCCATTATGCCAAACTGAAGAACTCATCTGGGTTAGAAGCAAACCAGGAAACAAAGAAGAAAAACCCAAATAACCTGGTTGTTTCCAACCTGGCTCAGTTCCCTGCAAGGCCCCGGGGTCAGCTGCAGCCGTACAACCCAGGGAGTCTCAGGGGTCTGGGGAAAAGCCACCCCGAACGAGTGGGTAACAGCAGGGTCGGGCTCCTTGAGCAGAAGTGATGCTGTGAAACTGCGGCCTCAGGTACAGGAAAATTGTGACTCGTTAGTACCAAGCAGGCTGGCGTTACAGAGCAGCGCCCAGGACTGCCGGCAACCTGTGCGCAGCCCGAAATGCTGAAGTGTCTTATTTTGTTCAAAGAGCTTCCCTCCAAAGAGGGTGGAGCGCGTAACACAAAGGTTCCTCTAAGTGGTGACTTGCCATCTGTCAGAAGCTAATCCAGATTTAAACAACTTAAACAACAGTTCCTCCCTTTGCTTTTCTCCTAAGTTATTTGTGATGACTAGCTTCTCTTCATCTCTAAACTCATCTCCACATCAATGACAGCTGCTAATGAATTCAGATGGTTCATTCCCTTCCCTTCTGTGCTTCTTCAAATAGATTTTCTTTGCCAGATACTTCAGCTCCCCTTTCTTGCTAACAAATTGGTACTGAGGTATATTATTATGACTTCTGCTTCTATCATTCAAGCAAGGGGAAAATACAATATGTATAGACATGAGTTATATGTCAAAATGCTTTTACTCCCCTTCCTCCCCCTTCCCTTCACATTATTAAATTATAGAGAAATACTATCATAATAGCCTCTTGGCCAAGTCACAGAGAGCAGAGTTATGGTTCCCTTGATAAATTGCAAAACATTATTAAGTTTTGCTCTCTGGACTGAGAGTATTGGCATAAAAGGACATCAACCACAGTCATATTGGTCTTGATTGCTGCTTAATTGCTGCTTGTTTGTGTTAGAGATCATGTGGTTTGATTGATCTTGCCCTGCTTTTGTCATTATAGTTACAACTTCCTAGTTTTCTCCTTGTACAGAGACCACAGGATGACTTTTAAATCTTGAATAATTTATATGGCGAGGCAGTTAAACGGCTTAAAATAGTATCATTATTTATGCAACCAAGTTATTAAATATTTATTATGGGCTTATATCAAACTATGAAATAACAGGGCTCTTTTATGTAAACAGTGGCAAGCATCATGAGATCCCTCCATGAATACTGATATTTCCTCCTTCAAGACATTTATTTACTTTTGTAATGTTAACTGGGTGTCAGATTAGTGGTCTACACTGAGGAAAAAAAAAAAAGTATGATGGTAGCCGTGACTTAATTCAAGCAAGCGAGTACTGTCAATCTGGTCTTTATCAGGCTCGGTTCGTGGAGCTGCTTCACATCTTTAGATGTTACCAAACTCGTCCCGTCTTGCATCTCCTTTGCGTGTGAAGAGCAGCCACCCTGTGAACTTGAAATGAGTGAAATTCTACAGAAACTACCTTGGTTTTATGCTTCCCCTCATTAAAACAGATGGAGGCTCTTGCTGAATGTGCAGAGAGCTGTAGGGCTGCAGTGCTGTTAAGAATTTTTTTTTTTTGACCTGGCCTGTTTGCTTTTTGTTCCGTCATGTGATTCATTTTAGCTTCTTACTTAAGTATTCTTCCAATAAGTTATACATTTCAAAGTCAACGCGAGGCCAAGCAGAGTCCTTAGGGAGTTGGATGTCAGACACTCTGGGCTAAATGGGATAATGTTTCTGTTCTCCTCTCCCCTTTCTGGAGATTCACAGTAAAGGTAGTCTTTGTGTCGACTTCCTGCCTCACCTAACCTTTCCTGTACAACAGAAACAAGAACTCACAGGTCCTGGGACAGAGTCCACTGAAGCAAGAGCTGGTAACGGTCTAACAGGAAGGATCTGGAAGGTCATCGTTGCCTAGAGCTCTGAAGTAGGCTATTGTTACGCAGAACACAGGGGTAAAACTGCCGGCTTAGTTCTCCATTTTTTAAATGAGAAAGCCTAAATGGAACCACAAAGCCCAGTCCATGGTGAAAACTGCTGCAGTGAACACACGTACGCTGCTCCTTGTAGGGTATTCCCAGGGCTTGCGGGGGGGGTTATGGAACCGTGTTAAAAGATTTTGTCTATGCCCATAGAATTTAAAATCTGCTTTTGAGACATACAAAGCAGAAGCAAGAAGTATAGATGGTGCAAATGGACATTGCTCGACTGAGTAACGCATGGGACTCATGCTGTATGTGGATCAGCATGTGTATGGATGTATATCCATGTGGACAAGGATGGCACACTTGTAGGCAGCAGGAACAGGCACTAAAGTAGCTGTGGTTTTTAGCAGTACAAAGGCTGGTTTCTCTGACGGAGAGCCCTGGAAATCCAGGGTGGGATACAAACAAGCTCAGCAGCGGGACTGAGTAAATATTGGGAATGGCAGATCGATTCCACCCTGATTGCCACCGCTCTGGCTGCCTCCGAGCAGACCGGCTGGACCCTCGCTCTTTATCCCTTTCTGCTGTATGAGTCTGCTATGGAAGCTGCTTGGAGAGATTGATTGGTACAATGGAGTGCTTTGCAAGGTGTAATTTTAAAGGCCAGATTTCTCACTGTGCAACCATCAAAATGCAAAGGGTCAGAAGAAGCCTATATTTTTTTGCAATTCAGCTTTTAAAGTGCGCTGAAATACGCTTCATTTGTTGCAATTGCCAACAGCTTGCTGTTTCATACTGCTCTTAACAGGAGCTGCAGAACAGAGCAAGTCTGTTACACTTTGTATGTTGTATAATGTATGTATGATTCTGGGCTGTGATGAGTTTATGCCAAATTTATCTTTGATTTCTGTATAAACAGCACAGAAAAAATGATGGGCTGCATTCTCTGTGTAACTTCGATAAAATAGAGCTATAGAGCTACTTCAGAGGACCTTCTGTGAGCTATATATCTAAGGTTGCCCAAGCATATAATGAAGGAGAAGAGGATCCAGAAATAAATGCCTGTTCTCTTTATCCCCCACCCCCGCTTTGGCAAGGATGCTATTTATTCTTAGCCTGTGTTGCTTCTGCTGTTGCCACTGTGAGCAGAACGTGATCACTCGGTGTTTTTGTAATGACAACGCTAAGTAGCCACATTCTCCCTAGGAGGGGAGGGATGTCACTCTGTTTCTTTCAGTAGGATCTCCCCCATTTCAGGCAGTGGAGGACGGGTTCCTCTCCTCCAGTGTAGTGAGCAAGTGCAGCAGCAGACACTGGATCAGCTCAAAGACAGCAGGAAATGACCATCAGTGCTTTAGAATAAGTAAGTTAGACACCCTTGTTCTGCATCGCAGAGCTAATTAGGTAATTGTTTATAGTTATTTGTTCAAGTTCTATTAGATTTAGATTTTTTTTTGTCAACAGGAAATTGGAAAAATATGTATGTGTGTTTATTCTTGTTTTTTGTAAAAAAAAAGAATTTTGGAACGGGAAAATTACTTTTTCTTCTCAGTAGAGGCAGAAAGGAAACAAAATCCTGTCGTTGTTGGTCTACTTTACTTTTACCATACAAGTATGCAAAATAAAGCTTAATATTCTGGTGAGGATGTCAGATCCCTGGATGATGGCATGTAGGCCCTGGTCCTCAGCAGCTGACAATTTCTTGGAGCACGTGCATTGGTTGTTGTAAGGTTAAATATCAAGACATACACAGAGAGCCTCTCCTGGTGTTTTAGCGTATCTCTTAGGTAACAAAATTTTTCTTTCCTGGTGCGAGAAATGTCTTTGTATTAATACTGTTCAGAGCCCACACACGGTGTGAATTCTCTTATCATATTTACTGCCTAAACTTTTGTAATTGTAAATATTCTTCCTCCTCATTATCACACCTCTGATTTGCCTTCCTTGTGCTGCTCGTGTGTTTAGCTAGTCAGGCGGATGTCGCCGTGGTGAACATGGCTTTGTTAGAAATGCAGTGTAGAGGTCTTGCTCCAGATTCACAGCTGTTGTGTTGAACCATCTTTAAAGCCTTGGGTGACGTGTAGGTGCTGCATAAGTAGTATTTGTCTAACTAATGTCAGTAGCAAGGTAGTTGTAAATGGAAGTATTTAAATGACAGCTGTTAATCATGATTTAAATCACAAGTAACAAACCTTGATTTACATTGTTGTTGTTTTTTCTTGCCATGCAGTGCTCCTTTTATTTGTTTTCATACAGCCAGATTTGTTCTCAGTCATTGATAAAATATGTTTTCTTTGCACTCAAATATTCAGTCCTACATGAAATCTGCTGTTGCTCTTTTCTGACTGATGGAACACACTTCACGTGTGTGTGTGTGTGTGTTTGTGTGGGTAGAGCAGGGACTGGCTCCTCAGGTTGTGTTTGTGCTGCACTTACACAGCGGATGTTACTGCCGTGCCTGTGGGTCTGAGTAGCACAGTAGCACAGTAGCGGAGTGCTGTTGCGATGTACGTGTGTGAAAGCTGAGCTGACCAGAAAAGTAAACATGTTTTCTTATCTAGTCTAGATAGAATTTAAAAAGCAGCACCCTTTAACTGAACAACGTTTAACTCGTCACCCTTCAATCCACCGATGTTACACGTCTGATTTCTATACTCACTTGTTCTGTTGTTTAGAATCAATTACGCTTCAACATGAACTGTCACATTTCGAAATCAAAGTTAACAGATTTTAAGGGAAAAATAAGTTTCATTTAAATGCAAAATGTTCCTACAATGCACATTTTAATTCACTGATGATTTTTCTGCCCTGGTGAGTGGGTGAGGCTCAGTAGGAACTGCACTTAGCTTTTTCGCCCTAGGAGCACATCAAAACCAGTCTCCTCAGAGCATGTGGTGACATTCATGTTAGGAAAAAAAAATAAATGGGTAACACCAGTCAGGGAGTTGGCTGGGTAGCTCCACACCTGGGTGCTGGAGGTGCTCCTGATGCTGAACCATGCATCAGCTTCACGGGCAGCTGGTGCTAAAGAGGCTTCAGTGATCCCTCCCTTCCCTGTTACCCCACCTCACATCAGTATGTGGCGGTGCCCACCGCTCTGGCTCCCTCCCTTGACCTATGGCTCACGCACCATTGTCGGGAGCTGTGAGGATGCAGGACGACACAGTGCCAAGGAGCCCATCTCCCTCCTTCGCTGTGACCATGCGGGATGGGAGTGGGGCCCAGGATCTCCCCCGCCCCTTGACACTCTCCCTCCTGCTTGCGTGCTGCGAGCCAAACTCCTCCTGTTTGCTGAGCCCCGAAGAAATAGTGATGGATTCATGATAAGTCATGCTGAGGCGGTCCAACCTGTTAACTAGGATCTCACTGCATTCAGATGGCCTTTGTTTTTTCTCGCAGGCTGAACTGGCCATTGCTTCCTAGCCTTTGGCCACCCAGAGCAGCCTGCAGTTGTCAGCAGCTGCCTGATTTGCCGATGCTTCTGCCTAGATCCATGTGTGCAGCATTTGGGAAAAGTATGTAACTTGCCAGTAGGGACAAAAATCCACATTTTAAATGCCTGGCTTGAGCCTGGGCTGCTGGGAAAAGCCCAGAGAGCAAGTGCAGGCAAGCTCTGTGTATATGAAGGAGCGGGTAGAAATGCTTTTGTAGCGTGTAGGGTTGTCGCCCTGGTCAGGACAAACTGCTGTCATGGGTTTGGGACTGGGCTGTACCTGTTCAGGCTTTCTGGAGTCAGGAGGCATTGCTAATGGCACGTGTACGAGTCTGTTCACCAGCTGATCTGAGCTAGAGAATATATTCACCCAAGTAGGAGCTGGATCAGAACAGTTTGGGACTCTCTTGCCCATGCAAAAGCTGTATAAAGAAAGAATGGCAGGCAGAAATGAAAGCCTAAAATTCCCCTCCCTGCAGCAGGGTTATGCCATCCCTTGGGGAGCAGGTGTCCTCTTGCTCTAGGACTCTGGTAAAGGCTTAGCTTGCTGGCTGTGCTATAATAGGGAGAAGTGTTAGTATTCATAACTTTGAAGTATAGTGTAGTGAAATAGTCCTTTAATTCCATATGGCGTGGAAACTCAGGCGCCTTGAAACTATACCATAGATTTACTGCTGCCAAATGGTATGGGGTTTTAAATTAAAATATATTTAAAAAAAAAATCTCAGAAGAGCCGCATTAGGGTGGTTTTGACATGATATATAAGCTCTGTGAAAAAGGCTTTTGCTAAATTCTTAGTAGGTTTATTTATTTTGCTTTTTGTTACTTGCTGACCAGGCACCACCGCTGTGGAATTATCTAAAGTGGCTTAGGGATCCAGCCAAGCAAACTGTGGTCCTGAGAGGACGATGCTTCTTGTACTCTGGGGCTTAGCTGCCCTTTCATCCTCTTTTACACCTCTTAACATGATCAGGTCTCCCTGTCCTTCATTCTTTTCCTTTCTGAGACAAAAGGCAAGAGACCGCCATGTTGTCACGGGTTATCCTCAGGAGTGTTTTATGGCTTATGCCCCCCATCCTTTCATTTCACAGAAATGTCTGACTCATGTAGCAACTGTAGCACTATTTCTGTAGATGTGTCCTACTCCTAAGCCTGTATATTTAGGTCTACTTTACCTTTTAGCTTTGAATGGCAGGAGGAAGCATAGCAGAGAGCTACTTTCCCTGGACACAGCTGAATATTCGGTTTGCATCTTCGCTGTCACAAAATAGGGCTCAAAAATCTCCCTGGTGCACAAGTAGTTCTGCTAGATTCTAAGTCACCTGAAATTCTCTCCGTGCCCTGAAAGAAGAGTTACTCTTAGTGCTTGCTATTACAGCAGTTGCGTATTGATGTTTTTGCATCTGTTTTGGTTTATTCATAATCTTAGCAGTTTCTGGCCAGTTTCTTTGTGACCTTTAGGCCTGAGCTAATTGCTCTCCTTTTTCTTCATCTCCAACGGTCACTCTACACGTGGCAGATCTCATGCCTCTCCTCCTCCCTTCCCAGTGCTCTCTCTGTAACCCTCGCACTCTTCGTGTCCCTCATGGCAGTTCCAGCCCCGCATCTATTTTGCGTTGCTCTGCAGGGCAGCACAGTGATACGTCTGAAGTTTTTTGACTCAGTTTATGAGCAGAAAGGGCTTTTCGCCAAACCGTGGTGTGGTGACTTTACCTTGGCTAAGGGCTGCTCTCTTACACTTCCCCACCTCGACAGGGCAGGGGGAGAAAATAAGATTAAAAAGCTCTTGAGATAAAGACAGGGAGATCACCAATTAACATCACAGGCAAAACAGCCTTGACTTGGGGAAAACTAAATTAATTTATTGCCAATTAAATAGATTTGCATAGCGAGAAACAAAGCAAAAATTGAGAGAACACCTTCCCCCCTCCCAACTCAGCTTCGTTCCTCTGTGTGCCCTCGAGCGGCGCAGAGGGATGGGGGTCGCGGTCAGTCTGTAACAGCTCCTCTCTGCCGGTTCTCTCCCCTGCTGCGGCGTGGGTCCCTCCCACGGGTGACAATTCCTTGAGGAAAAATGTGCTCCAGCAGGAGCTCTGCAGGGGAATCTCTGCTCAGGCTCCTGGAGCACCTCCTCACCTGGCTGTTCCCAGGCCCTGCTCTCGCTTTGCGCCCCTCGCTCCTCAGCGCGCTGGCATTTGTGCCCTTAAACAGACCCTCACAGAGCGCCGCCGCCTCAGCCTCGCTGGCGGGCCCAGCTGGGGCTGCCGAGCGCGCGCGGGAATTGGCGGGAGCGGCGGGGCGGCGCCGGCCTCTCCTCACAGAGGCTCCCGCGGCTCTGGGCAGGGGCACCTAAAGCACGCAGGCTTCGTACGACTCGTGTCTGTACAAAAGGGAAGAATGAAATCCGAGGTGAATGCGGGTGTTTTCAGGGTTTGGGTTTTTTTAATACACGTTGGCAGTGGAGCTGCCTCACCATTAGAAATCGTCGTCGTTACCGCAGTAAGCCCCAGAGCAGTGAGTGGGAAGATCAGGTCCCATAGCGTGCGATGTACTTTGCAGTCACCCACCCAGAAACTGTCCCTGCTAAAAAAACCCCTCTCAATAGACCCAGTTTTGGACAGTGGGGAAAGACCCATCGTTATTCTCACTTTTTAGGGGAGGGAATTGAGTGTGGTGAGGAATGAGAAATAAAACCTGCTGCTCACTCCCAGCCCAGCGCTTCAGCCAGCAGCCATCTTTCAAGATCTTTTTTTTTTTTTCCTTTCTTACTTTTAATAGAAGTGTAGTTATCCAGTTCTACCTGACTTTCAGTATCCTCCAACAGATTTAAAGGCACTACAAAATAATTGGTTCTGTAGTGCAGTAAAATATTTCCAGATACGTGATGTGGTGATGCTAAGAATGACCAAAGACCCCTAGAGAAGTTTTGGAGACGTGAGCGTGCGTGAGGGTCCCGGCTCCATGCCATTCAGACTGTGCAAAGGAATCCGGCTTGCTGATTGTCGCTTTTTTTGCACGCACCCGGTCTCTCACACTCGGGAAGTCCTTGAGGCTGTGCAAGTTTGTTGTGAGTCAGTGATACTCTGTGTTTTTAGGGGTTTGTCCTTTCAATCTAGAAAATGTCTGTATTTCCTCTTTGTGAGACCCTGTAGATGGATCCCTACGTGGATAAATTCACTCCCACTGTACAAGGAAAGCGTGGAGTCAAATCCGCTTGTTGCAAACCTTTCTTCATTCCTCACTCGGTGCGAATTAGAAGAGAAGTGGTTGTGTTGATGTGGAAAGGTCCTCAGTGAGATACTTGAGTAGATGTCATGGGAGTTTCATGCAGGCTTTGCTTTTTGCGTGGGGTACCCTGGCAGGAATGATAGAGGAACAAGAGTTGTCAACGTTGCACTTCAAATTTTTTCCAAGGACAACTGCATTTTTGAGGGGAAGCTGATTTTAGGGTTCCCATGTGCCCCAGAGTAATGCACCGAACACACTCAGTGTAACTAGAGATCCAGTCTTTTATTTGCAGACATTTTTTAGCAGCCCTATGTTAATTCAGTGTCATTTTAAGTGGCTGAATCTGTGCGAGTAGATTGAAATGACCCATTGCATGTCCACTTTAAGTGTTCTCATGTGCATTTGTGTGTAGCTTTAGGTTCTTAAAAGAAGACAGTGGGCACGTTTCCATGCTTTATTTTTTTAATTTAACACAGATTGATGGATTTTGGAATGAAATGTAAACCCTCAACAGTTTGGCACATGGAGAAACTCAACTTGGAAAAAAAAAAGGGAAAATATGTAAAGTTTATAAATCTTAACTTGGCCTTACTTCTGAGTTTGCTGTCTAGTCTATGCAGTTCACTTTGTTCCTACAGAGTTTCAGGCTCAGATATGTTGGTCGTATTCTCTTATTCCTTGCATTTTGTGTCTAGAAAAATGGCACCTGCTGGGTTTTTTCTTTTCTCTGTAAATAGCTGGAATTGGCAATGTAGAAATGTAAAAATAAGCCGTTATGATTAGTTAGCAAGTAACTAATGCATGAAAATTATGTACAAGATAAATTGAGATTCTAAAAATAAAATTTGAGACTGGAAAAAGTTCTTCAGGTTCAGGCCCTGGTTACAATAAGAATTTTTCCATTATTAAGCGGATGTTGACAAAAGCCTGAGTCAGGGAAACTTGATCCATTTTCCTTTGGGTGGTTAAATTTTAAACCTGGGACCTGAAAATTACAATACACAGTGGTCCTAGATAAGATCTGTGAGTTATGTATGAAGTATAAGACTTCTTGAATTCGTTATCCTCCCCTCTGCCTGCAAGAAATGCTGCTGAGATCTATTAGATCTGACTGATAAACCATTGCATTTGAAATAAAAAAATCTTTTTACTGAGATTTTCTGGCTGAGCTGTGGAATATTTAGTTTATTTATTAAATTGTAAGTGTTTGACAAATAGCTCTAGTTCTTATGTTGCATTTTCTTTGAGCCAAGAGTACACCTGTGCCATTTTTTTGGAATTGCGCTCATGCATTACAACTCAATTGTATGCCTGAGCCTTTAGTTTTATGTACTTTCTCCTTTCTTTCAACTGATAGAGAGCACCCAGAGCTGCCTATTACTAATGAGGGGAATAAGGGATGAAGGTAAAGCAGCGCACAGGTACCACACGAGCAGCTGCTCTTGTGGTGGTGGGGAGAAACTGATGCTAACCGTTAGGTTGAGGATGCTTTGTGCGCTCCTTTGGTGAACCTGGGAGAGCACAGCAGTGTTATGTGGGTCAACAGTGTATACTGGTGGGAATGTATACCTGGGAACTAGAGCAGAAGTAAAAGAGAATGTGGGTGAATTTTTGTGTGTGATTGTGCGGCATGCTTCTGGGAGAACTGGAAAAAAGTGACAAAGAGGTAGAAGAAAGGGGGACAAAAGTTGGTGGAGACAATTCATGGAGAAGGAACTTTGGTCTCAGTCATGAAATGGAGATGAGTGTGATTATCTATTCGTGTACAGTCTGACTAGTAATTACTGTGAGTGTATTAATAATTAGAATAAATTAGGAGGAGTTGTTTGGTATTTGCTACATGAGTATTGGTAGACTATAGCAGGTGTCTCAAAATACTTCATTAGGTACCTTGCCAAGTATTTTCCCTGCCTTTACCTCTGCTGCCAGTATTTACACGTGTGATTTTAAATCTAAATTTCTGAAGCGGACTTTTTGCCATTAGGAACCCCAGGAGTAACCAGTCTTCATAGGAAGTCAGTTCAAACGAAGCATCAACAAGGCGAAAACAAAATGTTAATACATTCAAGCAAAATACGGGGAAAGATATGTTAAAACAAATATATGCATTTTCAGCATTGCAATGGATGTAGTTCGTGTCTTCCTCTTGCTGTATATATCTATATGTGCTTGTGGACATGGGTGTAATGTATGTATATGGGAAACGTTCAGTTCAGTACACTGCTGTTGTAACATGTTGAGCTGCACAATCCACAGCGTAAGAGAAAGCAGATGTGTTCTCAATTGCATTGAAAATAGTTTGTAGTTTTTTTCGTTTTTTATTTATTACAATGCCATTAAAGTTCGTTTAAGTTGGTTTGAAAGGCAAAAACAGTCTGATACCTATTAAATAAATCTTGTTGTTTTATGGACGTTGAGGTTAGTCAAGAATTTTTTTATAGTACTGGGCAATGTTGTTAGGAGCTAGTCCAGCAAAAGGCCTCCCCGGAGTGGTGGCTGCTCCTTCCCCTGGGGAGATTTCCATTGATCTTAGATCCTCAATACGCTTATGCTGTAACGAGGGAGGGATTGATTCTGCGCGTGCTTGGATGCGATGGTAACTTTAACAACTGCATCTATGGGCATAAATAACTTGATAAATTTGGAAGTTCCCAAAATGAAGGTCTTAAAACTGCTATTTCCTTGGGGCCTGAAGGCTGCCTCCCTCCACCTGCAGGACCTTGGCCCGCACGTGAGCTGTCGTGCGCGCAAGCTTGCTTTGCTCTTTGCATTCATGGTCTTGCTGAGATGCTGCCTTGGCACGAAGGCTGCACCGTGCAGGTGGCAGTGCTGCAAGCACCACGTAAATGCTACTTTGTGTAGATGTGGGGATGGGTTAAAGAGGAGCAGCAGACAAGGGGACTTAGCTGAACGAGGCTAAACTCCTGCTCTCTCTGTTTTTTCTCTTTCCTGCAGCTCAAGCCGGGTCAAAACAGTTGCCGAGACAGTGACAGCGAAAGTGCCAGTGGGGAATCGAAAGGTTTCCATCGAAGTAGCTCTCGGGAAAGACTCAGTGACGTAAGTAAAGCTCCTGCAGCCAAATACTGCTCTGATTAACCCCTGGTGTAGTTTTCTGAGGGGCGTGAAGTTGTAGCAGGATTTAATCTCTGGGATGGTTTGTTGCTAAAATCCCCTTCCCTTTGGGAGCTTGGGAGAGGAGGAGGAGGTAACTTAGGTCTCCTGCTCCAGTTTAGTAAACTTAAAGTTCGATTCAGTCTTTGTCTGTGAAAACACTCATTCGTTTTGAAATAGTTGAAGGCCATTTAATAAAGTTAAAATGCCCTGCGTAGTTGAGAAGTGAGATGGCCTTATTTTACCTCAAGTGAGGAAGGAAAAGAATGTATTTCTCTGGGCTAAACACTATCGTTTCTATGAAAAGTATTAGAGTGGACTCAGATAATTTATATATAATGAATTGGTATAACATGGCCAACAATAGCATAAGCTCTGCCTTTATTGCTTGACCTAAACTGCTGTGGAAGGTCCTAAGATGGCAGCTCTGTGGAGAATGCTTTCCTCCACTGAGGAATGCTGACCATTCACTGAATGACATGCATGGGTTATACTGACATAGGAATGACTACAGAAATCTTTCTGTTGCTGCAATTAGATTATTATTTATTACGTGTACCATCACAATCCTTGAGTGTTTTAGTCATGGCTCTGGGTCCTCTGTGCTACATGCTTTATAACACAGAATAGAAAGACAGCCCTGTCCCAAAAGAGTATCTAAATTGGGGATTTTGTAGGTCAGATCCTTTGCTGGTAAAAGCGTGGATAGCTACATCAGTCAGACCAATTCGTATCAGCCAGCGGTCTGGCCCTACTTTTAACTAACTTGCCTTTTGGAAATGGGGATTTTATCGATAGCATGTCCATGTAGATTTGGATGACAGATACCAGATGGTGTCCTCTATAAGCCAATCCAATAAAACTGATTTGAGCAGACATTAAAAGAAGTATCTTTGTAAAGGATACGTTTCGTTGTGCAAATTTAGGCCTGAAGGCAAGCAGCTAGCAGTTTTTGCTGAATTGTGCATATCACTGTAACCGCCACCTGATTTTGTTTTCCTCTGTGAAGTGTGAAATGTGTAGCACTCTCTTTCCTCATCCCTTTTGCACGTTATTTTCGAGGTCCATTCCTCCCGAAGAGCCAACCTTTATGGGTACATTTAGTTAGACACTTCAGAGCTTGCCCTTCGTAGCCGTCAGGTGAGGTCAATCTCAGGGCTGTAAGATATCCTTGGAAGAGGAGAGTGAAACCAGAGGAGATAGTAAGTGAATGCTCTGTACAGGTAGCAGTGGATGGCAGCTGCCCGTCAGCCTGTCACCGTTGCCATCCAGCTTGCTCTGAGGCCTGCGGCAGCTGAGAAGTTACTGCAATCAGCTTCACAATTACACAGCTCCTTTCAGGAGAAAATTTCACAGCTCGTTACGAACATGTTTTTAATTTAGCCTTGTCACTCCCTTGCAATGTACTGAGTGGAGAGTTCTGAAGCTTATTTGAGCTTCCCAGCAGTTCACAGCATTGCAGGGCTAGACCTGGCAGTGAGAGCAGAGTGCTGGTTCCCCTTCCACCAATCAAATATAGTTTTTCTCTGATGTTTTTACACTACTTTCCTTTTATCTCGGCACTGTGGCAAATTAAGAGGAAGTAGAGAGCAAATATAACTTCCCTAATGTACCCGAGAGAGGACATAGGGATTCACAGGTTGCTCAAAAGGAACGTTATGTAAATAGATGTGAAAATGTATATTTAAAAATCATTATACATCATTTATGTTTTGCTTAATAAGTAAGTTCCTTTATGCTTTGATAATTCATTGGAATACAAGCCTGTCTCTCTGTGGTCTGGTGTTGCCAGTTCAGCTGAGATTCGAAAAACATACACAAGAGAACTCATCTTGCCTGAGTGTGTGGTAGTCTTTCCCAGACTCTTTCAGATAAGAAAAGTAAACGCTGTTCTGCATTTCTCTCTCTCCCACAGACAAACAGCCCTTGTTTTTAAATGACAGGGCCTTACAAAGTGGTAGTGATACTTCCACTTCCAGCTATGGGTAAGCCCACCTTGAACAGTCCTTTTATGCACAAAGATGCATCAAAAGCTTAATAAGGTTATTTTAAATAAATAATTTGAAGGAGTTGTCTAATGCTGTCACTTCCTGTCCAGAAAAAACTACAGACGAAAGAGAAAGCTTTCTGTGAAGATCCTTTTCTGATTTTAACACTATTTTCTCAGAAGAATTATGCAAGAAGTTGTGTACTCAACAGAAGGTAGAACAGAAATATAAAATATCGCAGGCAGGTTAACCCTGAGGTCAGAAAGCAAATTTTGGACATGAAATGAATCTCTGCTGATGTGGCCCGACAACGTTGTAAGATTAAGCACGGCTACTGCATGGAAATACGTATAATGAATGAAGTGCATATACGCTAGGTGGATGATCAATTCTCAAATCCCTAGTTGTAAGCAAGCTGTTGAAACAGAAATGTTAGCTTCATGAGCTTTAATGCAGAGCCTAAGTGATGGCTTAGTGACAGATGCGGAATGAGGGAGATAGTATAATGAATATCCAGTTGCAAACTGACATGTCAGTGGCTTCATTCCCTCTCCTGTCAGATATCTTTCAACTCTGCATATTGTAAATGTACCTACAGTCCTTGGATAACGCAGATTGATGCAAAGAGTGTTTACAAGGGATGACTCCTTTCCGGGCTAATGAGATCCAAGCAGGTAATTTGCAGCCTTTGCGAGAGGTGGTCAAAAATGAAAAGAAGATAATTCAATGAAAAGACCACATTAAACAGGAGACTTTTCTCATAATGAGGCTTGAAATAGCATCAGACAGTAGAAAAGGAATATCCTGCGTTCTTGTCAGTTGCAATGCAGTGAGACTGATTTCCATCAACTCCTTTCTTTGTCCTCATCTCCCGCACACGTGTACACACATGCACATACCCCTCTGTGAGAGAACATAATTAGCAGAGAACTTGACCTCTGCTAGATTAGGGATAATGATTGCTCGAATGCTCAGTTGCAAGCATTTGACGGTGCCCCCTAGTACATCTCCCTGTTTGAATTTCATAAACCCATTTCTCTCTGCCTTTCTCCCCTGTATAGTATTTTTTGGAATGACAACTTGTTTTTTCCTTTATGGGCAGAGGTAGCTCCAGGGGCCTGAAGGAGAAATTGGAGAGCAGCTCCTCCTTTATATATAGGGTGCTGTAGTCAGTTTAATCTCATCAAATTCTTGCCGGTAGTAGAATTCATTTTGTTGAGATTTTGCTTGCAGACAAGATGGCAGTGCTTTCTCTTTTCCTCGGCTTGGAGCTCAGTCAACTTGTTTCCCATATCTTTCTGTATGTATTTATTTTCAATTGAGTCTTCCCGCTTCAGAATGCATGGAGTACTGTTTAGCCATGTTTTACAAAGCAGCCGGGAGATCGCTTGAGGAAAACGTGAGAATTAGAGCTAACCTGGATGGTAAACACAGAAGAGTATTCAGAGGTTCAGCCATCTTTTTGCTAATCAAAAACAAATCAAAGAAACTGTTTTCTTTGTTGCACATTCCTAAATTCCTGATCTGCCACAGAACTGAAGCTCACACTCAGCCGTAAAGTCGTTGCTAGTCCTGTTAAAATTCTGATGTCTGTGAAACGAACCTTGCTCATCATTTCAGTAACGATGACGCAGTGGCAGCACAAGCCTGCACTGATGGGAGAGGGCTGGCAAGCTGCTTTGGGCACCCTCAGCCCTGCGTGCTGCTTCTGGTGTTGGTTGCAGGCTTTCAGCGAGGGGAGGAATAGTAAAAGCCTCTCGCATGCGGTTGTCGGCTGGGAGGCAGCACAGATCTTCCAGTCTTGCTGCACAGCAGAAGCGTGGACTGCCTGGCTTCTGCTTGCTTTTGCTGAACAGGGAATCACAAACCAGGAGAAATAGTTAGTACCTTTCAGTCTGGAATATAGGGAGGGGGACAGGAATCTTTCCATTGCTCTCTACGTTAAAGGTCTCATCTTGGGCTCTCATCAAAGCTGACACACTCTTTCATGAGTTGCTTCCCTTTCCCCAGTGCTTTGTAGCCGTGTGCACCTACTGCGTTGTGTACTTTGCGCTTGTGAATACATTACAGTGAGATACCAAGGCGCAGTAACTCCTGGAGTGCCCAGCCCACCAGGTCTGTTGCTTTGGGCAGAAAGGTGTCTAAGGTGTCTACTCCTCCAGCAGTGTCATCCTGTGCACAGCTCATGGTTTTGACCTCAAACATGTTTTTTTTTTTTTCATTTCTCCATCTCTAATTCTTCCCACCTGTGTAGTGAGCCCAAAGAAAGACAAATTGAGGGGCAGGTTTTGGGTTATATGCTCTGAAATCCTTCATACTTTTTCTTCTCCAGAATATCCCCACTAATCTTGGCTAGAATAACACCAGCAAAGCTCCGTGTTTTGTTTGTGTGTGTGTGTGTGTGTGTGTGCCAGAAGCTGATCAGCTGCAACTGCTGCTTCTTTGTGTGTGTGTGTATGCGAGGGTGTGTATGTGTGTGTTTGTGTGTCTAAGGTTGGGTGCTTAAATGCTTTGTTGCATTATGTTAATTCCTCGGCAGTGCAATCAAATTCATGTCGTAATTAAAGCTGTCAGTTGGAAGGCGAGCCAATCGCCAAGAAAACACAGCATAACAAATGAAGTGAAATGATTCTGCGTGTAGCTATACAATGCTTCGCCAGGCATGAAATTAAATAAGTAATTTGATGTTGACATCAGAAATTGAAATGATACCCACTGTTCCTTCATTCAGTCAGACCTGCATAAACAATGGCCAGAACAAATATGTACAACACAGTGTTTCTCTCCACCCGGCTCCCAAAGTAATGCACAATATATATGCAAAATGGGTATAACTGTGCCTCCCAAGACCTCAAGGATGTAATTTTCTTTGGTACACGATAAACTAATGCTTACGTGAGGGTTACTACATTTTTGCTCCTGGGCCAAAAGTTCTCCTCTTTAAGAAAGGAAGGGGGGGAAAAAAAGGCCGGGGGTGGTGGTTGGGAGGAGCGGAGGGAAAATAACAAAACCAAAACTCTGTTAATTTTAAGCAAGTGACTTGCATTTTGCTGGTGGGCACCTGATGCAGGCTTCTGCTGGTGATTGTGTGAATATCAAATAGTATATCTAATGTCGAATTTTGCAAAGGGTTTCGGAAAGTGAAACCATTACCTCTATTATAGGCACACTTTATGTAGGAGATGTAGAACCATCCAGTGCAGGATCACGACTCAGCATGGGCTTGTAAAGATGCTGCATACACAGTATCACATTCATCAGTTGGTACCAAGGCTGGGCACTGGGTAGTAGGATCCTTTCGCTTTTGGGAGTTATCAAAAAAAGGTGAGAAGCTGTCTTCTTGCATAGCCCTTGCTTCGGCCTATATGCTCTTTCAACACAGTTCACAACACAGCTGACGTAGTCATTCATGCATGTGCAATACAGTCTTTCTTACTTCAATTAAAAAGAGTTTGCAAACTGTACTATCCATACGCAGCATGCGATGTGTGAAGGGCTGTATTTCCATCCAGCAAACTCAAATTCCCTGAAAATGCACAGTTGTTTCTTTTCAGTGAAAGTCATTTGACTGCTATGTTTCAACTCTCCTTCCATAGCCATTGCAGCATTGCTTTTGAAGGAATGGAAATATTCAGTGGGAAATATTTTGTTTGCTTGGTTTTTTTTCTTCCTTTTTATTGTTTTGTTTTGATACTTGATCCTTCCAAAACTTGGAATAAAAGCAGACAAAAATTACGCACAGATGCAGAATGCAAACTTTGGAGCTTTCAGCCAGTAAAGTAAGTTTTAAAAATTGTGAGTGAATTCAGAGTGGGACTGGATTGGCATCTGTACATAGCTTAAACAAAAGCGGTTATAATGATTGCACGTGTTGTACTTTGTGAGTAGATCTCTAGCTTAAATTAAAAGAATTTAAATGACATGAAGCAGAAAGCAGAATGAGTAAAGTGCAAGGCAGTATATATGACGTGCTTTACGAGGAAAGTAAATGCATTAGGTAGTGAACCGGAGTGTGCTGAAATGCACTCTCTACCAGGTGTTGCAGAGTTGCGGTCTAGGGGCTGCAGTGGCTCAGAAAACCGTGGTATGTGGCCCATGCAGGGGACTCCCTAGCTGGAAGCAGTAGCCGGGCCGTGCGATGACTGGCTCTCTGGTAGTTACCAGGTTATTTCCAGCTGCATGGTTATGGATACGTAGAGGACAGCAGAGCAGTTGGGCTGAGCCCAGGGGCCTTGTGGCCACGCATTCCCAGCTCTGCCCTGCCCATTCCTCTGCACCACAGCGTGCTGCTGCTGCAGAGACCCTTTCAGGGACATTGTCACTGGGAGCAGGTGGGTCTTGCTGGATTGATGGGGGAGGGAACTTGAGGCCCCAGAGCAGCAAGAGTGGGGCCAAAAAGTCTTAGGAATTTATTTATTTCTGTGGAGCTCCCCTTGCAGACTGATAACCGAATCTGTAGACTGCAGATCTTAAGTCCTTCAGTAACTGCAACGTATAAGAGAGTATTAAGGGACAGGAACTACATACATTCCAAATTTCCATAGTGGTTTTGTTTGTTTGTATAAGATGTCCCAACAGAGTTTGTTGATTTTTACGATATTGGTACCCTTATGAGTACCAAGGTGATTTCCTCTTGCGAAGTCTTTTAACTTCTGATGTCTTAAACCAGAAGGCCTTCCCCTATGTGTACGTAACCTCTCTAAACCTCTGTTTTTAGTAGTGTTTTGGTGAACACAGATTCACGTTCTGATTATTTGCGATGAATTTTGTTGTTGATTTTAAATTTCTTGGCACAATCTATTTCTGCAGGGCCCACTTCAGTAAGAAGATGCCATAAGCCTCAGTGCTGCACTCCACGATCAGAAATCGAGAGAATTTGCTGTTAGGGTTCCCTGCAGTAGTGTCTCAGAACAGGGATGAGAGCGATGGAAATTGTGCGTGTCTGCAGTGGTTTGCTGAGGCTGGTCGGGGCCCCTGTGTGGCTCCTGGTAATTGCTGATCTGTGTCGTTATTGAAAATGAGGTTGTGCTAAGGAGCAGAAACAGGAATTGAGCTGTAGGGGTTAAAGACTGCTCATCTGTACAAGCCACTGCTCACTAGAGAATTATCCTCTTAGGTTTGCTTCCTTGTCCGTTGACTAGCCTGCCTTGAAGTGTTGCAGGTGGTGGGGATGTAGCCTTGGGAACTGCTCACCCTTCCATGTAACAGCCAGTGACCTGGATTAGGACGGAGCTGTTTAGGTCTCTCACCGTGTCTCTAAGAGAACCCGCTGTGTAATCCCCATTGCTTAGATGAAAAACTAATGAAACAAACTCCTTTATCTCCTTAATTCCTGTGAATGTGGAGGTTGTGATCGTGTCCCACTTAAACTGAATTTCATGATGCATTTTTTAAGCATTTAAACCCTTTGATTATTTTTCATGGTTGTGATATTAGTTTTAATTATTTTTATGGGTTTGAGTTTTGAAATCTGTTTCACATTGTAGATATTTATTGCCTTTTCTTTTCTTTTTAAATCCGTGGTTTGTCAAACGATGTGGACATCCAAATGGGAAATTGTAGTGACTAGGTTCTCCAGGAGATGGTACATTGACAGCAGTGGCTTCTCTGTGCCCATGCGTTCTTTACATTTCAGACTACTAATTATGTTTACAAAATGTCTCGTTTTAGAAAAGCAGTATGTGTGTACTAACCAGGGCCTTTCGGGAATAAATTGGCAAACAGGTCATACACTGGAAAAGTCATCCAAACCCACCGGGCTTTTTGTTTTGAAGTCAGTCTACGTTTTTTCTTTTCCCCCTCCTGCCTGCCCCTTTGTGGCCACAAAGCTGAGTAGCTGGAGTCCAGGGCATTGAATGTCAGCATGTCAGGGAGGCTGGCTGATGAGTGTCTGTTTAGTCTCAGTGCAGGGCGAAATGCCATCATTAATTCATTACCCAGCTGCCTGTCAAATAAATTGGCAATTACGTCCTCCGCAGAAGCTTGGAATTCAGTAAATAGCACGTTACCATCTCAGAGTCGTTGAGAGATGTAAAGGGAAAAATTAAGCAACACCGTGTTTGTTTCAGTAGCAGATGACAAGGGGCAGCACATTGGTGCTGTGATGTAGTGATGAAAAGCTTGGAAAGGACTGATAATGAGCTACGTGGATTGGAATGTGTTAAAAACCGTCACTGACTTTCCATTTTGTCTTTGTGTTTTATTGCAGAGCTCAGCTCCTTCCAGCTTGGGAACAGGCTACTTTGTAAGTGTATCTCAACTTTAACACATGTGCCTCTGAACAGCATAGCATTGCTCCTGAAACGAAAGTGCCTTATTATATGGAAACAAACATAAATAACCAATCTCAATCTGCCCAATAGGTTAACTTCTCTTTTTCTGTTTCTTCCTCCATGAGTGTGTTATACGTAGCATTTCAGACATGGTGGTCAATGTTTTCCTCAACTAATCAGGTGTCTTATTAATTACTACAGAAATTCCAACTGTATTTGATTTACACAATTGTAGCAAATAAAATGAACCATGGTCTTACCGGCTCTCTAATCTGAGATGGTAGGATCTTGACTTCCCCTTGTACTAATTCTCGTTGATTCGTAGACTTGCCAGAGCCCCTTACAGCGGTCTTGACTCATCTCCTGTGAATCACAGTCCGGAGAACATGACACAGTGATTTCTATCTGTTGGTTAAAAGCTCACAGATGATCTTGGAAAATGCAGCTGTTACTGTATTTATGCTAGATTTACATTTTATGTCATGAGAAGAGGATCAGGCCCCAGCTGCTTTGATAGTTGATCAATCTTTTTTTGTTATCTATGTGCGTGCCCCTTTATTGATTTACCAGTCTATATTCATACCTTTCTATCTGTTTATTCCCACATTCATCAGTATACCTGTACTTGCACAGATTAAGTTGGGGAGTAAAAAATGTTTTCCGTTTAATCTAATGCACTGTTTATTTTCATCCAAGATTTGTATTTAAATTGCTCATACCCTGTTTCAGTTGTAACTTGCACTGTGTTCTCCAAGCATGTCTTTTCTGCCTTTAAAATACCTATAGGAGAAATACAGCGTTATGTATGTCCAAAAACAGGTGGGTAAGATGCAGTGAGACATTTTCTACAGTATTGCTCTGTATAGTTAATAGTGTAATCAAAGCCCACTTCTATCTTTTCATCAAACTCCGTGAAAAGAAGACTATATAGTATTTGATTACGTGATGGAAAACTTTGTTGCTGTGTTGTCAGATTCCCGGAGAGTAATTTTCTTCTATTAGTGTATGGTGACATTTAGTGTTTTTTCATACAAGTCTGTGATCCTTTAAGAAAATTATGGGATTAAACTGCGTGCGTGTGACCTCACATGTGTAAAATGCAAGCACAAAAATTGCTTCATACCTGGAGAAATGCTGTGTCCTGCTGGATGTACATTGGACTTGTGCACAGACTGAATGTTCATACTTCTGCCGGTGGTAAGGTCTGACAAGAGCATTATCGATTGAAAAAGTTTTGTGGTAGTTTTTCTGATTATACCAAAGCCCAAATCAGTGTAAGGTAAGTTGTGAAACAGGAAAAAACAGGTTTCCTTTTTCCAGCTCTTCGTCTGTTTTGTGTTGCATGTATTTTTAAGAGGGAGAGGATGAAGGGAAAAATAATACCAAATGGCTCAACGTTTATTTTGCATTGAGACTAAAACGTGAACGTGTTTGCATAGTTCAGTGTGAATTGCTTTCCTCTGTCTGGGCACTTAAAATTCAAATCATATGAACGTGTACAGACATAATCTGGAATGGGATAAATATAATATGGGATTGAAGGCTTTAACATATATAAATAAGCCTTGTTCTCCTTATAGCGGGCGTTGAATATGCATGGTTTGAGAACAATGTTCAGCTTCATCTTTAGGAAGCAGAGGTAACAGAAGAAAAGCCATCTGCTATTCCCTTGCACCATACTGTCTGTGGGTTGGTCCAGTAAAGTGAAATCTGGAAGGTGTCAACATCCCCTTTGCTCCAGCAAAAAGCTTGAAAGTTTCCAGTTCTTGCGAGTTAGGGAATTAGTAACAAGAAGCAGCTTGATGTCTTCTAGTGCCAACGTATTGGCGCTCTAAATCATACTTATTTGGATCTGTGAGAGGGAGACATCCCTTATTAAGTTCCATTAATATGATGAATTTAACTGTGCTGTTTCTTATGTATAGTCATAGTAATAAGACTTCTTTAACTTTCTTTTTCTTTCTTCACTAGTATGTGAGTAGATAGAAAATGTCCTTCAGTTTCTGTCTTAAGGTCATTTTTATACTTACACGGTCTTGGATGAAACGTGAAGAGTTTTTTCTTCTCTTTTCACTTCGGAAAGTTGTTTTTAGGATTATCTTGCTTATTGTTTTAAAAAAAGTCCATACCCTTATTAACTTACATGGGGTAAATAAAACCCAGATGTGTTTTGTGGTACCAGACAATAAGAAAAATGCTCCGGAATGATCCAATTAGCATATGTTTCTGATAAATATAATTATTGTATTATCAAAGTGCAAAAAAATACGCACTTGACTTGACTTCTTTTTCCAAAGCTTTTAACTAGAGAAGACTGTTAGTTTTTGTGTTTAGTGTTAACCCAGAACATGAAAACAAGGGTCATTGGTCTCAAATGAAACAACAATAGTTTTTAGTTTAATAGATAGTAACTTTTACCTGTTGAAATTATTGATCACTCTGTTGTGCTTTGGACTGTGAAACACTACGTACTGTAGCGCGCCAAAGGAAACTCAGGCAAACAGGTGAGTTAAGATGGACTAACAGTAGATTCACTGTCCAAGCACATCTGCTACAGATGGAAGCAGGTTTTATTCAGAAATGAATAAACACTGAGGTATGGATTAAATGAATGAACACTGAGGTATGGATTAAGTAGTTTACGTTTGCTGTTTAAATCCAAGTATTAATAGAATCTTTGTGTGTTTAGACCATGTTACCTAGCACGTGCATAATGGTGATAGTACATGTCCGACTTGGAATCTCCTTTAAGAACCACACTTATGGCAGGCACTCGGGTTTAATGGGTGGAGGGTCGCACGTCTGCAATGGTTGTGGATGCTGTGCATGCCTCAGTGAAGCAAAAATTATTTTTGGAGCCTTTTATTCTATAGAGAGCCTCCTGAGGTCACTGAGTGTTTAAGGAAATGTTTGTAAACCTGACATTTCTCAGTAATAAAAGATCATATTTCTAATATCTGTGTGATAGTTCCATCTTAGTAATTCATTATGCACTTCGGGTAGTAATGGTGAAGGCTGAGTTCTTGCCTACTTTTATGCTATTACTGGGTAAATTTCTGAATGGCAAAGTTGGAGACTGGATTCTTATGTTCTTGTTGCCTCTACATTAGTGCTTCTTGAAAAGCAGTAAGTAGGTAAGGGAAAAATTCACATGCTCTGGGGAGGGCATTTGTACTGCCTGCTTTGACAACCCACCTTCACTATGACGTCAATGGAAAGGGTTGGGAATCTCCATCGAGTGATTCAGCCCGCCTCATACCTAACTGGCATGATCAGAACTGCTGCTGATTAAACAAACTGTCTGATTTGCCTTCAGCAAAGCGGGACACATGCGAGTAACAGCTGAATTGGGTGTTAGTGATGCAAAGTTGTTGGAGTTCTAAGTACCTCTACAAATTTTTTTTTTTTTTTCAGTTAGGAACAGCTTAGCTTCTTTCACAAGTGCTAGTATGTTCAGTAGATTTTGTTGAAAAGCCATATTAGTTGTTGCTGGAGTCTGTTTCACCTGTCTTGGTGCTCTTTGTTAGAGCAGACCCATTCCTATCCCTTTTACATATTATTAAATCAATAGTCAGAAAAGAAGAGACAGAGATAAAATCATTCTAATTCTCCTGCAAGCCTTTTGTATTCACCTGACTTTATTGTTTTCTATTGCATCGGTCCAGTCTATGATTGGGTCGTGTGAGAAAAGCTTTGGAAGTGCTGTGAATGTTGGTGTGCCCTAAGAAACCATAACTAAACACTTCCTGGAAAATCTCCCACTTGTCTTTGATGTTTTTTACATTGCAAATTGTCATTGTCTCTCATTAGAGACAGTTTATAAGGTAGATTACATCTCATCGAGAAGTGAGATCAGATAATTGGGAAGTAGTTAGAACTTTAGGAAAAACCTCATCTTTTTAGCGTTAGAAGAAAAGTTATTTGAGTTTGAATTATGTGAATTTTTAGCATTGTCGAGCTGTTGATGATTTTAGGAGGTAGAGAGAGATATTTTAGAATATGATTGGAGTTTGAAAATTGTAAAAGCTCTTTCTCTTACCTTACTACACACAGTCATTTTTGCTAGGTTTTGTTGTGTATCTCTCACCCAGCCTGATTCACATTAATGGATACAGGTGGTTCATTGGTTTGCAGCACAAAACAGGACAGAAATCGAGCCTAAGTAACTGAGTATTTAATTTTTAAACACAGACCCAATTCCCAAGATTGTCAGGTTCTTTGGCAGTTGTACAGTTTCTCTGTTTATGGCAACTTGTTTCCATTTCTTGCATTGGTCTGTTTCTCGAGTCTTTGTGGCAATTTCTGAGGGTTTTCTGTTCCTTTTTTTTTATGCTTTTTTTGGTTAGCAGGTTTTTTTTCCCCATTAAATACAGAGGGTTTTGATTCTTCAGAGCTGGACAGAATATGATAATAAGCTGGTGATGGAAACAATGTTGGGGAGTTGGAAAGGGAGGAAGGAACTCCTGTGACACTTCTTTTCCAAACGATGCTCTTGTTCCACCTTAAGAAAAGGAAGAAGAACTAAAAATGTGATTTGCACATGGGCTGGTGACTCAGACAAACATAAATCGTGAGCATATTCCCAAGGGCCCTAGCTAATCAGTTGTGCTATCCCATTTGGCCCTGAGTGGGTTCAGTTCAGCAGATGTTTGCGTAGTTACAGCATGCCACTGGGACACTGTGTTGTGCAATGTTGCATTACATTACTCAGAGCTCTAAAAACCCATCCCAAGGAGAATAAATGGAGTACCAGTGGTATTAGTATAGAGATGATGGAAAACCAGTATTTGGCCTAGATAAGGCCAGGTACTTCACTGTGCAATAGGGCTGCTTTTCAGCCGAGATGTTACCTTACAGAAGAAATGTGGAGTTAGTTATACCAGCACATTTTCTGGGCTTGTATTCTCAGATAGAGCCCTTAAAACAAGTAGATTTTCCTTCCTTGCCTGGTCTATATGCAATGGCAGCAATCCTAAGTAGCTTATGTTTTGTTCTTTGGGGTGGTGAAATTTGTGGTGTTGTTGACTCTCTTCAGGTGGGAGCGTGTTGAGAGACTCCACTCTAGGAGAGTACAGTAACACCTGTTGTTTCCACAGGAGAGGAACAAGCAGATCAAAAATATCATTTGAAATAGGTTTAAGAAAGAAATTCAATCAGCTGATGTTACAGAAGGGATATAATATTTTACTGCACATCATGTACACAGTGATGTTGGCAAATATAGAACAGTTGTTCTTGCAGGTAGGTTAAGTTGCTCAGTTATTTTTAGTGCTTGACTTCAGAAGCCAAACATTTAAATGTATTTTACTTATGCAAAAGTGTATCTCCAGTGGAAATACTAGGAGGTCTAGAAAAGCACCACAGCAGTTTGGATGGCACCACACTTAATATACTGTCATGTCCCCTGCGAATACAGTTGAAAAGACGATCCTTGTTATTATCCTGTGTTTGGCACTATAAATCATTGTTAACAAATCCTAATTTGCTTAGTAGGGTAATGAATGATCTCCAATTTTCTCACTGTAATTAGTTTTACCAACTATTATTGTGAAGGGTATACTGAAATCCATTTTAGCTCCACTTTGAAATCTCCGTGTGCCCATTCTTTGCAGAAGTGAAGCTGACAACAGAGGTTATGCATCTTCTGATAGTAAATTCAGCGTCAAGACAAGTGGACAAGATTCCCAGTAGAAATCTCTCTGTGGGTGGTAATTACCTATTACTAATTGCAGACCTCAGTGGAGCAGTGAGACCTGGAAAACCCGGCGTTTCTTTATCTGAAATCTTTTAGGTGTTGTCTTTTGTTTTCCAGGAGCCGTTGAAAATGCAGGTTATTGTAACAGCTGCTGTAAGGGAGGCATCATCATTGCCAACTAAATACATTATGTGTAATAAAATCTACTCTAGGTCTATTAATTTTAGCATTTATAAACCGTAGTGCTGTTCCTAGGGACAACTGAGACTCATTAAAGAGTTTGCTAACAATATGACCACCAAAGCAAGAAGAACAGCAAAAGCAGGCGTATGTATATTTCCAGCATCCTACTAACCATGGTGAGAATAGCGGGAGCTAAACAACTATTTTTGGAGAACAAAAGTGTGTATTTTTCTAGAGGTTAAGAAAAACACATATTATTAACTTAATATTTGATGAACGTTTAGGCAAGCAGAACAAATTACCTGGGCTGGAATTTGGTTAATACCAGTCTCTACTCAGATCATTTTGAACAGAAATAATGAAGGTCTGAGTTATTTTTGCAGCCCTTCTGAATGGTATTTCCACATACATTGTAGAACCCTGCCCTGGTGCATGCATGTGCGTTTTGAATAAAATGCTTTGAATTTAAAATATTAATCTAGAGAGTTCCTCTCTAAATTGAGCGAAACTATATTGTCCAAACGTAAACATCAGCAGTTTCTTACCCAACTAAGCAGAACTGAGATCACATTTCAGAATTTCAGGTCTTTCAGGTTTGCCTCCTCATCCTCTCTCTGAACAGTGCAATGATTGATTTCTTTAGGACAGACCCCAGAGACATTTGATGATTCAGGAGACGATGTCCCCAAGGAGTTGTCACTCATGATTGAGCAATGCTGAGCTAGAGTGTGCTTCTTGGCTGTCTTGGGAGGCCTTCACTCTCCTTCTTGCCCAAGCCCACTCCTGCTTTAGTTATTAGAATGGAGCAGTTCTGTACTGTCTGTGTAATACCTTTGGCTCAGTTTTGCCCTTTTGTGTGGTCCCTGTGGGTTTTTTTCTGGCATTGATGTTACATTTAGTGCTCTTGTGTTTCTTCACCCAATGCTTTGTGCTTGTTAGTCCCTTTTCCTTCTGCTTCTATGTATGGTTCTCCACTTACCTCGTTGGAGCCATCTTTTTCCCAAAGGTAGCAGATGTGGTGAACAGACGGTGTAAAGGAAGAAAGGGAGAAAGGAAGGAAATAAGAAATTTTATGTGTTCGAAAGGGTGATACCGAAATCTCCGTTATTTGCCAGAAGGGTGTCTAACTTTTGTAATAGGCAGAAGAGAGGAGTGTTGCAAGTGGTTGGTAGATAGCTTCATTTACAGTTTGAAAACCTTGAGGCATACTCAGTACATATTTTTGATGGTATTTCAGGTGAATTTAGTCTTTTTTTTTTTCCAACAAAAATCAATTCAGGAAAATCAAGACATGGTCATTTATAAGCAAGTTTTCAATGTTATAATTTCTTCTTCTGGAGATTATAAGGTTTATATAAGTAGCTGAAAGACTTAAAATTTGCCGTCAGTCTACGTTTGGTCTCTAATGCCCCCTGTTACATGTAGCTCATGTTTTGCTCATCGGGTCTTGCAAAGCAAAAGAGTTATTTTCTTGTGTTCCCCCTCTTTTTCTCTTTCCCGTAACATGTGACACAAATTGCGAATGTGAACCTGAATAATAAAGAATTGCTTCACTGATTGCTAAACATGCATTATGGTGCTTTTAAACTCATTTCAGGTCATCGTACTGCAAATTAGTTTGATTGCAAGCAGTTAAGCTGTCATATACAAAGCCTTCATCTTCCAAGGGTCTCAGTTTCGTATCATTAAAGGGAATGCTCAATAGCATTGAACGTATTTATTGTATGTTTAGTATTTTGGAGGAAAGAGCGTTGAATCTCTAGAGGAGATTCTGTATCATTTCATGAAAAGAAAAGGGATATGCAATCCCCAAGAGCTTCATTGATAGTCCTGGTTCTGTATCATATTTAAAGGTGGTTGACCATGTTCTGTATGAAACAGGAGCCACTTTGCTCTTATTACGGAAGTTTTGAGCTTGGTGGAATTTTTTTGTAGCCCAAGTGGAAAGAGCAACACCGGACTGTTTCTGGTGCAAATTATCTGCTGGTGTTACTGCTTGCAGTGAGATTTTACGCAGAAAAACATGAACGTTTTCTGCTGTGTGCATTTAAAATAAATGGAAAACCTTGCAAGATTTCTGCATTATGTAACCTGAGAATTTGTAGAATAGCACGCTCTTGTGCAAAGAGAAGGGATTCTGGTAAAAACCATTATGGTAGAAATAATACATAACAGATTTTATCTACTATCGATTTTATTTACTGAGTTCCCTGAGAAAAGGGTTTGTGCTGTGAGTGTTTGGGTCGGCGCTGTGCTGGAGACCGAAATGTTGAGTGCTGTGCTGAGATGGCATGAAGGTTCATCCTGCTGTCAAGCATGGGAGCTCTGTGCTATTCGGGTCTGCTTTGTGGAGATGAAATGCAGAGCTGCCATGCAAAACTGGTGACCTTGGAAATCACCAGTGCTGTCATTTGACTAACTGATAGGATTACTGGAGAAAGATAGTGCAAAAGCCTCTAAGGAAATAGGAGTATGCAATATGGATGTATTAATGATGAGGAGAAGCCATGGGATGGTATTATTTTGATGTGAGCTTCCATAGACTTTTCATCTTACCATTTTCTGAAAAAATACTCTCTCTCCCTCACTTTCTCATATTTTGAAAGAATACATTTACTAGTTTAGGCTACATCTTTTACTTAATCTTTTAAACAATAGATCCTTTTCTTCCCTCTAAACTTACAAGTAAGGAAATATTGGTTTAGTTAAATAGGGAAGACACTCCCTTAATATTGCAGGCACTCAGTTCCAAAACTTGCCCAAAGTATGACTTGTTCCTATGTGAATGATTATGGCGGATATTAGTATATTCTTCTTTTGAGTCATTTGGAGGGATAGTAGGATTGTACCTGAAGCAGAGAACACATCTCCTGATTGCAAGAATTAAGGCTGAATTTCACAGAAAAGAGTCCAATCCTCTTTCTCAGCCTTTTATGTCAGAACTCAAAATTGCTGTCTGATAAAATGTAGGACACCAGATTGAATTACTTCATTGAACCACTGCTGTCCCCTGTTAATGGTAATTGCACGGATATAGCGGTCTTTCTTGGCAACATCTCAGATATTTACCTCCCACTGTTTTTCAATTCAAACCTTTGATGAAAATATTCCCAGTACTTCTTTACAGCAGACACCCAACTGTCTTTCTTGACAAAGGCAAGGTCTTTAAATCAGATCCTGACAATTTGTGACACAGCAGTCTATCTAAATCACCTTTTACCTATGTCACTGTGTCATTTCCTGAAAAAAAAAGTGTCCATCAGAGGAAGGTTGCTGAAGGCTTGGTGCTCAGAGAGCCTGTGTGTGCGTCAGCGTGGAGCTGGAAGATTTGTGTGTTTGTTTCAGTGGAAGTAATTAGATGAAGGCTTGTAAAGTTGCAATGCATGCCGCTAAGGTTCATTACAAATATTTGGGGGTATGTTTTCCATAAGAAAAACATTATTAGGTTATTGCTGTTCTCAGACCATTAGGAAACGCAGGGTTTCTGATAGCTTTTCCTTTAGCAATGGTAAATCTGTTAAAAAAAAAAAAAATCAGAGAGAATGTTTTCTTCTTTGCCGCACCTCAGGATTAATGTGCATTCAGCTGAAATAGCTTATTCACCTCCTGAAATCTCATCTCACTTGATGTTCTGAACTCTCCCTCCCACAGAGAGACATGGATGCCACATCCACCATTCGCTCTAGCAAATGCTGTTGTTTCAAGCCATCTTGCATCATGATGAGTAGTCCTTTGATTCATGCAATCAGATCAGTGCAGTTTTCATTACTTGAGGAGCTTGCTGTCTAGCCTTGCTGCAAGATGGTGAACGTTCATTCATGCTAGAGGATTTTCCAACAGATCTCTTTGCATTACTGAGGATGCTTTTGGTACGAGCTCAAGGTTGACTAATAATATCAGTGGGGTTGGCCGTATTGTGTAGCTTCACTGTTAAATAATTGCTAGGAACAATCTATGAAAATCGCTTGCTTGTGAATGCAGAGAAAGTAATTCATATGAGTATTTGTTATGAATGTTTTAGCTGTTCATTTTATTCAGTGACCTATATAACACTGTTCTTCAGCACAGAGACAGTGCCTACCCGTGCATTTGTGTAGTAAAAGGGTAAAAGAGTAAAAGGATTTCTAGCTGCTACTGTAATAGAACTTCTTAATGTTAATAGCATTAACTAATTGCTCCGCCTTAGCAGATGAAAGGAGGTTGTTGTTAAATGGCAGAATAGACACCAGCTATAATAAAAGAACATGAGATAACTTGATTAGCAAAGTGTTAGTCTTTGCCAAGGAGAATGTGTATTTCAGGGATGGTGATGAAAGATGAGCTTGGAGGGGAAAAAAATTACTTTTCTGCACTGCACAAGTGTGTGTGCTGAGCTGGTTCAGAGAGTGAAGTTCACGTCTGGAGTGGCATCGCTAAGGCATGTAATGACACTTGTGCCGTTTGGAAACGAAAGAAACCTTTCAAATGAAGGGCTGGACTGTTGGGTGTATCAGTGAATGCAAGAGGAATATGTTGCAGTTTCAAGGAGTCGTTTTTGATGCCAGATGGAAGGTTTTTTGTGGTGCACAGTTGAAAGAAAAGGTAGAAAGAAAAGAGTGGGATTTTAAGATTTTTAAAACACTTAAAAAAATTCTAGGCTCCTAGTAGAGATGCTCTTGCAATTTCGAGTTCCCTCTGCTGTGATGAGAAATGGAAAAGGGAAGAGAACTGCTGCTTCTTCTCCTGCTCCCATGCTTACCTTTTGATATCTCAGATGGCTTCTGAAGATGGAAGTAACTAAGTTCAGACAAACAGTTTAATGGCATTGCCACACTTATGGTATCCAGATTCCGCTTTCTTTTCCTTGATGAAATGTGATGTTAAAGGTAATAACTGAAGTATTTGTGCTGCTGTGCTTTTGCCCAGTAGTAGCAGTAGCCCCAGAAATGTTCCAGCTGCAACCCCTGTTCTGTAGAGAAGCATACGCGTGCACAGAGGTTGGAGAATTGGCAGCACAGATGCTGGGAAAAGGAATATGTTTTGGGGCTCTCTGAAAAGCTCTGATGCTAGCTGGTCCATCTGCAGAGAGATCGCTTACACCTGGTGATAGCCATGCTCCTCTTCTCTCTTCCTGCCTCCCCCGCAATATTAACATCTGGCTTGCAGGATTGTTTCCACCTTGAAGTGGCAGCTGTGTCAGGCGATGTGCTCTCACAGCAGAGAACGGAAGCATAAGCAAACCTGAACCCCATGCTGGCAGATTCATGCAGGCACCTTCTGAAAGCACTATGTCTTCTGGTGTGTGCTTAGAGTTGCCAGCTTGGAAAAGGCAGCCGTGAAGCCTGGGATGCTGTTAAACACCACTGAGGACTTGTTTGCTCCCTCCCCATTCCCCCTTCCCTACTGAACACAAACTGTGAGAAGTCCAAGAGCTGCTGTGGTGCCAACAAGAGCAAAATTACTTGCAGCTGGCGAATGCCACCTGCTCCTGCCGAACTTCAGCCAAAACAGTTTCCTCCCCAGAGTGCCCTGGAGTGTGGAATCTAAAAGCTGTTCAGAGCAGGGCAATATTTAGCGTGGATGGGAAGAGACATAGCAGCTCTTGCTTGAGAGCAGTATGTGTTACGCAGGAGGTCTCTGGTAGTAATGGCTGTCTCTTCTTTCCCTTTGCAAGCTCCCTCAAAGTACCGCTTCTGCATTCTTCCAGTGTGTTGCTTATGAATATTAATTCAGCCCTCTCTCCCTTTATATGCCATCCTTTTTCCCTATCCAAGCTAATGCAAATTGAATGTTGTTTAAAAAAAAAAAAAAACAAAGTCCTGCAAATGGTAGCAAGAGCAGAGTGTCTTCCTTGAGGGCTCTCTGATGTATCAGTGCAATGACACCTGATGACACTATATTTTCTTCTGTGGTAGAAGCACTCCTTGACCCTGAGGAAGTAAAGAAACACCCTTCCTTATGATTCCCGCTCTGTTTCTTGATAGTCTCCCTTATTCATCTCTAGCATCATTTATTTGCCTGGTGTTTCCAGTAGTTTGCAGATTGTTTTATGGTTTTGTTTTACTAAGTATATATTGCTTAACTTAAATTACCTGTGGTGTAGAAACAGTAAATAAAAGGATAACATAATTATGAATTGATTTCAAGAGGCCACTTAGCAGCCCTCTGATCACCATGTTCTTTCTTAGAGTACTTCATCGGCTCAAAGGACTTTATTGTGATTGAATCAGTAGAAGTTTTGTTGCATTTAACTAGACAACCATCAGTGTCCAAATGTTCACTTTCATTTATTGAAAGGAAGGATTTGAAGAACGCTGTTGTTGAAAGTACCTGCTAACAATGTTATCAAGTTTGTGCCTGGCTTTAGGCAGAGGGAGCTCGGTGAGATGTCTTGTACAATAGGCACTTGCTTAGGTGCTTTTCGGAGTCAAAGCCCAAGTTTATTAATTTTGTTGGTTGTGCCGTCATTAGTCATTGCTTCTTGCTTTCATTTTTGCAGTTCAGTTCCCATTGTTTCTTTCTTCTTTCCTCTGCTTTGATATCGTTGTCTGATTTTCATAACCTGCTATGAATTTGCTCTTTATTAATTTCTCGGTTCAGTCATAAACTCCTTTTTCTTGCCTATCTGCAATACAAATGTCTGGAGTGATAATAAGTAAGTCTTCTTTATTATTTCTTGAAAATATCATCTAGGATGTTTATCTGAAGGTAAATTTGCTGCAGCTTGTTTAAAAAGATAAAGAAAGCTTCAGACAGCAGATGAGATAGCTATGATACTCATGCTGTCATACGTTTACTTGCATGTATAATTTCAGATATGAAATGAATCATATTATTCTTTTGCTGTTGGTAGCCTTGTTTCCTAAAACTTCTCCGCGTCCTCTGTAGGGACCTTCGTGAATGGAGTCCTCCACCTGATGTTGAGGATGAATATGTCCGTCAACAATTGAAACACAGAATTTTTTGAGAAGTGGTAATTCCTAGAAATTCCACTGACGCCCTGTTCTGTTTCTTCCATGTTTCTCTTCCTCATTCCACGTTGCTGGGATGTTTGTTACTTCTGTTATAGGATACGTCTTTGGAGGAACTAATCATTTCCTTTCTATGCATACCCCAGAGGAATGTGAAATACTTGTTCCTTATAAAAGGATCATTGTGCTGCCTAAAAGTGCACAGAAAGGCAGCACGGTAAAAATATAGGTCGCAACCATTATCTAGAGGTCATTGCATCAAAACTCCCTTTTGCAGTTTTCCCTTGAAAAACTGCTTCCCTGACACAGGAGGTCCGTTTCTCTCCCATGTTTCTGTGCTCGTGCTTTCCACAATGCTTAGGGCCTGAATGGGGATGTGTTTTTCCCTCCTTTTTTTTTTTTACTCAATATTTGTATCAGCTGACTGTGTTCATGTAGCTAGAGAGCAGTAAAGTATTTCATCTATTGACTGCTGCATCTAAAATGGATTAAATTAGTGGGTTTTTTTAACTTTTTGCTGCTGACTTACAAAATTACTTTTAGTCTGGTTTGGATATATAACTTTTTCTATTAATTTATTGCCATGCTCTGCTTTGATTGCTTTTTTGCAGTGGTATCAAATTGTATGCTACTTTAATATTTTCTCCAAGATGCTCTCTTGATTAATTCTACGTTAGATATTTATACCACCAGGAGGGATACTACTTAGAAATTCAGTTTCTCAATAAATACCTATTTTTCAAGCTCATGCTTCTCTGAATTAAGGTGACTTGATTTAACTTTAGTTAATCACACTTTGTTTCATGAAGCTTTTGCATATACATTGGAAGAAAATATTTTCTTGCATCAGGAATCACACATATGGCAAAGCTGATACAGGATCAAGGAGGGGAGGTGATTTTGAGATGACGTGCAAAGCTTATTGGTTTAAATTTCTATATAGTATCAGAATGATTTCTATTTTGGTACTATGGCAGGATCTCAGTAAGAGGCCGAGAGTTCCTTTCTTTACTTTCTATATATGTACATGAACAGTCCTTGACTCAAAAAGCTCATAACTGAAGTTAACTCTGAAGTTTTAGATGAAAAAAAATAAGCCACTGGAGAGGAAAAGATGTCACACAAAAATACTATGTGTAAATAACTAAGCGATCATAAAAATCGGAAGCCAGTTCACAGTTCCTGTCCATAGCCATTAGTCAGCGTGTTTACAGATGTGAAAAGGCACAGAATTAAACAGAAAAACTGTACAAGTCTAGAACCAGAGTTTCAGGTTTTGTGTTGACCAGTCTGGTTCCACTGGCTTCACCAGAACTGTGCCAGGTTACTCCAGCTGATGACATGGGCTGTCTTATTTAGCAAGTAATAATGCAGTCATTAGACCTGTCAGGACTGACGTTCTTCTGAAACCATATTTTTTCTGTGTAACTTCCTAGGAAAATACTTTTTTGTTGTGGGTGGTGGTTTATTTTTTGCACGTTTTACTCTAGGAGTTTATACACAGCAAAATTGATGCTTTCATGTGCTCTTACATTTGTTTCTTAGCGTAGCCCATTATGTTTGACCTTGTGTTACACCAAAAAATGATCCAAATAATTGTAATCCTTCTTGAGACACACCATTTTTGAACTGGTCCTATTTGTCAGGTGCTAATTTTTGGAAGAAATGATATTACTGTAAAGTATGGAGCATGCGTGTGAATCTTGCGGATATATCCTTTAGCCGTGTCAGCCGTACTTGCTCTCACCATCTGAAGTCTCCTGCCTATGCCATGAGTGCTCCTGTACCTGCTTCACCAGTCAGCATTGAGTAGATTTAACCACAACCCTAGTGTTTTGCTTTTTTAAGCTGATGTGGTTGATTTGGTCTGTGGTGGATGAAGGTGTACTCACAGGATCCCTTCTGCTGGCTGCACTGTACACGTGGTGACTTCCGACGGGGGAGCAATACCAACCAGTAGGAGATTTGCAATGTCTTCAACTGCAACAGCTGTTTATGAAGTTAACATCTGTCCTGGCCACAGTCTGAAGATTGTCAGTGTTTTCGTATTGATGAACTGAGCATTTGTGTGGTTTATATAAAAACATTCCATTTTAATGGCTTTTCTTTTGCCTTTTTTTTTGCAAATGGCTTTGCCTTTTGCTGTTTATGTCCTTCTGAAGGAAAAGCAAAGCACTTGTATGTAGATTTTTTTTCTCCCAAAACACCTAGATATGTTCTCTGCTGATGGAACGGCCTTGTTGCTTAGTGATGAAAGCAGTGTTTCTCACATCAGTTTAAATTTCACTCTCTCTTCACAGTCTCATCTCAACAAAGCATGAGTTCAAGTTTACATCCATTTTATTCAGGAGAGCACGTAAGCACACATGCGTAACTGAAGTCAATGGGATTTAAGAGCGTGCTTCACTTTAAAGCATGTGCTTCACTGCTTTCCTGAATACCGGGGGGTTTAATCTAAGTGGTTTGGAAATTACAGTGGCCTTGGACATACCGGTTCTTTTATCCATCTGGAAAAATGAGTACTGTGAAATTTAGTAAGTACGGTTCATGCTTTGAAACTTTTGTGTAAAGCACAGTTGTTTCTTTCATACTTATCTTCCTTGCGGTATGTGTAGTTTACACATAAAAAGCATGATATGAAGACGGTTGGAATTTGTTACTGTGCATGAGAGTGGGCTGGTGTTGAGACTGATCAGCGTAGGTAGGCATTCAGACTATGGCTGTGCACAGCTCTTCTGTCTAAAGAGTAATGGCACCCAGGACTGCAATATTTAATCACTGCCAGTGGCACTGGAGTCTTTCCAGTGGCCATTTGCAAGTACTTAATTCACCGAGAGTACCGACATCTTTCCACGTGCTCTGTTAGAATTAACAAGTCAAAGGCAGCTTGAAGAGCAGTCACTTTATGTCTGCCTGGATGTGTGTGTTACTTGTATATCTGTTTATGCGTGTAATTTTCTTTCAGAGGTTGAACTTCTGCTCAGCAGCTGGGCCCCAATGTTTTGAAAATCTTTGAGAACTAATTAGGCCCTCCTCGGAGTACAGCTCATCCAGCCAGTCTGAATAAACAAATGTCACCGTTTGTATTAGGAAATCTCTACAAATGACTGATCCCTGTCATGGGGTAACATTAATCTTTTTAGTATAGATTTCCAATAGTTAACCATCTGGCTCCATGCGGTTTTCCAGAAAACATTCACTACTGGGGCCAGTGAAAAGAAGAAGGTGGGATTAATAACCTGAATACATCATATGAAGCATTAATCTTTAGGATTGGCCATTTGTTTTTATCAAAACAACTCCCTTAAGATAATATTTCACAGCATGTGGTGTTTGCATGGACTTCTTTCAAAATGAGAAAAACGTTTCAGTATTTGCCATGATCTGCAG
Organism: Steatornis caripensis; assembly: GCA_013398225.1. Taxonomy (NCBI): domain Eukaryota; kingdom Metazoa; phylum Chordata; class Aves; order Caprimulgiformes; family Steatornithidae; genus Steatornis; species Steatornis caripensis. Next base: position 192,592 of record VZSC01007525.1, read on the forward strand.
TTTGCAAATTTAGTGTGGATGATAAAGACTGGAAGAATTCTACATTCTCTTCTGATTTATGTTGCGTTTATAGTTCTAGCCTGTTTAGTGGAAATGTCTGATCTTTGCAATATTTGTTGTTAAAGCTTTTCATTCAAAATAACCCTTTTATATGAGAATCTGAAATTATTCCAGTAAGCATTAATAATTAATGGACAGACTGTTGCAGGCAGCACTGCCTTCATCCAATGGATTAATTTTTTCAGTTGAGCCGTAAATATAAATCCAGCTTCTTGGTCTAGGTTAAATTATCTCAGTCCAGGTAAGCATTTAGGCACCTGGTTGACTTTAATCACCGGTTGTTCCACAGGTTTCATTGGTCCTAAGTACTTTGTTGAAATCCAACCATATGACTTGGGTCCTGCCCGAGATGCCTGACTTGCACGCTGTGGCAAATGAAAGGCAAAAAACAGCAGAAGAGGTTATGGCCCTCAAGGTGTTGGTCCCGCCCTTGTGATGGAGATTACCTCCTCTGCGAGGCAGATGAATGAGTGGCTTCTAAAGCATATTAAGTTAAACTTGAATTGGAGACATAATACTCCAAGCTGAAAACTTGAGCACTCCAGAAGCTGCTTCATGAGCCATTCAGTTGTCTCTGCTGTGGCAGGATGACAACTGCCATCAGGGGAAAGGGGTAGATGGTGTAGGGCGTGGTAGCTACTTTGGCTGTATGATTTTAATCTGTCACTGGATGCAAATCAGAGCTCTTAGACCCTTTCTTGACAGCTGGGCTTGCGAAGCTTTCTGCTGTTCGCAAAGCTGGCTGGCTCATATGCTACCTGACCTCCCTTTAGTGCTGTCCAATGTTCACCTGGCTTTATCGCTTGCCGAATACAAGAGAATCAATTTAGACTGTAATCTCCTTGAGAGGAGGGACTACATCTCCTATGTGTTTAGGTGCAGCATATCGTGAACACTATCAGAACAGAACTAATAGTTTTCCTAATCTGCATGTGACACTAGTACACTTGAGTAACGTACAGCAGTCTCTACCTAAACCGTGTTTATACCTTCTCACCCAATCGTGTCTGTTGCAGTATTTCCAAATAAGTGTTGGGTTTCTTAGTGATTCTTCCTGATAGAGAGTGGTTTGTAATAATCTTGTCATGCCAAACTCATAATACTACTAAGTGAAGACATTTGTTGAAGGAAGTGATTGTAAATTACATGCAAATCCAAGCCTTGCTGGCATTAATCAATACTGAAACACAACTTTTGCATTCCTGATGTAATACTGCCGAATCTAATCCCATGGATTTTACATTTTCCTGTGAATTAAGCATTTATTTTGATCTAAACCTTTTTTTCCTACTGGAAAAGGAAATTTTTTTTTTTTTCCTGAGTGTTTATACAATCTTGGAAGACCTGTACTTTCATACGCAAACCTGGTAACTTTTGTGCACAGTTAGTTAATCTGTATTACTTAAACTGGTTTGTATTCCTGTCTGCTTGTGAATTTAAGCTGGTCAACCCTTCTGACAGAAGGACATTTTATTTCATGTGGAACAGACTGAAGTGAGTTGGCAGTTACTTAATCACAATCACCTGAATGTTTTTCACCAAATCAGCTTCACTATTGCCGTTGTCTGTGGTCATGCCCGTTTCTTTTCCTAACCAGTTACAGGCTATGGCTTTGTGATATTGGTCAGCCACTGAATTATATTCTCAGTGGCTATTGCACTTTGCATTCTTCTGGAGGGTCGTGTGCATATGGGATGTTGCTTAAAATATAGCCACAACAAGAAAGCAAGTGGGTAAGAAATCAGTCCTGCATGATGTTGCAAGCAAATTTGTTCACTTCAGTGGGACTACGCAGGATACATTACATCAGGGACGTGAGTAAAGCTTTGCATTGTCAGGCTCGCTAAAAAAACATTATTTAACCTCAGAAACAACGCACAGTTTTTGTTCTGTGGCAGTGTTTGATTGAGAACCATCTCATGGTGAGTACGATACGCATTTATTTTCATTGTAGGAGCGCTCTATGCCCTAATTAAGACTGGAGGGCCAGTGCTCTACTCAGAGTACGTAGCGTATTAGACCCTAGTGGGAATGGAGGGAATCAGAGTATTCTGTTAGATGATTAATTTTTTTTCGAGATTTGATAGAACTAGAGTTCAAAGTAAACCATGAAACCCATTTCAAGGTTTTTGGTTTTTTTTTTTTTTTTTTTTTGTCGGGCATTTTAATAGCAATGTATTTTGGTTCAGCAACATCAGCAGTGCATAATTTGCAATGTAGTTGTAATGGTATTTTTATATGTATTTCCATTAAGAGGAGAGATGCTTCCATATCTTCTGATCAGTTTTCCATTTAATCTTTCCACTAGTATCATGCACTCATTTTTGTTGAATGTGGAAACTAGAGCTGATTGTTTTTAATAACCACTAACACATTCTGCCAGTGATTTCTTTCCACTCATTATAGTTATACAAGAAGATTAATCGTACTTGATTTTATCTGAAAGTATTAGGCATCAATAATACAAAAGCTGACAGTTTTGGGAATTTACCCTACTGGATTATTTATGTCACAGACAAATTTTTTATGTAAGCAATGGCTTAACAGTGAATGCAGAGAATGTCAACTGTTTATTCACAGCCATGTGCATATAGGCTAGTGTGTGTGTTTTCTAGCAATAGCACTAGTATGGCACATTTTCATTCTGTTAAACTCTAGTGTTTGAAATATTTAAGAGGCTACTATACTTCAGTCCTACCGTTCTCTTTATTTTAGGCCTGATTTAAAGCGTGTTGAAGTCAATGCACATTCTTTGTTTGATCTCAGTACATACAATTCTCAGAGACTTGAAGTTAATAGACCAGATCGTCTTCTGTGATACATGTAGTTGATGTTTATGTGTCCTCACAAATGTGCATCCAGGCACAATTTTGCATGCTGTCATAGATTGTTGTACTATGGAGTTCCTCATGTTTGAATCCAATTTATGTGGGAACTACTACCTTAGCGTAAAATGGACGACAGTAGAAATAGCTGACATGTCTTTCTCAATTCAGTTATTTTCAGCAACTAGAGTTCAGTGGTCAATCCACTTAGCACTGCAGGGCAATGCTGCTGTTGGCAACTTCCACCGTCCTCGTTGCCTGGTGTATTAACTTTGGTTAAAGAGAGACTAAAGGGTCTGATGTACAAGTCCCTGACTTCAGTAGGCTTTGGGTCAGAACCTAAATACGGTTCTTATCTGCTAGATTGTTCAGCTCTTACATTTTACAAGTGTATTTGTGTGTTTCTTGCTGTATCACTTTTGCATTAATTGTCTGAGGGAAGCAATATTTTCCAGACAAAATTATTAAAGAACTGGGTCTGATTTTCTGTTTCTTTAACACAGACATCAGGGTGGTGGTAACTCCTTTGAAATCAATGCAGTTACACCAGAATAAAACTGGTGTTAATGGACTGCAGAAATTGATGTTAATGGAGTGCAGAAATCTGAGAACTTCTTTATATCAGACTCAATTGACTCTAATTTTGATCACTTCCCTTGAACTGGAATTAGTAAACACTGAGATAGATAGAACTGCGTTGGAGTAAAAGTAGTGTAATAATATATCCCTTATCGCTCAAAGTGACTGCTACAGAACCATTCTAACTTGGATTTCCTTCATGGAAATTGTTCTTTCATCAATCCATTTAAGTTGAATGGTTTCAGAAATCCAGCCAGCATTTCAGTCACAGCTCAGATTCTGTGTTTTATGGAACAGGTTTTTGCTTTGAGAGGATCTTCTCCAAATGTATCACTGTTGTAACTCAGCTTCCTTCAGATTAAGTAGATGGAGGTAAATTTGGCACTCTGATGAAAGCCAGAAAACCAGAGTCTGTAAGTTTTAATAGATCTTCCAGACTGTTATATGCAGTAACAGTTTTTCTTTTAAAATAGACCTGAACGGTTGCATTAGAGATCAGATAGTGAGATTCAAAACAGGCATAAACACAAAGGCAATTGACTTCCCAAGGTCTTCAATGCTTTGTATTTAGACATTTGCAATTACACATTTGTCTGTGGTAACTATGAAACATTAGACTCTGTGAGGAAGTCCTTATTTTTTACTGCCTGCCTGTTGCTGGTATAGTGCCACATTGTTGCACAAGGTGAAAGTCATGCAGTATAGATAAACAACAGTGAAATCTGCTATCTTTAGGAGAGGCTATAAGTCACGAGCAGTACATTTTTCTCCTTTCCATCTCTTCTATCGCTACGTGCAGAAAAAATGACTCTAAAGTAGAGCAGCGTCTAGAACATCTTGCCGTAGGAGTACACTGAGTTATTAGTGTATATAGCGTGCTGTGCCTCCAGCTGCCGCAAGAAGAGACGTGGCTTATGTCAAAACTTCTGTGCACACTGCTAATCTATGTGTGCCTTATTGGTCCATTTGCGTTGTTGGTCCATACTCAGATTAGATTGACCTATCAGCTGATCTGGGGAAGTTTGGCTGGTATGGAGGTGCCTTGAATCCAGAGGCCGCAACATCTTTTAACATTGCTCCTTCCGGGTTACATTGCAGTATTTTTACCAGAGCTGGGCTAGGAATTTACAGAATGGTTATCTGAAGTTTTGGGAACTCTGACTTCCTCTTTGCATTGTGAATATCATGGCCGGTTCATACTCATCCTTCAGCAAAGCACAGCAGTGAGATGCTGGGATTGCAATCAGAGTACTGAACGTCTTTGCTGTCGACTCGTGTTGTAATTTTCAACATCTAAGTTTTCTGTGTATGAGAACAGACTTTAAAATTGTCTGAGATTAAATTCCTCGTATTCACAGAGCAATGTGAGCTATCGCTTGAGATTCTGAAATTGTGGTGGGAAGTCAGAGGGACGGGGGCACACTTGTTCAGGGGAGCTGATGTTAATGATCCAAATTTCACTGCCGTCTGGACTTAATACATTGCTTTGAGCAATGACTGGTGAATACATAACATGTAAACTTCTCAGAAGACTATATTGAACAGAGTTTAAGAGGTGATAGCTGTGATCCATGATTGGATTCTTACTTTTGAATAAGAAAAAGTGACTAGACCTGAACCATTGCTTCTGGAGAACAGTGGGGTGATGGCTGGCTCTTTTATTTGATTTCTCCTGGTGTCTGAGTACAAGCCACTGAAATAGAAGCCAAATGAAACATTAGGGACTCTGCAACTATGACTCATGATCCTAGCACTGCAGTGAAGTTTAAAGCTAATGAAAAGAAAATATTGAGCCACTGGCTTAAATGAAAGACAGAAATATTTATCATATCCAGTAGTCTAAAGACCTCATCTTTACAGTATTCAACCAGAAGCCTGAAGGACTGGATTTTCTTTTTTCTGTGACATAAATCAGTTCTCAGTGTTGCCTTGGGCATATCAGTCGTAGGGCTTCAATTTCAGTGATTTGAGATCTATGGATAAGAAAAGAGATGAAAATGTCTCCCAAGGTCTACACTAAAGCAAATTGCTGTATGCAAGACAAAGACAGACAGGGGACCAAATACAAGGTAGTGTCATCAGCACTTAACTGGTAAAAGCTGCAACTGACTTTGATAGGAGTTTTCCGTGGCTGAAGTTTCCCCTCTTAAAAAGGACAGCAAAAAGGCATGCCGTATGCTTCCATACGAGGCTTGTGGATGACAGCAACATATTTGTACCTCAAAGCAAAGCTGTTTTTCACTCCATGACTATAAACTCTGGCAGTTGCTCCCTTGCGAGGGAGCACTCCAGCACCTATTGTTAACTATGCACAGTACATCATTGTTTGTTTTACTGTAGGTTGTGGAGGATAGTTGTGTAACTTCAGTGCGTTGATAGTTATACACAATCTTTTTACTAACCACATACAGCAAATAAAATAGCTTAAGTGCTGCATAATGGATTGTGGGGTCAGCGTATTCCTCTTTCTTTTGTTTTGTACCTTATTTCAGCGTCTGAGAAATGCAAACAATTATGCAGGTGTAGTCTCCACCAAAAGTAAGAAAGATTGAATTTGCTATTTGTAGCACTATAAAGCAAATATAGAATTCAATAATGTGTATTTTCATTATCCTAATGGAAGATTTCAGTATGTTAAATGTGTTCAGATGTCCTTGGCAAAATTGGGGTCAGTCATGTGAAATGGAGACAAAATGTGTTTCATCATCTTGTGGTTATTATACTACAAGGACTTCATTGTAAAGTGCAACAAGTAATTGCAGCCATGTTTCTGATGCTATTGACTGCTTTGTCTAATGGAAATTATTTCTTTCTTTATTATTTAAAACGAACCTTTTACCATTGTCATGTAAAAAAGTTGTAGAGGTTTTTTTTTTTAAAACGTACATTACAACACGACTGTTAACACCACCAACAAATTAGGAGTGTGCACTTCTCATGGTTTTTATCTGAGGATCTGAAAGAGCTATGTGAAAAAAATCACACTTAAACTTCTTGTGTATGGAAGGCAAATGGAGCAGATGATTAGTATAAAACCAAGAAACTGTTATTCATACTAGGCCTGATTGAAAACTGCGGAAGTCAATAGTAAAACATTTGCTAGTGTAACTAGCCTTGGCGCAGATATGCTATCCCCTGGCCCGCCTAAGTCGGTGGGGTTGTTTCTGTTTCTTCAGTGGCTGTGGCATTAGGCTGTGAAGTGGATTGGTATGCCTGGAGAGACCCGGTGCGGTGGTCACCCTCGGCCTGAGTGCTTTGAGCGATGTGCAGGACTTGCGGTGTCCTGTATTGGAAGGAGACTCACTGCTGCAAGGTTTGTTTTGCAGGAATCGGAGGGATTTCTCTGTGGAGCTCTGCAGGAGTTTGGTGACCTGCTCTTTTAGTGCAGGACCTACTTTTGAACTCCGTGCTATCATGCAGTAGACCAGGGATGAAGGTCTTCCTTCGGTTACTGTTACATCATCTTTTTTCATCGCTTTTTATGTCCCAAGAGACACCCACTCTGTCATGCTTTTTCCTTTCCCTCATTCATATATGGACACACACAGACACACATGCTTACAGATACACACAATTTCCATGCAGATAGTCTTAGGATACTGGCAGAAGTGCAGGTACAGTAAGTGCTTCAATTCATTACAAGATAGCCACAGAAAAATGGGGCATCTTGTAAAACTTGAAAGGTAGTACAGGAAGGGGACTGAAAGGTAGTACTGAAAGGGACCCAGAATTCTGCCTCGTCACAGTGTACCTGAGTTCATGTAGGACATACCTCTGAGAGATACTTTTTTTAGATGGTGTCAGAGTGACAAAATGAATTTTTGCATGGTAATGGATTATGTTGTTTGCTGTCTGAGTTCTGACCTGTCAGTTCCCTCTAATCTTCACTATTCAAGATGTGCTTTTTATAGCTACCAATTTGCAGATTTAGGATCGACTGTAAAAATCTTACTTACGGGATGTTTGCGTGGCAGCAAACATGCGTTGCTGTGTGCTTCAGTTCACTGCAAATCTAATCTTTGAGTATATCACTCGAACATTTCTCAGACTGTCTTTGCCAGGCTCATCTTTTGCAACCAATAAAACATTCCTCACTTGTTATGCCATTTCTTAGTTGGATGTATAAAAAAAAAAAATATTTTATTAATCAGAGACCAAATTCCAACATCAGTGTGCTGCGTCTCTGCAGATGTGGAGTAACTGTTGAATTAAATGGGGTTATTCTAGATTTACACCTGTGGAGCTAAGTGGAGCTTCACACGGAGGAAGGCCCAAAACATATGGCAGTACCAGTTTTGTTTAGAGCAAGTTTTTAATGATTTCCACTGTTTGATCTACTGTATTGTAGATTTTTATGGGTCAGTGTGGATAAAAAAGTAAAATAAACATCTGGTAATGTACAGCTTTGTTTGTGTAGATTTATAGAGCCGGGAAGGGATGCAGTCGGTGTGTGGCTGTGGATCCAATAAACAGATACTGTGGTTATTTCTGCTTTTGGGGGAAGAGTTGATCAACTGCAAACATCCCCACTGCTGAGATTGCTCAGCAAGCTGCTCAAGAGACCCCAGCCAATAATTATGCTTTCCAGGCATTTGGTGTTTTATGAACTTGTTTCTGATTTCTCCCCATATGCAAATGTGGGGTTTCAGCCAGGCCAAGGCACTGGGAGCAAAGTGCTGATGTGACACTTTGTGCCAGGATTTAGTAAGGTCCCCTGAAGCACACAGTCAAGGGAGCTTTAGGGCTATTAAGCTGCTCAGCCACAGTGCCGTGATGTTTCTGCTTGCCTCTCTCACACCATTAATTTGCTACCAGTTGTGAATAGTGGTTTCCATGGGACAGTGAAAATAAACCTGTGGAACAGGGTGCCACCACATCTTTTTTGCCATTAGGTGTGGATTTTTTTTTTCTAATTTTATTTTTGTTGCTTTCAAAGGAGACTCCCTTTTTATTATTATTATTTGCAGCATGTTCACCAGACAAAATGATTATGTTAAGGGAGAGACATCACATAACTTACATTTCATAGCTCAGTGCAATTTTCATAAAGTGCGAGGCAACATCCAAAAAAAACATGACTCAGAATTAGAGTTTCAGAAGATTATTATATAGACATTATTTCCCCCAGGTCACAGGCTTTAGTCAAATTTGGAAGAGAATGAAATTGCCAACAGTGAAAAGCAGACAGAAAGGTATGAGTTCATGAGCAGAGAAATAACATTTTCATTTGTTCCTTCCCCATGGGAAAGATTCAACATTCCGGTAAATGGAGGTGGTTATAAGAAATGAATTTTTGTCAGCAGGGATGTGATTTTAAGGCTCACTTATCCATTGGCAATCTAGATTTCTAACCCCAGGAATCTAGGAAATTGCTACAGAATGTAGTCTTTATTATAAACAAGTTTTTTTTTTTCTTTCTTTTCCTTTTCTTTTTTCCCACCTTGTCTTTTTTAGTAGTTGAGATTTGTAAGGGGCAGGTCTATGCTTCTCTGAGCATTTCAAGGGGTCATATTGCCACAGAATTATTCTGTGTGTCTTGCTGTCCCTTTGAACTGTGTCTTCTGTGGTTCGGTGATCCTGCTCACCCAGAAATCCCTCTGATCGTTGCAACAAGGATGTTTTTGAGAACTAAAAGCACCCCCAGCAATGTGTCGTTTGCAGTAGACTTTGCTCCCAAGGATCTAAGAACCATTCCTTGCTTTGTGCTTTCCTCCCTTACCTATTTTTTAAGCTCTTCCGTTTACACAGACAAGGAAAACCAAGTAGCAAAGAGTTTTAGGGAGTGGCTCTCGGTTTTAGTGTGTACAAATAGGCAAGATTTGCAGGCTTTCCATGGCACAATCCCAGGCAGACCGCTTTGTAATTAAAGAGTTTTCTTCCAAGAGAAATGCTCATTTTTTCCTTCATCTGACACTTCTAACTTCACCGTGTGTTTAGATTCTGTGAGAATGTTCAAATGCCGTCACTGTGCCTTCTTAAGAGTAAAAGCGATTTTATATAACCCAAACCCTTCATTTCTGATGATGCAGATTGGTTCTCTAAATTCGTTCTCTATCTTTGTATTAAAAAAAAAAAAAAACAAAAACAAAAACTTGAAAATATGTACTCCTAAACCCACCTTTCCCTAGTGCGTTTTTGTCCATCTTAATATCTTTGCTTACGACCAGACCTGGTTGCCTTCCTGTATTATTATCAAGAAATGTTACTGCCACTGCCTGCCAGCATCGTATTCACCGCAAATCGCGTTAGTTCTGTTAGCTTCGTTATTATGGTGTCTAAACTGTACTATAATGATTATGGAACATCATGATAGAGGCTGATTAATAAATAAGAATTGATTACTCAGACTTTGTCCGTTGTATTTGGCCCAGGAGATTTATACTGTTGATGGCATTTTCTGAAAAACTGCAAATGCTTAAGATAGAAAGAGGGGAATATACTTTTGTCTTACAAATGCACAATCAAATTGCGTTCCTTTGTCTCTAGTAGTGTGTAAGGGCAATCAGTGCGGTAGCATTAAGAGCCTCTGAGTGGATCCCTCACAGTATTTCAGTATGAAGCTATTTCCACATTCCCAGTGTGGGTGTCTCCGGAGGGTTTAAGTGGTGCTGGCTGGCATCGAAGAAAGGGATATGGCTTTTCCTTCATGCAGACATACAACTTCTCCTAGTGTTTATTCAGAGATAGTATTTAAACGTGCCTTAAGGAATGAAAAAAATGAAGGTAAACATAGAAGTATTATAGCTGTAGTAGTGCATCTGCATTTCTTTCTGTTGAACTGGTTCTGGGAGCCTAAAAACTCTACTGATAGACTTCGGCCTCCTCACGCCGGTGTCCTGCTGGTCCTTTCCCTGCCAGTGCGGCCTCATACCTGTTGTATCCACATTCCTTTCTAAAGGACACGCTGCCTTATTAAGGGCCAGGTCTGTGAAGAAATTAGGAATTGAACAGAAGTTTGCAAGTTGCTTTTTACTGGTTTATGTACCTTTTTTGGGAACAGAATGCAAGTGATTGAGCACGTAGGCTCTCCTGTGTGCTACGTGAATGTGAGCTATAACGTGGTCTCTTGGTCAAAATAGTGGTGGACGGCATGTGAGTTTTACTCCAGCGCTGGGTGATATTCCCTGATCCGCTGGGTGTGACGGCAGCTTCAGAGTCCGGGAGGGAGCTATTGTGAGATAGCCATGTTGTAGGTGTAGCAGAAAGTGGTTATATCTATTAGTGACTAATTCATCTGTAGGTGAGAAGTACAAATGGGTTGGAATCTTATGTTTTAAGACAAGTTTCATTACTACAGGAGTTGGAGGTAGGCTTTCCTTGCTTACTCTGAATGGTGCCATTTCCTTGTCTGAATCAGGACGGTGGTTATTGCTCTGAGCAGTTTTGAGCGTGGAAGGAGATGAAGCAGGAAGAGTAAGGTGTGACCCTCACACCTTTTGGGGCATCACTCGTCTCTTAAGTAAAAAACATAGCAGAAGATGTAGTTCAACAGACTGCCTGGAAGTTATTTGTCCTCTTCTGTCTTTGCAAGAAAAGCATAATTTTATGCGTGTACTTGGTTTAATTCTGGCTTACGTCTGTCCCATGAGTGGCTAACCCTCACTGTAGCCAAGACATTTTTACAGTAGCAAAATTAATCCTTCTTAGCCTGTGAATTAGCTTTTTTCACCATCACTGTGGCCTTTATCACTGCCAAGGAGTCTGTCAGTGTATGAATAATACAGCCGAACCCTTTGAGAAATGTCAGGCAGCTTCCCATCACCAGTGTGAGGAGGGATTTGGCAGGTATTTGACATACATGCGTTTGTGGTGAGAGGATTGGGTTGGGCTGGCAGGCATGGGAAGCACGGGTCTCGGGGTTGGCCCAGTTGGACAGGGACCTCCTGTTGTTGCATCCTTGCTGGCCTGAGGATGAGTTGCCGAAGGTGACAAGCCTTCAGAGGCTGTGTGCTGATACACCTGGGCTGGCGGCGGGGAGCATGCCCTCAGGTCAGGCCAGATGCTGCGCAGAGACTGAATGCTGCAGTGGTAGGTAAATGGGAAGTGCCTTTGCTAGGCGAGTATTTTTCTTAAAAGTCTTTTCTGAGAAACAGCATTAAACAGAGCTTTAGCAGGTTTGGTTTTTTTGTTGTGTGGTTTGTTTTTTTTTTTCCATAAGAAAGCACTCCATTTGCCAGTGGACTGCTATGAAAGCATCACTTGTGTTCCTGCAGTATTTATTGTAATTCCTAGAGCTGTCAGTCAGGGCTCAGGCTTCGTTGTGCAGACACAGGCTCACATTGCTTACAGTCTATGGGAAATATAATGATCTGCACCTAGTGAAGGGAAGCATTTAATGAAATCTCTTTCAGACATGGGAAACTAAGGTTTTTACTGCTTGTTGATAAAGTCATTCTCTTCTTACTAAGTGTACTGTAGGGAATGGAACAGAAAGCTCTTGTGTCTGATTGTTTCTTTTGCTGGAGCTAATGTTTTGAATACATGTTTGGCTCTGAAATAAATGTTTTATGTTATAGTCTTGTTGTGCCTGTGCACAGACGGAGCAAAAGACTCAAGCTACTGAACAATTTTGAGAGTCATCAGTTCAGGAGAATTGGAAATTATTAATGAAAAATCCTGAGAATGTAACTCAGGTTGCTACAACCCCACCTGACGCTGAGCAATCGTTGGACCAGTGATGTTTTAATGCAGGGCATTGCCCTTACGTATTTCATTTTGCTGTGGTGCTCTGCTGCTTTGGCATATCCCGCTGAAGTGGATTAAACCCACAGAGGAGCCGGAGGGCGGGCCCCTTGGTTCCAGATCCAGCGAGACTGGTCTCATTTAGAGGTTAGAAGCAGCCAATGCTTTTCCTGCCCTTTTGAGCATGCACAACTGGATGGCACTTTTAAAGCCACCAGGATCCACCTGTGAAACTGCCCCTGGACATCAGTCTGAATGGAGGAGGAAAGAAATGGAAGATTTGCAGTTTATTAGTAGCAGAAGCCCTGAGAAGAAAAATGATGGTTCTTTTCTTTTGAAGCTGCGGCAAAGCTTCACCAGTAAGAGCACAGCAGTCCCTCCAGGAGCTGGCAGCTGCCAAGTTGATTTGTCTAGCCTATGTAAGAGAGGCAGCAGAGCCGTCCCCAGTTTACCGTTGTAATTTACCTTATAATCTACTTCGTCTGCAATTAGACTTGAGCCTCAGTTCAACTTTACGAAGAAGAAAACTCTGAGGTTTTGGGGCTTTGTATTTGCTTTATGCATGTGTGTTTGTTTTTTCAGCACCCAAACACAGCAACCCTCTTAAGATTCTGTTTTTCACTAGTAGCATTTCTTATTGCAGCCATGACTTTAGAGGGTTTCCTCTATCTGCAGATCTTCCAATGCATTTGTCCTCCCCTGCTTTTATTGCAGGCAACATGTGGATACTGGAAAATTAGACACCGCTTGCTTCCCCTTGTCCAGGTATGAACCTTATGAACCTTTCAGCCTGCAGCTGGTAGGGAAGGAATTGTGGTGATTCTTGCAGTCGTTCTTGTGAAAACTTGTCAGCCTCTCCCCTACTTACGCCTGCAGGGAAATGGAAATTTTTTTTTTTTTTGGTGGGGTGGGTCGGGGGAAGTGAGGGATTTTCACATACTGCAGATTTTTGTAATTTATTCCACTTGCAGGGGAAAAAGAGGAGGCATTTGTTTCTTGACTCCTTTTATTTTGCCTGTAGTCCCACCTATTTCTTTCTGTCCTGTTCTGAGCAAGGGACACCATATCCACCTTTGGCAGAAAGTGTTTAGTAGGAGGATTTTGTTGTAAGGAAAGATTGTACCATCTTCTCTACAACTTCCACTACCATTTTTTTCTAATAGCTGCTTTTATGGTCTCGGTCAAAATACTGAACTGGTGGCCTTGGAGACTGAAGTCTTCAGAGCAGTTCCAGCATGGCAGTGGAAAGGGCTCTGTTCTGCTTCCCTGACTTTCACTGGACGTTGGTGGGGCAGTCTCAAAGGGACTGATACGTCACAGAACCTTGCCATTGTACCCTCAGTCTGTCTGTTGAGGCAACCAACTATCAGAGGTGTTTTTTTGAAACTGGGAGATAAGTTTTTGGGGGTTTTGAGCATGCTTTCTGGTCTGTGTTTTTTTTGTTGGTTTTGGGTGGGGTGTTTTTTGCAGGGTATCAGTGTGAGGAATATGTTTCTCTGTGAAATAAGATCATGAGGGTAGAAACCTGCTAGTAACCTTTCCTCTCTTACACCCCACCCCCCACCCCCCCCACACACACACCACCCCCTCCCCGCTAACCCTTCAGAGCTGGTTAGTGTTTTGGGATATCTTTTTCTGAGCATCCAGCCTGAAATATCTAAAGTTATTTATCTGATGTTATGTTTTATTTCTGATAGTCAGCTTTTTTTATAGCATCTCTGAAAAGAGGCTTAAGATCTGGACCACCTAGAGCTGCTAGCCAACTTCAACAACTTTTTGTAACCCTGCAGTGAAAGACAGGAAGGTTAGGTGTGGGTGACGTGTAACAGGAGAACATTCTCTGTATATGCTTCCTGCTCCAAAAGAAATAAGAGAAATTAGGCCAGTGGTTTGGTAAATTATATGAAAAATAGACCTTGCTTGCTAATGGAGTGTGAAGAAACTGATGTACTGAAGATGATCTATAATATTTCATATTTCTCTGAGGAGAAAAAAATTATAAACTTGATGGTGTGTGATTTATACATATTTCTGAACATAAAGAAGAATCCCGAAGTCAACTGTCTGTTTCACACTCTGAGACCGATTCCAGGATTTACACTGGGATTTAGCAGCTGGCATTTGTTATGAGTACTGCGGAGGAGAGAAGCGTTGATTAATGGTGGAGTTAGAAATGTCTACGAATGGGTTAGTTACGCAAAAACTGCAGCCTTTGCTACCTATCTGTTTTACCGCTTCACAAAACAGGATGACAAATATGTTAAATTTGTTGGAGTTTGTTTTGGTGGTTTGTTGTTTTTTTGTGTTTGGTTTTTCCCTTACTATTACTCCTTTCCTTTGCTATCATTCTCTTTGCACATTCAGAGTTGTGCCCTTCACTGCAACGGAAGCACTCCAGTCCTGTTACTCTATTAGTCCAATTCATGCTATATCTCTCTGGTGAACTGCTTTTTGAGCAGGGTCATCAAAACCTTATGTAATTTAGAAATTCAATTGATGATATCTTAGGACCAAAAGGGTTGCTTTTCTTTGTTCTGCTCCTGAAAGGGTGGATCTTCATCTGACTCCTGAGAGATATCTTAGTGGTTCAGGAAAGAGCACAACTTCTTTTGCTTTTTGGCCTCAGGACCAACCGCTGTGATACATGGTCTTGAGGATCAAGTACATGAAAGAAAAGACCTTTGAAATCTGACATATCCTGCAACAGAAGAAAAGAGGGGGGAAAAACCAAACCCAAACCACAGAGAGTAACATAGAAGGTAGGCCATATGGGAGGACGTGTGTTTTTTCATGGATGAAGTGGGGTGTCATATGTAGGGGTAAAAATGTGTGCACAGAGGCTTTTAGGTTCCGTAAGTACTTTGCACTGTACTTGTATCCACAAATTTTGACCTTCAAAATTTATATTAAATTGTAGTCGCTATCTGAACAAGGACGGAGTTGTAGAAACAACAACATAGTTGGATAACTCACACATAGATGAAACAAGGCTATAGAGGAGAAAGGCCAAACCCAAATTGTAGACTGCAGTGATTTACGCATTGCAGTAAACTGTCTCCTAAGACGTGAGGGAAAGATAATAGATTTTTGACTAGACTTTCCTCAACTCATGAAGAGGTAGCGTGGCAGAAGTGGCAAAGGTGCTTGAGAGACAAGATGACAAGCAGATGTTCAAAACTGTACTCTTTGGGTGTTCACATAATGGCAAGATACAGTTAGGTGAGGTGGGGCATAGTTATAGTGGGGTGGGGCGTAATAGTAGTGTATTTTGAAGGTTATGAGAAGTGGGAGGAAACCAAACCAAGTGGTAATGCTGTATGTGTATTTTTTTTAGTGCCTGAAGCACTGTTCTGAGTGTATTTGAAAAGGGCAGGTTCACAGATGTTGGGGCCAGAGGGTAAGCAGTTGGGCTACAAAACCTTTCACCTTTTAGGTCACTAGTTCAAAATTACCCTGCTTCATCTAAAAGTCATTGCCATCTGTTGGGTGGCTGCAGGCCAACATGGAATAAATGAATGGCATCAGTGCGAGCACAGACAGCAGCAACGGTATCATCACGCATTAGGACCTCTTCTGATGGTGTTGAGGTTAAAGGGGGTAAATGACCTGTCGTGCCCCAAAAGAAGGCTCAGCAACAAGTGGATGGGAGGCCGTTGTGACGCTGCTGCATTTTACTTGTTTCTACATAAAAGGAGCGATTCAGTGTCTGAGGCACATCGTTGTAACACACTTCCCCAGCATTAAGTTAGAATACTTTTTTAGTATAGACATGTGTATGTTTTCAAGAATAAGTAGTATTTAAAGTTAGGAAAATCAAGGAGAAAACAGAATGCTTAGGGCACACAGAGTAAAATCTGTAAGTGTGCGTATGTGTTTCACATGCAGTATGCTTTACAGGTATGTTAGTTAAACAGGCAGATCTGTTAATTCTTCATATTGTCCAATCAGATGTTTTTTGCAGCGGGGCACGCACTAAAGAGACCTTGTCTATAAGCACTCCTGACTGACAGCTGGAAGACATGCAGCATGAGTTCATTTGTTTATTCTTATCTAGTAGCCTCTGAACAAACTGATGAACAGTTTGATTTGACAAGGTCGTACTGAGGATTTGTGAGGATTAACCTGTATGTGGCATTTACTGAGAGATCAGACAGGTCATGAAGATCGGCATTAGGGAGCCTATGAAGATCCTTTTTCCCTCCCCTCTCCCCTGAAAGCTTCAATCCAATTACTGTCTTATTTTTGACTCAATAAAAGCAAAATGAGCGTGTACCATCCTCCACGCAAGAAGCGGATGGTACTGTGACTTACAAAGAGTATCAGGGTAGGGCTGTTTAACGATCTGCCTTTCTGAACTGCTTACCTGATGTTATTAGATTATTCACACTGTTGCTGTAGTCATGGCTGTTAATGGCCTTTTCAATTTCTACCACGATGCCTCCTCTTGGGAAGGGAGAAAAAGTTATCTTTGTGTGTTGAATGAAGCATTGACATAATGGATATTGTTATTTACCCTTGTGTGTTCAGAGATAACCGTGGCGTTTGAGGAAATGCCTTTGGAAGTTATTATAAAAACACACTGGCTCATTTTATAAAACACATCTTTCCTTCCGGGCAAATCAACATCTCTTTGTGCACAGAGTGCGTAGCTAAACCTCTCAGTGATGCTCGCTTTATTCATTACCTTTGCTAACCCATGTCTGAAGGAAGGAGCATTCCCAAGTATTCAATATCCAGACTCTAAAACGATGTTGAATAGCCATCTATTTTGTTTTTTCAGTTCTTTTTCTGTCAGGACGTTTCCTATTTACTGTTTCTTCTTCCTGCTTGCAAGATCACCGAAATGCCTTTTGCTGAATTGCATTTAGTACAGCCTATTTATATTTCAGTAGCGCTACAAACGCTGACTGCTTTGTTGTATAAGGTGCTGTGTATCTCCTTAGCTAGAGTGTGGTGTTCCTCTGAAGAGCTTCGCGATCTCACAGGCACAGCCAAGGAAAGGGCACATTGCTTTTGTACCTGTGCAGAGGCACCGCAGGGGTGGAGATACGTGATGTGACTTAACTTACTGGGTATAAGGAGCTATGGCACACTAAGGCATGGAAAATGTTTTTTCAGTCTTGTAAAAAAACCCCAAAACGTGCGCAACCTCACACTTTCATTTAAGAAGGTCTGAGTACGAAACTCATTAAATCTCTGCCTGTACCGAAAGCTGTGGAAGGGGGTCTTCCAGAACGTGTTTCCTCCTGGTTTGTAATGCTGTATCACTGCCTGAATGGTGGTTTACTGCCAAAAGAGGTGGTGGTCACTCACCGGTGGGGTGTGTGGGGAGGGGGGTGTGTAGAACGGGAAGGTGCTTCCTGAGGTGTTTGATCTGACTCATGAGAGCCTTATGGTTAGTGGTAGGGAGAAGTGTAGCAGGAGGATGGATAGATGGATGGATTTACTGAGGTCTGCTTAAGCTCTGAGTAGCAAACTGTGGGATTCATGAGCGCTGCAAATTGTATTATCACTGATGGGGGGGTTAATAATTAATTTATTCTTTAATCAAAACTAATTAAAAGTAATTTTGAAGAGTAGGAAGCTGTGAATTAGGATGCTGAGGAAATGACTATGTAAACTGGTCTATCATCTAAACCTAGAGGATTGCTTTATTGATACCGTTGACTGAAGAAGCCAGTTCCAAACTTGTATTTGCTTTACAGCACTCCTGGCTGGACTCCAGACCAGTGAATGCTGCTGGGGAAAACCCCTGGTGAAGAGCAGGGGCAGGGTCTCCTCAGTCAGTTCTAGTCTAGCTGGATGTTCCTGACCAGCTTTGGCAGCCCAGATTTACCTTTCCCATCTCCTTTTTGCCGTGTATCACAGGGTCAGAGCTAGAAAAACAGCAGCAGCCATCTCTGCCTACAAAGCAGTTTGGTTTGTGTCACATCGCGGTGTGTGCCGTAGGAAGTTGCAAGGTTGTGCCAGAAGAAACGAGATCTTGGTTAAATTACTTTTCCTTTTTTGCTTTCTCAAAATGAAATCTGACAGGTTTTAGTTTGTTTCCAAGCAGAGAGCTGCCGCACAGTTAGATTTTAGTGTTCGCTGGCCCACCTCGCGTTGTGGTGTGTGTTGGAGCTGCGTATTCCAATTAACTTTTTATGATCCTGCGCAAGGGGGAGATAAGTTAAGCTGAACCAAATGTGCGGTTAGCACCGTAATACCTGCTGCTTCTCTCAGGGAATCTAGATAGCAGTGCTTTTGGCTCCCCAGAAAGGACAGAGTAATTTCAACTCAAGGCTTATATGGGAGAAACATTGAATTGGATAGTTTAAGACAGTTTCCAATCTAAAAGAAATGCAGAACAGATACATGACCCCAAAAAAATTCTTTAAGGTTTCTGAAATGTGTTCAGAAAATTTATTAAAACCGTACAGCAGGCTGTTTGAACAAATCAGGTCTTTCCCCAAGAGCTTTCTTCACCTCAGGTTTCATTCCTCAGACTTTAGTGCTTGCTCATAGCCCGTCTGGGTGTACAGTGCTTCTTTGTGTAAGACAAGGTCAGACAGATGCAGATTCTCAAGAAAGGACTGGGCAGCCTGACATGGGCTGGGGTACGAATTGGCACATCCCCAGCGTGACTGATGGTTGAATTATCTGTGACAGGTGTTTAATGTGCTGGAAATACTGACTGTATCCTTAGTGTTGTGTTGATTACTTGTGAACATAAGTGAATGCCTAGTGAAATGTTTGGTTTCTATCTAATACAAATCACAAGGAGAAAACGTTGCTGTTTCCTGCTTGGCACTTAGTTCCTGCTCTCATTCACCTGTCTGCTCTTTCTTGTATCATCTTTTTTTAGTAGTCAAAGATACAGTAATAAATGGCGCTCGATCTTCAGACAAATTAGCAGAACTGCTAGGTAATGCACCGTAATATTCATTGAGTGAGGAAGCAGGTTTGAAAGAGTGGCATGAGATGAAATAGGAAGCAAATTACCTTCTGCTTTCTTAAGGATGCTGTGAAAACCAATATTGAAATGCTTGCTTATCCTCAGTCCCTACCCCCCACCCTGTGACAGCTGTTCTTAACTCTTCTAAAGAGTCATAACCATCCTCTTTATGATCTATTCCTTTTTATAACATTTATGTTACAGGGAAAGTTGTCTAGTTGTTTTAGTGATGCCTGGCTTCTCTTCCTGGCTCTGCTATTGTCTTTGGCCCTGATTCAGCAAAGCACTTAAGCACATGATTATCTTTACTTTTATGGGATGGTACATGTGTTTACAGCTAAGCATGTGCTTAAGTGCTTTGCTGAATCAGAGATTTTGTCTGTAACCTTGGATTTATGTCTCAACCTACTCAGAAGTAAAATGAGCTTAATAGTTACCTCCAGTGATACTACGAAATGCAGGTAAAGTACAGAATGCCTTGAGTTTCTTTCACAAATGGCAAAACCCGAATGTACAATGTATTATATATTGCTTTGTTTCATTGTAAACGAGTCTGTAGAGGTCTTTCTGGCTGGAGACATCTACTTTCTGACATTATCAGTAATCCATTGCATTTATTGTTCCCTGTAGGTTTGTTGTTCTTGTCTTCACCGTTTATTTGTCAAAACAGCCCTCCCTCAACTTTGATTCTGTCTTTAGACACATAGGTGTATATATAACTCTGTTTTCAAAGTCTGGGCTTGGAGTTACAGCTCCTTTGAAATAAATTAGGGTTGTGCATCTAAATCCCATTTGCAGCTTTGAAAATATCACTCTCTGGATTTATAATAATCTACTGGGATTTGATTGTAACACTTTGACTGATATGACAGGAGAAGTGACTTTTAAGTCCTCCCCCTGCCCAAAAAAAAAGAAAAGTAAAAATCCATTTTCTTCTTTGGTTGATTTCTAGCATGGTTAGGAGGTGCCGGAGCAGTGGTTGTACCACAAGAACAAACAAAGCAATACTCTTCTGTCAGTAGCATTTTCTGTTACTTTTGAGGACAATGTATTATTTGCCTTGTTGCACCTTTTTTTTTCCGCTTTAGGCAGAATAACGTGGGAATGCCGTATCGCATTTTATGTAATACCTGTGTACAATAATGCAACCCACTGCTTCACTAATGATACAGAACTCCATAAAATACTTGTATATCACATTAGCACCTCTCGTATCTCACTGTGGGACTGTCATTCTGAACCTGTCACACAAACTACAGTGTCTTTTTTTATCACATACTTAAAGCCGTATGTAGAACAAGAAGGTTCTATTACCTTTTGTTGTTATTTTCTAATCTATGTCCTTAGGCCTCTCTGCCAAGAGCACATGCAACTTTTTAGTATTTTGTAATACTCTTTAAAACCTATTAAAATCTTAGTTACCTTTTGAGTAAGGGTATAAGTCTACTTCCTTTTTCAAAGCCTTAGAATAAAATTTTGCATCTTGTTCCACATCCAGTATGTGGAGTGAAAATATTCGTGGAAGGTCAGGTTTTACATTACTGCTTTGTGGAGAAATAGTAATTTTAGTATTGAGCTTACGATCTTCAAACACTGTCATTTGCATTTGGGCTTTGCAGATGTTTAGGTTTTAATACATTTATTTCTAGATAAAAAATAAGTAATTACAGTCTCTCTTGACTAGGTCATATGTGAAGCATAATGGCAGTTTGGAATATAGAGATAACAAACTTCACCAAAGGACAGTCTTATCAAGTAGATTTTACCATATAGAGGGGGTCATTTGGGAATTTTTTTTTAAAAAATAAGTAACAACACTGAGAAATAATTAAAACAATGGTGAATCTTTTAAGAGAAACAGGTGTTCTCTAGAAAATTGTGGATGTTTTGCATGTTTCGAAAAGTACAGTTTGAAATACTGAAAATGTACAGATTGCAAAAGAGCTTCTAGGTTGAAAGTTAGTGTTTCAGGGAAGTTTGGCAGAAGTATAGGCTCAAGGATTGGTGTTACACCAGAATAACCCGGGCTCAGCACTTCAGTTTGCCTTGGGGACTTAAACCCTCACTTCAATAAAGTTAAATTATTGTACAATAAATAGAGATAAAAAATGAGCATGCTTAATGCAGAGCTGCAATACTAGCTCTCTGTTGTCTATCAGGAGAACTAAGATTAATTGAACAATACTCTAAACATAAACTCCCTGGATCCATTGTTTGGATTTCAATAAACAGAGAAGCTGGGAGAAGGAATTGAGATGTGTTGCATTGGCATGAGGTAGGTATCAGTTCATTCTCAACATGAATTTCTCACGGTTTCTAAGCATCGGAACACTTAGGACAGGATTCAGCGTGGCCAACTCCAGCCCTCCGAGTGTGTGATTTCCTATGCGATCATCTGATCGTTTTGTCAAAAGACAGAGCAGCGCACGCTTGGCGAGATGAGTTTCACTCTTACAGTATTAAGCTGATTTGCTGGTTACTCTGTGTGGGTTTAAATGCTGAATCTTAAAAGCATTAAGCTGAGAGAGGACCAGCTGTATGCAGCGTGTTGGGGTATTAGAAAGCACTCAAGGGGCACAAGAAAAAAGTCGCACGTGTGCTATGCACATGAGATACATATATTTCTTTTGTAATTCATATAATGAAACCCCTCCTTTTTTTTTTTTTGCCTCTCCTATTAAACTGAACTGTCTAAAACCTAAGTCAGTACAGTCTTTGTAATTGGTTAAGGGGCTTCCGAAGAAAATTCAGGCTAACAGAATAGTACCGAAGTTTCAGAAGTTCTTCATCTTCCCTCCAACAATTACCTGTGCGTAACTGGAATTCTTGGAAATCTTCTGCAACTGATATCTTTCAAAAGAAGGATTGAACTGGATTGTCTGATGGATTTTGGTTGTCTGAGGTTTAGTAACCAGCAGTTAGCTACTTGGTCCTGGCTGAATTGCACTTTGATTTCCCAGTACTTCCAGTTCGGTATGCTAGTCTTCAGCTGCTGCCCATAACGTTGGTGACCCTCTGTCAAACACTTGGGAGTCCTGCTTGCCCTCTTGCTGCGGACGTAGACAATTCTTGAGCAATGTGAAGGTGATTCCTGATCTGTGATGTGTCAGTGGAGAAAGGGCAGTTATATTCAGGTTAGGTTTTGGTTGTAAAAAGGCTCTTGGGAAGTTCTTTCAGAATAATTAGAAGTGTGAATTTAAAGTGGACTGGCAAAATCACATTAAACTCTCACAGAAAGTTAAAATGGTGTTAATTCAGTTGTGTTTATGTCCTAAATCACTTTCAAATTAGTCAGATGTTCTCTTGCAGTGGACTTGGGATCATTTAAGAAGTTACCTATTCCCAGCTGGCAGCTGCCAGCTACAAAGCTGTTCAAAGTAGTTTCAGGTCCAAGAGCAAATAAATTCTGCCCCATCTTGATGTCTTGTCTCTCCCCATGCTGATATTTCCAGTGATGCTGCAGTCCAGGAACTTGCAGAAACAGAGGACAGTGATTTCCTGATTTCTTTACACCTTTCAGTTTTTGGCAGGCCCCAGAGGAACTGTCTTGCCTACCCCTCCCTCTCTTGGCCCCGTTCACCCTATTGCTGAATTGCAAGATTTGACAGCGCAAGGGCTTCTAGCCCCTTACCGTGTGAAGTGAAACAAGTTACCTTAAACTGCTGCTGAAGGTGATTAATGCTGACCTGTTTATTTCCCACTGGAACAGGCCAGTTGAAGCAGTTGCATCAAATTGGTTACTGCGCTTCAGCTGCGAGAGTGAGTAACTTCTTACACTGCTTGAATTATGCCCCAAGAACATATCTAACCAAAGAAGGTTTCTGTTCTCAGTAATTGTGTCCGCACAGAGGTTTAGTAGCACTGTTCAATTAGCGCACTTTACAAGTTTATTCAGATTAACTTCCACATTTGTAAGTGTGAAAAGCAAACCCTTAATGACATTTGGCTGTGCAATTCAGCGGCTATTTTCTTAAAGCCAGTTCTTAGGTAATTGATACGGTTGCACTTTCACTCATCAGTAAGCATTCAGCTGCAAGGATCAAGCTAGAGTACATTTCTTTGTGCTTTCTAAAGAAGAGAATCTTACACCTTTTTGACTGTCGTTCAGCTGTGTGTTATAGCTTTCTGGTGATGCCAGCTAGAACTAATTTTAATTTTACCAAGCCTACCAGAAGATGAGTATTTTGATACAGGAGTTCCAAGCAGCCTGAAGGAATTAGGTTCCTTTTAGAGACCTGTTTTCTTCTTATGTGCACCTGTCTACTTTGAGAATATTTTTAAGTGCCTCAATTTGTTTATCAATCGAATGCATGGTGTTGTCCAGTTAAGCATTGCTTGAAACAATCCGTGTAAGAGTATCTCAGTCTGTAATAAATTTTAGGATTTTAGTTGAGAGAGATGTTAAAGAGGAGTCAAAGTGAAGAAGTAGAGTATTAAGACCTGTCACAGCTAGGTAGCTAGGACATAAATGTCAGCAAGTCCTGATCACTCGTGTAGCGGAGGGTGACAGAGTTAGTGCAGGAGCTGAAGAGAAGCATGAAACAAAACTGCCATTAAACTTACTTCAGTAGTCTTTCACTATTTACCTTCATGTTTATTATTTCATATGACTTTCTCCTGCTGTTCCTTAGAGAATATTATTAAATATAATGAATTCAGTTAGTTACAGGCCCTATATCCAGGCTTAGCCTTAGACGCTCCAGCTTCCCTTTGATCTTCGACATACCAAAATGTGT
This sequence comes from Steatornis caripensis, assembly GCA_013398225.1. Classification (NCBI taxonomy): domain Eukaryota; kingdom Metazoa; phylum Chordata; class Aves; order Caprimulgiformes; family Steatornithidae; genus Steatornis; species Steatornis caripensis. Next base: position 216,408 of record VZSC01007525.1, read on the forward strand.
GATTAAGCTATAAAAAGATAATAGAGAGAACATCAAAGGAAAGTTGAAAAATGCCAATGTGGCTTAGTAACATAACAGCTTAAGAATAGCGGCATAACATGAAGACAACCCTAGTTAGGTCGTAATGCATTTTAATATGTACTCTGCAAAAACACTGTAACACTAGTGTCTGCAAAATAGGGAAGCTCTTCCTTCTCCAGGAAATCTTTTCAAATAGAGGATATATTTGCAAGTTACATATTAGAGTCATGATAAGTTGGGTGGAAGAAATTAGGTTCGTCTGGGCAATCACTCTAGAGACTTCCCCGTTGTATCCCTGAGCTCCTGTCATTTTACCTACCAGAGTTAGTCAGGGGTTTAACCTTTGAAGACAACAATAACTGTCTCCCGTGGGAACATCAAAGCCAGTTTTGGCCAAAAAGGTGGTTTAGGTGTACTTACTGTACCTCAAGCTAAATGTCAAATGTGATTAAATGTTACTATCTTGTCTTACTTTAAGTAACAAAGTACAGGAACTTAGGAGTGACTGCAAGCTCTTAGACGTCTCTGTTGTGATTCTCGTTTAGTCTGTATGTAGTGCCATCACTCTTGGACAACACAGCTCTTCTTCCCCCGGCAAATGAACCATGTTTGGGGGAGATGGGATGCAGGCAGAAGGGAATGTTTCGCTAGGTCCTCTATAGAAGAAGCTTTTTACAAAAAAAAAAAAAAAACCAAAAAAAACCAAAACAAAAAAAAACCAAAAAAGCAAGCGTGTGCTGTCTTCAATTTGCTTGTAATAGTATCCGTCTTTGATCCAAGGATTTTACCTGCACTTTACGGGTTATTCAGAGAAGCCCAGCGATGGGTATCCGTGAGCATTAGCCTCATGTTAAAATGCNAAAAAAACCAAAAAAGCAAGCGTGTGCTGTCTTCAATTTGCTTGTAATAGTATCCGTCTTTGATCCAAGGATTTTACCTGCACTTTACGGGTTATTCAGAGAAGCCCAGCGATGGGTATCCGTGAGCATTAGCCTCATGTTAAAATGCAAAATCTGAAAGGCAAAAGGATAAAAGTGATGTTATCAGGGCCTTGCAGAAGGAGGGGAAGCACTAACCACTTCTCCAAGGCCACTGAGATTGCCAAATATTTACTTCTTCCAAAATCCTTGTTGATTACACAGTTGTTTACATGTGTTCCCTTGGGCATTCGTAAAGAGTCTCCTGTGCCTTGCAGAGAATTTCTGGTGGAATTAGTGATACAGAGCATCTTGGTTTTAAGAAAAATGCACAACATACCGAATTCAAGGCTGAAGCTTTCTGGTTTGTAACGAACACTTGCCATCTAAAATTGCCATGTAAGTTTGTTGGTAGCTTTTGAAAATCCCGTTATTTACCTGTGTAAGCACACCTAGAAAGGATACAGTTCTACAGGTTTTACCAGGCTGAGGTAGCTACGAGATTCAACTTTCAATAAAGTGTTTTCTATCATCATGGCCAGCATTCAGAAGTTCAGTGTATGGAGGAGTGAGCTAACGTGCTTAACTTCTGTGACTGCATTAAGCAAATATTTTTACAAGATGGGCCGTGATTATGTGGGTTTGATGTATGCAGTAGGTAAAACCTTAATAACCAAGGTCTTTCCTCTTGGGGACAGGGAATTTATTTGGAATAAACCTGTGTTCCTATTCACTGCTTGTTTCCGTGGGTGTGCGTTGGGTATTTTTAAGAATTAGCCATTTATTGTTTTGTTGTAAGGATGGTATCCCTGTTCCTCTTTACTAACAGTCTTTCAAAGTCTTTTGAAGGACAGCGGAAAGCTCTCCCACATAGACACAAGAAAGTTTAAAAAAATTCAGTCTCTGAAGTATTTTGGGCTTGTTTTGGTTTTGAATGCTTTTTTAGCCACAAACCCAAACCAAACAACCGAAATAGACTGAAAAGGGCCAGAAAATTACCTGCTGAGCTCCTTTGCTTTAATCAGCAAGAAGAGAAGAGGACACATGCAACCATGTTCAGCCCTTCAACCCTTCTTCCCCCTTTTATGCTGTCTCCAGGAGTGAGGAGATGGGCCCAATTTCCTACCTCATTTTTTCTCACTAGTAATTCTTGAAGATCTGAAGAAACATAAGGCCCCACTGTATTTAGTGCTGCTTAGGAAAGAGAATTAGTGTACGAGCTAACCTTCTGAGCTAAAGAAAATGTGATTTTTCCATTTTTTGATTACAGGGAACCACCCACTAGCTAAGGTGTCCGAGGAACTGAGTCCTGTGATGTTGCCTGTTACCTCCAGCTCAACACAGTTCCTCTCTCAGCTGAATTTTGTCTTCACTGAGGAGTAAAAGCTAGGAAATGGATGCTCTAGGTTGTATTAATGAATTAATAGTTCTGTTTTCTTTATTGTTTGAGTTCTTACATTTCTAGCACCTTGTTTACTTGCTCAAATCTTGTCTTGTTGTAGACAGCTCTCACAAGACACAGTCCTGATGATTTGGGGTATTTTGCTGAGATTTTAAATAGGAAATGGGGAAGTGTGTTTCACTTCCTCTTCACAACAGATAATCAAGCTAGATTTTTAGTTGGTAACCAGACAAGCAGTCATCCAGGATGTGTTTCTACTTGTCGTTGAAAGTGTGATTTTTACTTCCATATACTTAGTTATAGTCTTAAAAAATCAGTATGTGATTTAATGGACAAAAAATACCTTAAACCATCACTGTAGTTAAAGCACGACCACAAAAATATTCCTTAGTTTCTTTTAAAATGTTGGCTCTTGTCTTCCGCTGTTGCAGTGTAGCAGAGCATAGAGGCAGCTGTCAGGCAGCAGCAAATTATGAGTGAGATCCTCAAAGTCACTGGAGTTTCTGCCCGTGCTTTCAGTGGAGCAGGGCACTACCTCGATGTGTCCTTCTGGCATGGTGACCCTGAAAACTGCAGGGCAGAGGAGGATCAGGCTTTCGCCTTTCATTTCCCCTCAGGCCTCCAGTTTTCAGAGAGATTCGTATTTGGGAGCTGATTTTGCAAAATCAAAGCCCTTCGTAACAGGGCTGTCTGTGCCTTTTTAGCCTTTTGTGCCCATACGTCCCCGTCACCTCCTCTGAGGCAGCCTTGAAATGCAGTTTGTTGTTGTTTTTAAATACAATCAATGCAGTTCTAGTCTGCTGCTTTAATGAATTGTAGAATCATAAAATAATTCAGCTTGAAGGGACCTCAGGCGGTCTCTAGTCCAGCCTCCTGCTCAGGCAGGGCTGGCTGTGAGATCAGACTAGGTTTCTCTGGGCTTCATCCTCTCATGGCTCAAAAATCATTGCTTCCCTCCATCTCTTGACCGCACTGCCGTTCATGCAGGCCAGGATGCAGTTATCTTCTCTGCGGCCAGGCATGCTGCTGGCCCGTGTCTGGTCAGCTCGTGTGCCCCGGGGTCTCTGCTGCAGAGCTGTCCCCAGCCTTTAGCCTTGCAAAGGGTTATTCCTTCCCTGTGAAGGCGTATGAAGATCTTGTCCCTTACCTGATCATTTTAAATTCCAGATAACTTCAGAGTAGTTTCTGTAGATGTGGGGAAAAAAAAAAAAAAGAAAAAAAAATGTTTTGCTTTCTGTGAATGACTGTGTAAAAGACCTTGCACTGCATCCTGCCTCAGGACAAGGTGATAGCTGCCTTCCGTGACAAACGAAAAAGGCAGCTCAAATTCAGCACTGCCTGGGCTCCTTGGTGAGCAGTACCCTGTCCCTAACAGCTGTGCAGGACCTTTTAAATATGATAGTAATATTCCCCTCCACCTTCCCCTCAAAATCCTTGTACGTTTTGAACCTCAACAATTGCAAAGGTTGGCAATGTTAGTATTTTGATTCAGATATTTCTTCCAAGATGGTGTGTCAAGAACAGGCACTATATAACTGGACTTCGGCTGGCTGAGACAGTCACTGAAAGCGAGATGGTAAAGAAAAACGAAAGCAATAGGATTTAGAAGAAAAGGGAGGCAGAAAATTGTGTTTTGATGAACAATTCGCATCACTCTCTTGTCTGAAGTTGCAGTTTTCTTTCTGTTGCTGGAGACCTGGCCTGCTGCATGTGAATACAAACAATGGCTTAAGATTGGAAGCAAAGTAAAAATAGGCCAGATTATATTAAAATCACCAACATCTTAAGAGAGTGCGGTTTTTATTAAGCCTTATACCTGAAGAGGTCCAATAGCATTCATGCCAGTATGCACTAGCTACAAGACTATGTTTTCTCTTTCTCTCTATCTTGTGTTTAAGAAAAGAGAAACGTGAAGCTGGGAGGAGACCTCAGATGCTGCAGATGAGGCTGTTGTGGCTTTAAGACCTACAGTCAGTAGGTGGTAGTGAAGCTACGGCAATGGGAGATGGGCAGGCAGTCTCCTAATGCCTCGTTAGCCACTTTGATTTTATGTGGAGGATGGGCAAGGGGAGTGGGAAGAGCTGTGGTCTATTTGGGGAAAAAAAAAAATCACAGCCTATTAGTTAGAAGCAATGAAATGGAGACAACTTCAGGGACTCCATTAAGTGCAGTGTGTTTAGGCAGACGGAGTCCCCAGGTGAGGAGTGCTATTCTAGAGGATTGTGTACTGCAAAATAATTGGACTTGGGAAATCAACTGGGCTACAGTGGCCTTGTGTAGCCTGATACCAGGGAAGGAGTAAGGGGGGGAAAATGTTTCCTTTTTCTTCCTTTTTTTTTTTCCTTCCTGTCTAAAGGCTGCAATGAATACAAAGAGGAAACGTCATGCTAGATAGATTTACTGTCAATAGTCGTTTGACTAATACAAACAATGACTATAATTAAATTTTGTTTTGGCAGAGGAGTATTCGGAGCATGTCATCATAACACCAGCTTGTAGTATATTATTCTCTTGGCATCCTGGACTTTTCCTATTGCAGTCACTGAATAAAAACGATCCAGAATTCAATCAGAAAAGGCTGAATCTGCAGGGATGCGTGTTAATGCATTGATGTGTCTAGAATCAGATTCTTAAATAAAACATTCCTGTTATTTATTTATTTATTAAAGGAGATAAATTAGAAATGGCAGAACAAGTTGAACTAGAGCAACTTTTTGCACCCAGAGCAATTGCTAGATAAAATTATGTTGACAGTGTTACTGAAAGGCTCCAGTGCATACATGAATCACAAATAATGGCTGTGTCATTTCTTTCAGGTGAGCAAAGTCAGTGTTTAATAGGGTAGAAGTCGTACCGAACTGAGCCCCAGAACTCCCATCAAAGTGTGTGGCGGCGATACCATGTATTTCCATTGTCTCCAAATAACACCTTGACCAAAACAGTGATATTTATAAAATGCAGCATTGCTAAAATGCAGGTTTTGTCTTGCCTAATGTATGTTAAGAAATGTTGTGAGGCATCAGCATTATTCAGTAAGTGTAAGCCATAAAAAATTACACGTTGGGTCTGGTTCTCATTGATGCTGAGTGTGAATGAGAACCAACGTCCAGTGCTTGCGGATCTGTAGACGTGTGGGAGCCCGTCACTCACAGTGATAACAGTTGCAAAGGTGAAAAGAAAAATAGATTTGATGTAACAATACCTCAGCCCTTCAATACTCTTAAAAAACATTTTCTCTGCTCTGCTCTTGATAGCTGCAGAACCTCAGGTATTAATTTGGTCAGTATAGGCAAGACTTCAGAAAATAATGCAGTATTGAGTTAAAAGGCACAGTGTAAGATGCTATTGGATTAAGAATGTGTATGCTGTAGTGTAAGTTGATGGAACAGTAATAGTGAGAAGTGACCTTCTTCCCCTCCAGAAATGGAAAAAAAGCAACACTTAGCAGTGGAAAATAAGATGTGAACCTCTGAGAGTAAGGTCGCTGCAACTCCCAGCATATGTGGCCCTGCAGTAATAAAATGCTGTCTGTGGCAAACCAGTGCATCACTCATTACTATTACTGCATAAACAGGATCATATTATGTTGCCCAATCCCTCTAACAATAGCTAAGTGCTTTATGTGTCTCTTCCTTAAAATATCAGTCGCAAATTAAGAAAACACACAGAATAAAAAAGGGAGATATGATCTTACTCAACTTTTCCTTTTTCCTCTTAGATGAAGCCATTTATGTGGCATTCCTGTTTAGTCCTGTCCGCTCCACCAAGAATGAGAACAAAAAACCCAAATGCAAGGAAAAGAAAAAAAAGCAAAGTTTCAGAAAAATGCAATTCAGGATTGCATTTCCTGGGTGCAGGGTTTTTTTAGGCCGGCTAGAAGACAGCAGTAATTAGTGTACCCATTTCCTCATTAAAATGTCATTAGCGAAGTCTTTGTTCCTTCAAGATATTGCAAACAAGGTTTATTGCATTGTGTCATGTCATTGTAGCTTACCAGTAGCCAGATGTTATATATGAATTTAAAAATGCATAAGCAGAGTTGCCTGAACACAGCCTGGCCTTTATTATAGCAAGAAACCAAGCTATCATTCAGATTATCATATATGTTTAGGTAATGTTGATTGCTGACAAGTGGACTCTTGGCTGTAGCTTCTCTTCGAAGACACTTGCTACCATTGCTGTAAATAAATTAGTGCTTCCGTGATCAACTGAGAAATACTACAAGCAATCATATTTGGCTACTTGCTTACTGCGTAGTGGATTTAACTTCATAATGTGTACTTAAACACTAATTTTTGCAAAGTTACCAAAAATCCATGTTTTCTTGATTGTTAAAGAAAATAAACCAACTTTAAGGAACCGTTCCATGACGTATCTGTGATAACCAAACTGTTTTAGATTTCCTGTGTGGATAACATTCTCAGCGCAAATTACCATTGCTTTATTCACAGTTTGTCTCACCAGAGTATCTACCCCATCTTGTTCAACGTACACTTAATGGGCATGCTTTTCTCTAGTAACCATCAGTTGGAGCCACATTTTACACTGCGATAGTATCTGAAAAGGTATTGTGAAACATTGAAATATAGCATCTTGGATTTGGAGGGTTGAAAATGCACTGGCAACAATTTCGTTTTGAAAGATTCCTCAACTCTGTAAAATATCAACATGGCAGCTGACATTGCTTTAAAAAAAATCCACGTCAGAGCCGTGATGTGTGTGTTTGGATGTAGGGGGAAAGCAGTCTTCAGACACGCAAACACAGCAACAATATGTTTTGGTGCACTTAAAACCAAAAGTAAATATTCCATCTGAATCCCAGAGTTTTCCAAGATTTGAGTTTGAGGTTAATCCAAGGCTTCGATTTGAGCCAGCCAGTGTCAGAATCTCGAGAAGCGTTTAGAGACAAGGTTCTTCATCACACGTGCGTGCTAGAGAGGAGAGTTACTGACATATGTAATTGTTCTTTTTCTGTTTCCAACAAAAACCAGCTCCCTGAAATTTCAGCTTGTACATGCTGCGGGTGAAAAGTATTGAATCAGTTCTTCCTCCCTTTTCCCCTCCCCAATAGCTCTTCTCACTGATACAGCAATCTTGCAAGGAAACTTTCTGAGCTACCTTGTTACTCAAATGACAGTACTTTCCTACCATGATTAGCATCTGTTTATGGGATGGTTCCTGCTTTTCATAATTAGATCCTGAGCAGAAATGCAAAGTCTGCTGTGTAAAAGGATAATGAATCTTTATTGCACCAGTGCAAATCAGATTTGTGCAAAAGGCCCTTTGAAAACAGTAATAAGCAGAGACATGTATTAAGTCACCAAGATAAGATTCTTGCTTTTATATTTTCCTTTTATAAATGGAAATTGTAACTACTTGGGGGATTTTACGTAACCTTTCCTGCCACTCAAAAAGGTTTTAGCCTTGACCTTAAGCTTAGTACATGCCAACCTCACCTTCCTCGTGGTCAAGCCTCTAAAATATATATATATATATATATATATATATATATATATATATATATATATATAAAAAGTAGCAGAAGTAGGAATAGCCTTTGTCTGCTTTTGTGTGCCCTCAGTAGCAGTGAAAAGTGGGGAGGAAAGGAGCCACTTGAAACGTCCGAGATACGATCTAATCAGCCATCCCAATGTCCATTTAGCACGCGCTGTAACATTTTAAGCATCTCGTGGCCACTCTCTCTGAAGGGAAGGCTCATGTCATCCCTTGTATTTTCCCATTGTACACATCATTTCCTGGCGAATGCAGGATTTATTCCCCAGCTAAACCCTTCTTGACAGGTTTGTTATCTGTTCACCCGGTCGGCGAGCCCCTGAGAGGCAGAGCATAGCTGTTAGAGAGGGAGAGGGGAAGGGAGGAGGGAGGAAGAAAGGGGACTGGGAAGCAGGGCAAGGAAATGTCAAGCGAGCTGCCAAGGATGGATATTATAGCTGCTGGGGACCTTGGAGAGTATCATGTGTCTTTTGTGTCTATTTTACAGTCAGTGCTTCATGTAAGATGGCAGTCTCGCCTGGACTGTGCTTAGTATTGATTTACTCCCGGGCAATGCACAGACCATTTTAGGAGTACATGGGTGACTAGAAAAAAAATCCTCTCACCCCCCCTGTTCCAGCCTTCAGTTTTTTCCTATGAACAAACACATCTAAAGCGGTATCTATTAAGTTCACTCTCCCTCTTGTTTTTTCTTTTTGGTTTTTTGTTTTTTTTCAAATTAGCAGGTTGTTGTATGGAAAGCAAATCGATCAGAGGCTTCTCAATGAACAAGAGATGCCTAGAAAGTAATACGGCTTATTGTCTTATATACAAGACTTCAAAATCTGTGGCCTTTGTGGCATTTAGAGACGGAGACGGAGCTCCAATAACCCAACACCTGTTCCTGGATCAAACCTACCAAGAAGTAGCTAAAAGGTGCAACCACACTGAATTGGAGAACTTTTTTTATTTAATCTACACATAATACATAGTCCTTATTATATCCCTTCTGTTGTTTTCTGCAGTTGCTGTTCAGCACTTTGGTGCAGTATGTTAGATGGAAAAGGCAGCCGTATGGCTGTCTAAACAGCCAGCATCTGCTCGGCTGTTTGAATAAGCTTAGACTGGGTGTGCTTCCCTCTGGCAGCCTTAGTTCTCGTTCCCTGTTGCTGGGCCAGAGTGGGGGTTCAGCATCCCAGCTCTGTAGTTCAGTGAAAAGTGAATTTCTGCATGTGAAGTATGCTGCTTAGGCACTTCCTTCTGTCTACTTGTGATTCTGCACCTTGTGCCTGCATCTTGTTGACATGTTTGCTCCAGGTAGGGCTGTTCCTGTGCTTGAATGTCGCAGCGTTACCTCAGGCTGAGCGAAGTCTGCTCTGCAGGATCAAAGCCTGAAGTCACTTCTCTTTGCTGGGCTGCAGTAGAGGCGTAGTAATGCTGATCACCCTAGGGCAGCTGCTGATGGGTTTTTTTTTACCGAAATAAATAGAATTTTTGGTGCCCATATATATGAAATCTATTCACATTTATGCCTTTTGGTATTTGGAGATGAAAATAAGTTGAAGGCTTTTAGTTTAAAAGAGATTTACCGAGATTGTCGTATTTTTCTGCGTTCTGAATTTACGCAGGATTATTTTATCGAAGAGGGACTTGTGTGTGGTAATATTTTTTTTTTTAAGGCTATGTTGAACATCGAGCATTCTCAGGGTGCAGCAGACGTAGGTGATTCTGCTCTCTGGGAGCAGAGGAGTAGGAGTTTGACAGGGAGCCCAGGGGATACTCACGCTGGGGACACAGCAAGCCGGGCTGTGAGCTCCATACGCTGTTTAAAAAGTCTGTGTGGGGGAGGATAGTGCTGGGACAAGATGGGGTGTCCAGGGAAATGGTGGGAAAAGAATCTGCGAAGCTACCTACTTTCACAGCCTGCGATGCCAGGGAATCGTGCAAAGGTGTAGCTGCCCTGCGTAGGCTTGAGGGCTGGATTTCCCACCTTCAGTTTACCCCTATGTGCCACTTAGCAGGTGGGGCGGCAGGTTGCTTTCCAGCCGTGCTCCTGTAAGCGCAGAGAAGCTAAATCAATTTCTGCTGGCAAAGAATATTGACAGTTTTAATAGAAGATCATTATAAGAGTGAAATATTCCACTTTAAAGGTAGAGACCATGCAAAAATGTTCAAAGTGTTTCACATATGTTAATTAATTTAGCAAGCAATGCTTTTTTAATGAAGTCATGCAACAAGCTAGTGGCAAAACCGGCAAATAAATAAGAGTTCTGGGCTTTTTTCTTAGTTTTGTGGGGAACCATAACACATTTCTCAACTCAGAAATTCCTTTGGAGGGATGCAGTACGAGGAGTTAAGTATGGAGATGTTACCTAAACATTGCTATTGCACTGTATTGGAGTACCACGCATCTTTTCTCTTCCTCTTTTTAGAAGTGAGAACAATTTTTTTCAAAGTCTCATTATTTCTAACTGGCTGCCTCATTAAGCAAGTACTGTGATGGCAGCAGAGTCTGTGATTATAAACACCAGGACAATATGTTACTGTGTTTCTAACTCCACAGATAGAGGAGAAAGAAGTGTTTTTCCACCCTTCTGTGTCTAGTCAAGGTTGTTTGTTTTTTTTTTCTTCCTCTCTTCCCTCAATCCCTCCCAAGCTAGTTCTAATAGTAAAGCATGTCACTTATAATCTGCTAATTAAATCATTTCACTCCATTTTATATAATTTTTAATTTAGCATTCATTTTCAACTTAGCTTTTGGCTTCATTTACTGATAATAAACAGCATTGCACACAACACATGTTCCTCAAAACAGTCATTCACACACATACAGATGCCAGTAATTTTGCCAGTATGCCATGCGTATAAATATTAAATATAACATCCCACCCTCATTTTACCCGTGATTGAATGTGCATGTTGCTGTTCCGTTGTGCGATACACTGTAATAAGGCAAAACATGACAAATTTGGATGAAGAGTCTTCAGCTCTGTTGTTCACTAACCCTGGACCTCAGAAAATTTGCTGGGTGTACGGTGCTGCGCTGGCGCTGTGGCAGCTCTCCTCCTTCTGAAGGATAGGATTTGACCTGACTGTCTTGCTGGTCCATTAGTTGTTTTTAACACATCCATCTGCTGGTCTTTTTTTGACTGGTATGAGGTGGATTGATGACCCAAAGTGAAAGGATGACATTTATGATACCAGCCTTTGTCTGCTGGACGTCAGACAGTCAAATCGGCGCGGGCACCCGGGTGGCAGTCCAGCGGGCTAAACTTCAGCAGTACACTCAGTGCTAAGGTCTGATCATACCCGTCTCAAATTAAGCACGTATTTTTAAAGCCTATGTAATCTAGAAGGAGAGTTTCAAATTTTACATGCCTTCATTTGGGGTCCTTCTTACAACTCCCTTGATACTGTTACGTTTCTTTAGAGGTGTGAATATTGAGAGTATTTGCAAGTTAAGCCCTGCTATCCAGAGATTA
>VZSC01007525.1:227894-240394 GCA_013398225.1 Steatornis caripensis
GATTTTTTTTTTTTTTGTTGAATCGTAAAAGTCCTCCTGACACTGTAAGCGTACCTTTTCATACTTTGTAGAGCACACACTAATGTATGTTAGACATGCCAGAGTGAGTGCTTCCTCGTGAGTGCTACACTACTTTGGTGATCGATATCAGTAGGTATTTAATCCAGTACGTTACAATACGTCTCATAGACTGCCACTACTGTGCTGTAGCTTGTTGCATGCCAGTGCGGTAAGAAAGGGACAGAGCTGCTGTCATGATCAAGACATCAGCCAGTGGGAGATAAAGACAGTGCGTTATTTTCTGGTGCTCCAGAATATATGTCAAGGTGTCCAGGGTTTACAAGGTATCCAGTCTCCTATTTGTAAAGGCAGACAAAAAAAAAAAAAAAATAAGCAAGAGTCACTAGCGATTGTATATGGCAGTGCTTTGAAGAGCACTGCAGGGAAGGTAAAAAGGTAAAGCTCCCCCTCATTTATTTGAGCTTGTGAAAATTGCCATTACTGCTGGATCTGCAGCTCTGAAATGGATTTTCTCAGGCTGCAAGGTCAGCGCGCCTTCCCCCGCCCCCACCCCAGCCCACGTATAACGGGAGAGAAGTAATATCACATACAAGATGTGCTGCTGGTACTTGCTGTTCTGTTAATTAATCACCAAACCACTTTCCATTATTTCCTTTTAATTATAACATTATTTGACCATTCATATTTGTACTGATTAAACCATCGTTTAATTGACAAACTGTACGGTAATGCTAATGTTTCCTGTCAGTTTAAATTACACACGTGGCACCTAGTTTTCGCTGCCGCGGATTAAAGGGAAAGTGGCCTTCGCGCCAGTCAGCGTCAGCACTAGCAGCAATGTACCGTTGCGACCTAGCAATTGCCGTACTCCAGCTTGAAATAATAACGATAGGCATACTTTAAAACTATGAAAAAATGCCGTACATCACAGTAAAATAGACCGGAATGTCATCATCAGTTATATGAAAACAGCATCTGCTGCAGAGACTTCCTCTGGAAATTGGGGGAAGAAAATCTATTAAGATTTCCAGGAGTGGCTGGTAGCAGGTTTCTTTGTTACTTTGCTCATCATATTATATTATTTTTAACTGAGTGAAATATTAGCCTGTCTTTCCTCAATTCCTCCTTTTTTTTTTTTTTCATTTTCTTTTTTTTTTTTGTTCTCTTCAACAGATTTGTTTTCCGCTCAATTAGACTTGTGATCACAAGAACACAAAGTAGTATTTTTCTCCTTCTGGAAAGACTCTTACAGTGTGATGGGCAAATTGTCAGGAATAATTATACCAAATGGTGGGGGGAAAAAAAATTGATGGAAAAGATCTCTCCCTGCTAGTGATACGTTTTATTTAAGACACAGTGAACATCAAGCACATTTGTGACAAGGTGCAACTGGCAAGCGGAGCTCTGCCATGGTTTTATTTTTAATTGCTAGTAAACTAATTAGACAGCACAAAATGTTATATAAACCACACATACTTACACACAAAACCTAACAATGTGGATTGTGGTTTTGAATGAAAGAGAAGAACAGATGAGTTGGATGTGAAGGAAAGAGATAATACGTGACACTAACATACCACCTGTCCTGCCAGAAGGGCTGGAGATTTTTGTTGTCATTGCTGCTGAGTTATTTTGAAGGGATTTAAAGTTATTCAGTGGTACCCATTCATCAAATCAAGCAGTCCTCTTCAGAATTTTTAAGATCTCTCTACTCTGTTTCCAGGCGAGCAGACCTTGACACAGTGTAGTACGGTATACAGTTTGTGTGTGGACATCTGCAGCTGAAGAAAGGCCGTAGAAGACAGAAATTTGTCTTTAATCTCCGCAATTCAGCTGTAGCTCAGATCAGTAAAAGCAGGAACATAGGAGCCTAAGGCTTTTATCGAAAGGTGGCTAGTCTCTTGCAGTCCGAAATTTTATTGGAAGATGGCAAAGGTCAGGCTCCTCCTCAGTGGCTGAAATGACATATGGAAAGAGGAGCTGGCTTTTAGATCACTGATGTGTATTTGTAATTTTTCCATGTAGTTTGAATTTTCAGAAAACTCCGGTGTGAAGCAGCAGTGATTGGTTACTTTTAGTCTTGCCAAGCATTTTTTTTTTAATGTCTGAGTAGCTTTTCAACTTGAGAGTCTAAGAAAAAGTATATTCTGGTGTAAACCCATTTAAGTTGGTGGCGTTAACAGGAATTTGTTGGAATGATGGAGTAGTATTTATCCTGCCTTTCTCCAAATATAAAAGACCAGATGTTCATCTGTCATAAATGAGTGTAGATTCCCTGAATTCAGTGCAACTACATTACTTTACGCTATCTTGTGTTTACAGAAATAGCAGCATCTTCACTGTGTGGTTTCTGTGATCAGAATATCAGTTATGTTGCATCTCCTATTTTTAAGTGACATTAGATTGATTGTGGAATTCTCAACTTGAAGAGTAAATATTTCCCCCACTTGGACTGTCTTACAAAGTAACCACACAGTCATCGTAACTCGGGTATTTCTGGCCATGGTAATATCTTATTGATAGACATTTGGCATTCCTTCTGCAAATCTGACATCTGCCTGTCTGCCTGTGTGAGGAATACTGATGGGACACCAGGCATGTTTCTGTATTTACGTGATGTGGCCCTCCGTGGATTGATCGGTTTAGAATTACTAAAGCAAAATACCTGTATATTTTGGATAGCAGCTTTTTGTTTCCTGTTGTTCAAAATGAGATGGGGTTGCTGGTTTTTTTTTTAATGCTTGGTGTATAATAAGGTTTCAGTGTAAACTGACTACATGTTGAAAAACGTGAAAGTATTATTCCAGTAAACAGAAGAGAAAGGGAGTGTGTACGCTAACATCATTCATAACTCTTTAAATGTTTGCATTTGTATAAGCAAGAAACTGGCTTCATACTAGAGACAGAAATCACAAGCAAAATCTTTCCCTGTTCTGTCTGCAGTGAAAATTTGAGGGAGCCTTGTAGTTTTTTAGATTCATGAAGAGGAAAGACATGGTGTTTGCCTGTAAGCCAGAAAAAGGCTTGGAGTGAGTTATTGGTGGAATGTTTATTGCAAAGTGAAACTTTTATTGAAATCCTTAAACAAAATGAACAGCTTTTGAGTACCTTTAAGTAATCATTTTAACAGTAAGCTGTTACAGCTCCCCAAAATAGCTTATAAATGGCCAAAATACCACTTAGTCAGGCCTTCTACCGAGCAGCAGGTACTCTCTTGTATCAATGCTGAAACTTAGTACTTTGTGTGGATTTATCTTTTCTCAGTATATTGCGTTTTGGGGGGGTTTACGTATACTGTATGGAAGAAGTTTGACAGCAGACCTCTGTAGCAGCTGAGCACAGAGGCTGTGAATGACTTCAGTGTGTAGAAACCAGGAAAACCTGCCTGCCTTAGGTGAAAATCTATGAGTTGCTTCTGTCTATATATTCTATTCCTCTTTTATTTACTTACTAGTATATATTTGTTATAAATAGGGTCTGTGTTTTCAGCTTCTCCTCCCTTATATACAGATTGCTTGGCTCATTTATGGAGACAAATGCTAAATAAAAAGGCTAAACTTGATGTATATGTAGGAAAGGGTGTTGGATTCGTGCATGCAGACCTTTCTTGAAGAGCAAGACACCATCAAATGGGTTTGATTGAGTGTCAGGACTTCCCACCAGGAGCTGCTGTAGGTTTTCTTGAGTACCTCTGTTAGAGTAAGGTGGTGCCTTACCCACATGGTACAGAATCCCTTGGAGTATTTATCCTGGTACTGTCCTTGTGTAGGTGGAAGAGCAAAGCACACTGGGGATCATGCAGCTGACTTTGATCAAGGAGGGTGAAGCTTCGTACGCTTCTTGTAGGGTCACTGGAGGAACCCCGGCACCAAATAACATATCTCTGTAATTGTCTCCTAGATGAGCCCTCTCTCCTCTGGCTGCAGCCAGGCTGTGTTAGCACTGGAGGGGGAGTACCGTCCTTGGAGACAATGCAAATTGATAAAGGGAATCTTTGGTGCAGGAGGAAATGGGACCCTTAGGACTAGATCGTTCCTCGTCATCTCTGCTGAGAGCTTGGTTCAGCCCCATGTGTGATCTGCGGGCAGGCAGCTGTGTGAGCTGAGGTGGCAGCCGGGGAAGAGCTGTGTGCTCAAGGTGTAGGATCTGAATGGGAACAGGAAGCATCGGATCATAGAGACATGGCAGTGCCATCCCGTCCGAGCCTGGCTCTGATGTACAGCTGGGTTTTCTTGTGGTGTCACTTATGGATGGGAAGGAAGACAACGTTTCTTGGCTGTTTTCCTTATTTCTGATTATTTTTTGTGACACTGAAGAATCGCAGTTTTCCTATGGATTTCCATAACAAAATAATGGTTTGAATGATTTACATCAAATTGGCAGGAGTAACAGCACGGCTCTAAATAGTCCTGACTAGATTCAGTACATCAGTTATGTACAACCCAAATTTCTTATTTAGAAAATTACATGGGCATAGTCACAGGTTACCTCTAAGTCTGTGAGGTTTTATTTATTTACTTACTTACATGCGCGCGCATTTATTTCTGAACAACAGAAGATTTTTTCAGATTACTAAGACAAAGAACTGCTTGAGCAGACAGCCTTATTGTACGTTCAGAGTGCCGGCTGACTGGGTTCGTGCAGCCCAACACAGTTAAGGGTTTGTTTCTTGGACATGCGCTGTGCAGGATGAAAACGCTGCCTGAGCATCGCAAGCCCTTGCTTGCGGAATTGTATTTGATTGTTAAGATTGCCACTGTCTTCCATGCAATAGGACTGGGGCCTTCACCATCTCTACCATCTCCAAGGTCAAGGAAGATGTTTGAAGAAGTCTGTGGAAAAAGTCACTGTGTAGAGCTGTGTTTGCCTTATGGGAAAATAAAACAGAACTGAAAGCTGAGAAATACAGAAACTATTGTAAAATAGACCAGTTAAAAATGCAAAGTATTAAATATTTTCAATGGAAAATAGACTTCCCATATAGTTTCTGTTGCCAGAATCTTAACTGTTGCAAAACTAACAGACAAATCTGAAGTATATGAAGGTTGTGTTTAGACTGCTACAGACTGCAGCTTCCCACAGGGCTTGGAATTGTGTGTAATTGCTTTCACTTACCAGCTCTGCTATAGATAGATGAAAGTAGGTGTTGAGTATGGGTGACATATTAGCATTGTGAGAAAACAGTACTATAGGTTCTCAGAAAATAATAGATATTTATTGCCAGAAACCACAAGAAAAAAAGTATTAGATTTTAAGCATTTATGTTAAAAATAAACCTAGAAATTCTCTGTCTAGCGTAAAAGAAGTGTAAGAAGAGTTCAGTTCACTGTGTTATATCTTTGGTGATGTGGGAGAGATCACCCCAAAGTTAAAGACCCGAGCAACTGAAAAAGGGGGAGGTAAGAGCACACTGCACTGTGCTCTGGCTGCACCGGTACACACTGAGAGGCTGCCTAAAGAAAAGTCCTATTTTTCATTTTGAGACAGAAACTTAAAATCTTTTTATGATTGCTGCTCTTCTTGCTGGTTTTTTGATAGTGTCTGGGTTGACTTTTTTGCTCCTTTCTCTGTATATGTTCTGGCAATAATGTTTACGGTCTCATCTTTACTGTCTGGAAGTTTGTCATCGTTGCTTTGTCATGATCTTAATATGTCACCCGTATTTGAGTACTGCATATATGTACCATCTGCAGGGGAAATGATGGCCTGTTTAAAGTGAGTTGGGTAAGCTGCAGTTTGGATGGGTTGAATGTAAACTCCATGTGCTCAGTACTTCAGCCATGTCTGCTAGTGTTAAGGTCCTGGCTGTATATTCATTACTTTGTAAAACCTGTTTTGAGGAGTTTATAAGTTGGCCGTAAAACCACTCCCGGCAATGAAAGTTGGCTGAGAATGTCTCTGTCTGGGTTATTTTTAATTTTTTTTTTTTAAACATACGTAAAAAGGGTATTTTTCCCTTCAGTGAAAGAAACGTAAGAGTTTCACAATTTCAGGAGTTGGGTTTTCTGTTCATACCTGCAGCTGTTTTTTTTAACTGGAAAAAATAAAGAGGGCTCCACTTTCCTCACTAACTACTTAATACAAAGCCATTCTGCCTTTGGTCAGGTATCATCACCAGGTATTTTGTAAAATTAAATGTGTTTAGTTTTGAGAAAATGTGATTGATCTCTTTCATGCCAGTTTTGTTTATTGTAACCGATACGTTAAAACAAGTGTGATCTATGATTCTATTAAGAAATAAACAAAATACAGGAATAGATTTTAGTTATTTTTCTGAAGTGGAAGCTTATTGAGGTGAGCCTGCTAACAGGGACCCATATTCAGAAGTCGCTAGTAATTGCTCTTTTCAGCAGGCGAAGCAGTTGGAAAACATGCAGAAGAAATACATAAAAATAAGTTTGCTACACATTTTCTTTATTCTAATTCTTAACCAAATGTGATGCCTGGCAAAGTAAGTTAGGAGTGAAAAATGCATGTTACAAGTAGCAGATAAACAGCTTCACCAGCCTCTGGGTCATAGGTGGATGGAACTTCATTTTTGCTGGGAATTTGGTGCGTTTTTCCCATCTTGAGAGCAGACCCTGACTTATATTGGCACGTATATGAGCTACCACTACCTCTGCAGCGCTAGGCTAGGCTAAATGTCTTCAGTTTTCTTCCTCTGGATGCTATGAACGGAAGTCTAGTCTGCGATCAGGCGTTCTTTCTGGAGCAAGGTATTTTTTATTCGGAACAAGCCATTACTTAGAAAACAATGTAAGGACTAGCATATTACTTTTGTCATTTGTCTTCCTATCTTTTACATCAGTATCCTCATACGCCTTAGCTTCCTATGGTATTGCAAGACCACAGGGGTCTACAGAGCATTTTTCCCCTCAAGCTACAAACTCTTTCCATTCCCCTGGAGAGTCTTTTACCTCTGTGCTGCATCGGCCCGTAGATATTTCACTTCCTAAAACGTTGCTAATCTTGGAAAAGACCTGCATAATGTCAAGCTGAAGCGTGGAAGTTGGCCATTGTCCTGTAATTGCCCCCCAAGGGTCTGGTCGGAAGTTGTATAGTCGCCATGGCATTTTCCTGCTTGCTTTTCAGACTGAAGTTAGAGTAGTATATTCCTACAGGAAATTCTAATGAGCCAATATAATTATATAGTAATTCTGCCTTCCTGATGAGGTCACACAGAGTGCTAATGCAATTATCAAATATTGGTATTCCTAGATTACATAATAGCACCACACCTAGCTAAAGCCGTTTTGATCCTTTGGATTTTCGGTTTGGTTTTTTTACCTTTTGTTAGACTGTGCCTTAGATTAAGTACTTTAATGCTAGCACACAGGAACAAGACAGTACAAAGGAGCAGTTATCTTAACATCTGTCTTATTCTTTTGGTTGGCTGTCTGTGAAGCCAGAAATATTAGGCATACATTTAATGCTTTCTTAAAATGGAATCAGATGTACTGTATTAATTTTAACATGTTAATGAGTACCCAACCATGACAGGACAGAATATTCACGACATCTATTAAATATCTGACAATAGGAAGGATGTTAAAGATTGTTCAGAATCTGACTGGGACATGTAAGGACTTGGGTCTTGCCTTCCTGCTGTCTTGCTTCCTTAAGGCATCTCAGTGAAATTACTAGCCGGTAAAGAGCCGTGCTGCCCCCTGGATAGCATTCAGGAGCTGTATTCTGCATTTCAGAAATGTTCACCTCAGATGTGTTTTTTGGCTATAGTGGATCATAATTCAAGAGCGAGGAGAAGTTCAAAGAAAAGAGAAGTTGCAAAATTAACAGCAAGCAAGGAGTTTTTGTTAGTTCTTTTTTTAAGCTCAGGAAAAAAATTCCTCAGGTCAGGCTTGAGGAGTATTTGGTGTTTATTCATATCAACAAGAAGAGCGTCTCCAGCTGTTACAGTAAGTACTAAAAAAAAGGGCAAGTTTTAGTAGGGAACTGTCAAGAATCCAGACTTAAGCGAGGCTATGAATCTTGTGTGACAGGAGGAAAGTTTATTCGGTGGAGGTTTATCCTATGACTTTGAGATATTTCTGTCTCTTCCTCTGAAGCAGATTGGAGACAGGAGGTTAGGTTGGATGGACCATTATCCCAACCTGTTTTGGCTGTTCTTCTGACCCTGAAAGTCTTGAACACATAATTTCATCTGTCCAGGATGATATCAGTAAGGCACATGGAGTGTTAAATAGGAAAGTTGAAGCTTAAGTGTCATCACTGGTATCATACAGATAAGTGTTTCTGCAAAGAGGTTTTTTAATCTGCTGATAAGGATAATACGACATCCGAGCACAGGGGCAGCAGAAGGGCAGGGAGAGAAAGAAATGTGTAAACAGTCTAGCGTAATTGAAGCCTGGCCTTCAAATCTTTGAACTCTGCAGCAGCCAGCTTGGGGATGGAATTGCAGTCTGATAAACTCGCAGGTTTTGACCGAATCTTCAGCTTCTCATAATTTTTTTTCATTCACAAAGTAGTCCTTTCTTACCTGCAAAGAGAGTGATGAGTTACATTTGCATCTGCATTATTTTTGTTTGGTTTAATGGGGATGCTAATAAAAGTATAGTAAGGATTTCTGGAAGCTACTTCTTTCATTGTGAAGGATCCCCAGTTGTGAGGCTGCATTTTAGCTTGGGTAGCAGAGCTAGTTATGGCACATTAAGCTTTCACTAACAAACCCATGTGTGAAATGCAATTGGAGACCTATATCAGTATGCAAATTGATGACTGCGTTGTGTCAGTTCGGTAGATTTGAAACGTACATTGTGTCAATCCTTCAGCAAGTGATTGATTTGGTGATTATGAAGAAAATAATTTACACAAAAATCAAAGCTTTGTGGACTTTCTCCCAAAACTCAGTGACCATTGTATTACAAAAGTTAACTTAGATGTTGAATTTCTAGAATTTCAAGCATGAAAAAGTCAAATTTTTGCTGTCATGGTAAAAATTTACTTAGTGTTTCTACTGAAATAATAATTAGAAGTTTTGATCAGAATGGACCTCGGTAGAACTTGTGTAGTTGCTGACTATTTAAAAATCACTCCCAATAAAAATATTTGTCAGTCAGAGTTATAATGTTTCAGGAGTCTCAAAGACGTTTTCAGACATAAATTGATTCTGTCAACATCTCAGAGAAATAACAAAGTAAGAATTCAATAAAACCCAGAGTTCAGAACTGGCCTAATGCTTCGTCCACTGAATGGTAAAATTTTCATTAATTTTCAGAAGCAGAGATGGCAGAATGATGAATGCTTTTAGAAGTCTCCAAACCCGCCCAGGATCACACAGGAAATGTGTGAAAACATTTATTAACGTGAATTAAAACTTCATACCTACAGTCAACATGGTACCTTAAAGGAAAGTTAGTCTTTTCCCTATGAAATAAAAGAGATTAACATGTTGAAAATGAGTGTTTTTGAAGCTCAAAGCTGTACATCACTTCAACATCTCAATCCCTTCGAAATTCATTTCATGACGTTAGGAGTGCCACTGGCCTCCCTCAAGCTGGGTAGTTAATGCTGTTTGAAAAGATTCCCTGTTCTTCTCAAGTCATGGTGGAGGGCAATGCCTGTGTGTGGCTGCAGTTCTGACTATTTCCAAACACCTCCCTGGATGTTGCTTGCTTCTTTGTTTTACCCTTTACTTAGTATTCATGGTAGACAACGGTATTAGAGAGACCTTTCAGAAAAGTGCCTGTCTGAGGAAAGGAGCTGGTACGGTGCTACGGGTAGGGCCAAAGCCCTCACCTGCCCCGCCCCGGTACGCTGGGACCGGAGGCAGTTCTTGGTGCTGGCCATGAACACTGTGGGGACGTGGGTGCAACACATATCTACTTCAGGCTCCGCGGTACCCACTTCAGCGGTATGTAAAGCTGAATAAAGCAGACATCACAGTGTAACGGGTTTGGGGACTTTTATTATTGTTGTTTGTTTTAAAAGCCCAAGAAACTGGTCTGTCCCTCCCATATGGCTTCCTATAGCCAAGTTTTGACTTTTGACACCTTGAAACATTGATGTACTGAGTTCTGCTGCGCCGCTGATGATTGCGTCATCTGTTGCTAATACACAGATGAGGAAATTGAGACCTACTCTAAGTGAAATTCTTAACTTCTTAAAAGGAAAAAAAGTTCTTTAAATTATAACAGAGTTTAACGTGGTGAAAACGTTTTAGATACTTTCTAAAGTTATCTCAAAGATTCAAAGAAATGAAACCACGGTTCAGGTCTGTGGCAGTTAGTACTCTCCCAGGCAATACCAAATGCAGCTTGAGGGACAGCAAGCACGAAGGACTGCTCCTAACAGCCAGCATGAATGGGCCTCCTCGGTTTTGGGGACAAAGTGTGTTTTAGCATTGGAGCCTAGGCCGTGCCGTACCCTGTGTTGTCTGCGCTAAAGAATAGACTGTTGTCCGTATAATTTACAGGTGTAAACTGAATATAATCCTTTCTCAGGGGATGGAAAAGGAAGCACTATATACCTGCTTACCTTGGCAACCTCCCGCAGCGACGTGTACATAACAACTACTCTTGTTGTATATAAAAGGCTGTAAATACCTCTAGTAGAATATATGGTGTGTTTGTATGGCTCAATGTAGCACTGGTTAGAGATGCCTCAGATGACACTAAGCTAGCTGTTCTTCCTCCTTGAAACAGCGAAATGTAATGATACCCTCACGTACTGAAAACAGCCTGAGCACATTACCAATGTGCTCCATGAGAGGTTGTCGTAAATCCTGCTTCTTGGTGCTTATACATTTACAGTGCTGTCGCTAGCTCCACGTGTGGTCAGGTCAGAAAGGTAGGAGCCACAGGCACTGAAATGCCAAGCTGATGCACGGAGGTGGAGGAGCAAAAGGATGCTCCAAAGAGCAAGGCAGAACGCTGAGGTCAATATGCAGGTTGGGAAGCCCGTTGCAAAAGCTGGAGTCTGTAAGAAGAAGGGAGCAAGCTAGAGCGAGGCCAGAAAGGCTGGTCGGGAGCAAGATGAAGGATGGACAGACTGGGAAGTGAAGCAGAAACTTGGTTTGAGGCCAGGCAACCTTGACATGTATGACCATATATGACGCATCATTGGGTACCAGGTCCAGAAAAGAAGTAGAGTTATACATCCAGGATAGATGCCAGGAGCAAGAATCAGGAATGTCTAGGGTACAGATCTCTATTTATCCTGTCCACAGACAGAATCGCCTGCAAAGAATGACCCGTCCTGTCTTTAGCTATGTTTCTATGAAAGGTGAGTTGAGCTATCCTCTCATGATGTCTAGCTCTTTCACTAGTCTGTAAAGAAAGCTCAGATGACTAGTTTGGATTAGACGTTTAAATTTGGAATGACTAAAGTTAGGTAACGTGACTCATGCTGTTACGGCTAGATGGACACATGTTCATCTGGATTTGAATCATAGTGTGATAGTATATTAAAACATTATTATTGAGGAAAAGAATTGAATTGAATTTGAAAGGTTGACGAAATTGCTGTTCTTTTGGAGATAAATTATAGATGCAGCCTGCTGAAATTCAATAGTTTTGGAGTTCTCGTGTACATTTAAAAAGTTCTGTACATGGCAAACATACAGAGTGTTGCAACATGGCATCCTGATATTACGTTGTCACCAGAAAGCATGGTCACCGGTGAGTTTTAAGATCAGGCGCTGTTTCATTGTATATTCAGATATGGTATAAGCAGTGGAAAAAAAGGAAGCAGCCATAACAGCATATTAAAATATGTATTGTTAGATAAACACAGCATGCTGTTGCTGCCAAATACTTCTTTGTGATGCAATTTGTCATACTGCTTACAGCCAACTCATCATCAGCATGTATCAACATATTCACTGCAGTTTTCCCACTGAGGGTCAGGGCCTCTGGATTTCTTTAGAACTAGCTGGAGCTCAGTAATCCTGTCTCCTGGCTTTGGAGGTGAAGGAAGTAGTCATGAAATTCAAATTAGCATGTCATGAAATTCATGTCATGAAATTCAAATTCAAAAAAATCTTCTGTGGCACATAGTTCTCTCACTTGCCTTTTAGTAAGTAAACGAGTTTCTGTATGTACTTTCACTGATTCCACTGATAAAATATTTTAAATTATTTTTATGATTTACAGCTAAACAAAACTGCATCAGTCCAACGGGGACATTTCATCTAGGAAAATCTACCTACCGATTGTCACCCGCAGTCACACTGGTCTGGAGGTTTGACTTCATTTCTGGTGCCACTTGTAAATGTACACTCGTGTTTCTAATTTGCCTGTCAAACGCAGTCTGTGTGACTTCGGACCCAGTCTATGTGTGTGTTTATATATAAACTGAAATTTAACATAGTAGGATGATTCATAGTCCGTGGGCAATTATGTTAGAAGTAGTTTTTAAAAGATAAGTACAGTTCCATCATTTAGAAGGACAGCCTCCTTCACAAAACCCCCTCCTTGTAGCTCAGCTTTGTCAAGACAGAAGTCGTCTCTGGTTGCCATCCC
>VZSC01007525.1:242894-267805 GCA_013398225.1 Steatornis caripensis
AAGATTTAAAGAAAGAAGAAAAAAGAGATTAATAATCTCTTAATTTTGTTGACTGTCGTGTTTATGTGGAAATGGGAATAGAACAAGTCCAAAAATGGGATTTGAACTTCTCTGGAATGGTACGTTATTAAATTACCTAGGCAGGTACTTGATTCTCTTTTACTACTCAAGGATGAATCCTTTGTCTGCAACAAGGGTTGGCATCCGGTAAATAGCAAGCAGGTCTTCCATCAGTGCCTTTTCCAAAGGTTTCTGATCATGATTCCAGGTATGGCCTTTTCCTGGCCTGAAGTGTTCCTTCTTGAAAGTGTTCCCTTGTACCCTTGTGCCTCAGGCTCTGAAAACTAGCCTACGGCACTGATGAACTTGGCCCATTGTCACCTGTCATTTTGAAGCTGGGTTTTGTTTTCCAGAAAACAAGGTCGACAGTGAGACAAAACTTCCCATCTGTGTGCTTTACTTGCACTTAATTGCTCCAAAGAAGGGAGGAGGTTCTAGATAAAAGTACTCACTACTTTCCTTGCAACTGTTTTCTGTAAATAAAACTCTTTCATCTTTGGACTTAAATATATTTCAACCTCAATTTAGGTTCTTTTTCCCTCTTAGTCCTGGACCATGCCAAGTTATTAAAAAAAAACCCAAAACCAAAACTTTCTTAATAAGCCCCAAAGGTAATCAGAAAGAAGACAGCAAAATGAAACAACTCGTAAAATATTCCTTGACATCTTTAGGGAATACTTCATGCACACAAGGTCAGGGCTTTGTAATGATAATTGAAGAGTTGTAGGAAGTGATCCATCATTTTAAAGAGCAACATTGCCATCCTTGACAAAAAGTTTATGTTTCAGAATCGACTTGAGTCCCTGCTCACCTCAGGAAAACATGCTGGCAGATCTTCTTGTAGGACATAATGAAGGAGATTTTTTATAATGTTATGCAAATGTCATGCTGCATTGTATGTAGGCATTGAGAAGTGACAGGCCATTGCGTCTGTCCAGTTTTCTGGAAAGTACCAATGCTGTTCTGGATTAATTTTTCTTTCTGGAGCAGACGTTATATGGAAATTACCCTTGACTGTACTGCATCGTTTGAAAGGTCACAGCGGTAGATACAAAATCCATAGGCAGTCGATTGCCTTCCACGTATTCAGCATTACTGCTCTTGCCTATTTTACCCTTAGGCATCTTTTATTTCTTGCACAGATGGTCTCGCTCAGCCCTAACAAAATGTTTTAAGCTGTTGCATAAATTAGAATAGGAGGCCCCGAAGTACAAAAGTGCAACTCTTTGGTAAGAAGTTGGGGGCGGGGGGGGGTGGGAAATGGCAAGGAGAGAAAACAGTGCCGGGCTCTGCTTCCCTCTCTGGCACTTCCTTGAATTAGCTACAGCGTGCAGGTTAGTCACAGGTATTTCCACCAGGGCGAGCTGAAATCCGTGGCGTGTGGAGGAACAAACGTATAAGGTTGCATAGCACATCGTGTATGTGCACCAAAGTAAAGACGGTCATTTTTTTTTTGACGTATGTTCAGTATTGGAAAGGGTGACTTGCTCAAGCTCATTGGATTGGGAAGGGAGCTGGAAGGGATTGCTTTAATTTGTGCTTTTATTGAAAGATGATATAATGATAATCAGCCTTCGGCCTTGTCATTTGCCTTTGTTAAAATTTCACAGATAGCATCTCACCATTTCAGAACCATTTCACAGATAATTTTGAAATACTGATTTCTGTTTCCAACATGGGAAGGCAAGGGGCACTGAAATGTCAGAACATTCTGCTAAGTGGAAATTCCACATGCTGATCAACTTGAGTAACAACTGAAAGCATCAGCACTGATGGCCAAACTGCCATGTCTTATGTGTACAGGCTTCTGAAAGATGCGGAGCCCTGTTGAAACCAGGCTGGACGTGGGCTACCTGACAGTGGGAAGGAAAGTGAAGTCCCAAACTGTTATTTTCATTTGAAAGTCTTAGACCTCACCTGTAGAGTAAAAGGCTGCGTATCACTGAGCAAACCATTGCTTATTTGTTTTGTTCCTTACTAGGTGTATTTTTATTTATTTCTTAATTTGGCTTGCCATCGATGGTAAAATACTATTACTGCAGATCATAGCTTGTGTATTGATTTGCAAGTAAAATAAGCTGACTGGAGTAAAAGTGAAGCTTGGGGCCTCAAGGCTTCCCCTTGGTTACGAAGCCTGTTGTCTTGCAGGCACAGCTATAGAGCCGTCTGCCTCTGCAACGCTCAGTGCAACTGCTTGTCCCTGTCGTTCGGTTTTGATGCCTTGGGCTTCCACCAAAGTTTATCCCTACTGTTTTCTTCAAATCTCTCAGAAGCTGTGAACCTTCTGATTTACAGTTAAAATCTTCAGAAGATTTTTGATATTGTGTAACAGAGGTGAAAATGCACACGGGTTTTGTGTGGTATTTATGATCACGTTGGTATCTTACCTGAAGATGAACTGCAAGAGTTTGCAGCTCCCTTGTCGAGGAAAACACCCCCCAGACAATACAGGACTTCTTAAATGCAGTGCGTTAACCTTACTTTGCCTTTTGCTGGGGTTCTGGGGTGTAGGATCACCGTGAATTCAGGAAGGCGGCTATATTCTGCTTCACTGAACTTCAGGTTGATCTGTGATGCTCAGATTCTGCCTCATACCCACTGCACTGTGATTCTCTAATCAGCCATTAGCAGATTCAAGCTTAATCAGTTTCTGTGACTTCCACAATGCACTAAGATCTTCCCTCAGGGAAAGCCATAATGTTTCAGTATGTAGCTATTAGGTCAACGATCCTTTCCTGAGGCCTGTAGCAGTATCTTGGGAGTTTCACTTGAAAGACCAAGCTGGCAACCCAAATGCAGCCTGATATGCAGAGAATTCCCCATCTTGAATGGGAGCTCATAGATTTGCCAACCTCTTGTAGACCTTGGGAGGACTAGCAGGGTGATGTAGTTAATGGTACTGAACAGCACCAGGAAATGCAATGCAGCAGATGAGATATCTTCCTCCTGTCAGTGCTGTACCCATCAGTGCAACTTGTGCTGATGTTCTGCCTTCGTGAGCACCCACTGCGCAGCTGTGCTCAGGACTGTGGCAGCTGGGATGGGGTGTGCTGGACAGATGTACTCGTTTCCTAACCCCGGGAACCTTTCCTCTTTTGTGTTTCCAGTACTTCTCACCCCATGGAGAACCAGGACTGAAGACAGTGTGTAGCAGCTTCCTGCACTGGGATAGGAATGGGGTATAGCAGATGGTGCCAGCGTTCATAACTTTTGTTCTGCTCCTGAGACTCACAACACAGCTTACAGTCCTAGGGGAAAAGGAGAAGCTAAGGCAGCCCTTGGTCGCAAATCTGGAAGTATTTTACAGACATGACTGTCCAGTCTGCACAGAAGTAACTCCTTGAGCACAGCAACATTTTGCCCTGTGTTACAAACAGCAATGTGCCCAGGATCTCCCCAGCACACATGCTGGAGACTTGTCTTGCTTCTGCAATCCCCATCCACTTCTAGTGCTCGTGCTCTTAGTTCTCATCCGTACCCTGAGCCCTTCTCCAAATAGGGCTCAAGAGAAACTCTGAAAATAGCCTTCAGCAGTCCTTTTTTAAGCCATAGCTAGGTCTTTTATGTTATTGCGAACTTTCTATTCACCATAAAATTACCAGAATAGGTATGATCATCTTATCTCTAAAGCGGTCGAGCTCAATTAGTTGCCTGCTCTTTGTACGTGCTGAGTAGAAAAGTGTTAGCATGCCCAGTTAGGGACCAGAATGTGTGTGTCTGTCGCTATAGGGCACAAAACTTAGCCTGGCATCAACCACATGCTATCCCCGACTCTTAGCTCATTTATCAGGGTGACAGTAGAACAATTGCATAATACCATTCCTTTTTTTGCAGTTAATAGATTGAACCAAAAAGAAAATTCAGCGAATTAGTAGGTTGGATCCTAGGAGAGGTCTAGCACTTTTGACTCCTCTTTGTTACCAAATCCTGTTCTCTTGACCTGTAACAACAG
The DNA here is from genome assembly GCA_013398225.1 of Steatornis caripensis. Lineage (NCBI taxonomy): Eukaryota > Metazoa > Chordata > Aves > Caprimulgiformes > Steatornithidae > Steatornis > Steatornis caripensis. The sequence continues at coordinate 246,907 of VZSC01007525.1, forward strand.
ATATGACTCCTGGTATTGCAAGTTCTTGCCTTTACTGGTCTGCAGGATGATTGTCATTAACATCGCTCTGTATCGTAGTTTTTGCTTCTGTTGAGATGTACAGACAGAGAGCAGCATAGAAGCAGTAGACATTATGCATCAGTCACTGTCGCTATTACCTCTGACAGTGAAACCTAATGAATGGCAGCACAGACTTCTATAGGTGGTAGAGTACCACGAGGTGGGTTCTGAAAGAAATTGAGTATAGCGTTGTAACGTTAATGACTTGTTGTAACGCTGACCACTTTCTTCATTCCCATCTTGCATTTACCTCTGTTTGCTCAGTAGCTCTTTTCTCCTCACCATTTTCACAGTAAGAGAGGAAAGTGCTAGTTGCGCCTGGAACGGCTTGCTGCTTTTAGGTTGGAATTAGGCTTTGACAATTTTGTAAGCCTGTTTTTCTGTGAACATATTTTAATGGGAGGTGTATTGTTTATTTCCTTGAATCTTGTGGTAGCTGTTTTCTTCAACTTCTGTTGACTGAGAATATTTCTGTACTATATAGCATGTAAAACTCAAGGTGACCATTTCTATGTTTGTGTCTGCTCTCCCTCTAGGCTAGAGGTTTCCTGTCTTCCTTTTGGAGAGTTAATGTAGAGAAGAGATAGTGTTCTCCTTCAACTAATTAGACGATGTGTTTCAGAGTAGTCAGTTATGTTTAGTTACTTAATGAATTATGTTTTGCTAGTTGATAGAGAGGGATCGATCAGCAGACAAAAGAATCCAGATCCAAAAGTGAAAAAGGAAGCAGCCCTGACTGTATTATTAAAGAAGTACTCAGAGACAAAATCTAGATCTAGAATAGTATAATAGCTAGGCTGCGTTCATTACTAGGCTACAATCATGTTTAGAAAGGACCGGTCCCATTTTTACAAGCTTCTGATGCTGTTCGATAGCATTTGGTTTAATAGCATCTTATTTAAAACTTTGGCAGGCTTTATATCGCACGGAACAAAAAATCTGCTTTTTCATGTGTATCGGTGGGGCTTTTTGTTACAGTTTTTCAGACTATGGGGTAGTGCATGTGTTGGAAGCTAATGATGTGGTCTCTAGGTGTTGCTTTACTCTATGGAGTACTGATAATGAGCTTCGAGTAATAGGGTATGAGTCCCAGAAGATGAATTCTGATTACCTTTGTGGTATCGTCCCCTGTATGCCCCTTCTTCCTTGATGTTTCTGTAAAGAACATTTGGATTTTGATGAGAGCGTTGCGTATTTGACTTTTAATTAGATTTGCAGTATGTTGTGTTAATAAACTGTGACTCGGTGTTTGGTTATTTTGTTTTCGTTTTCTTAAAGTGTGTGTTCATTGAGTCACACGATGGCAAGCAGCAGTTGAAACATCTTGCTACTCTACGTATACAGCTTATATTTATTGGTCCAGAGAGGGTAAATTTTGTCCCATACTCAATAATAATCAGTAAACAGTACTTAAATTGTACAGAGACTAGCAAACTGCAGCATACTGTGAAAGTGCAGAGAGATATCCTCCAAGGAAATAGTATGATAGGTCTTAAATAATACCTTATAGTCATGGGCTATGCCATTATAGGCACTAAAATTAAATATACAGCTTCCCTAAACAGCAGGTTGTCTTCCCCACTGCCCCCTTTTAATAAAAACTCTGGGACTTCTCATGTTGACAGGTCAAATGTAGCCTTTCTATACTCTCCATGTTTTATCCCTTTTGTGGCTCTTCCTGACGTTTGTTTTCCTTGTGCTCAAATCATTTTCCACTAAATCATTTTCTTCTTACTGAATACTTTTAATTGAAATTTAAAAAACAATATTAAAACCCAGTCTTTTGCCAAATCATGTCTTAACACAAAGGCATTAAAATTAAAGCTGGTTTGTAGCTCTGACTCATGTTGCCAGTATCCTCACTTCTGTTTTGTTTTGTTTAGCAGACTGCTATGCCAATTTAATAAACACGCTGTTCTATATTCTATTGTAATTTAGCTGCCGTTTTGCTTCAGTTAGACAGTGATTGGTTATGGCAGGGCTGTAATGCGTTGTCAGCACAGGTTACTCACTACTTGTTGGTGGTGGCCGAACATTGTCTGAGACATAGTGTCACTGCAAAATTGTTTGACAATGTTGATGCTGTAGTTGCGCTGAGCAATAACAACTGCAGAGGTTGAGGAAGGGCGTGTGGGAGCGACTGCGCCGAGGGCAGTGACGAAGAGGGAATGCTAAACAGAGCAGCAAGAAATATCATGAGGGAAAAGTTGGTCTGTTATTTTTTTTCTCTTCTGATGTTGTTTTATTTTTCCCATTGATTAGCTACTAAGAAAAAGTACCGTGTCAATTGTCCTGAGGACACAAGTCCCCAGAAAAGTTGGCGATAGATGCGCAGGCACGATTCTTTGCCCAGGTGAGTGTCCTGGAGGGACCAGGCTCCCCGTTCACCTCTTGGCCTCTTGGCTGAGGTTACTGGATTTGGTGACAATTTTTGTGATGCACAAGCTCTGCTCCATTGCGAATGGCGTGAGACCACCAAACTTAGGTCACGTAGGTCACCGTACAGTTATCAGATGCTTTTAGCTTTCAGACACTATCAACCTAGAGTGAGTTTTAATACTTAATGAAGAGGCTCAGTTTTCCATTGTGGGTCATTTAAGCCATCCAGTCCTTTCATAACAAGATTAGGTTAAGTTTCTAGTAAACCAGAGTGTTTTCTAAGACAGAAATGGTTTGCCTCTGAATTTCTGAACCTTATACTATTTTGTTTTCTTCTGGAGGGTTGTGTTTCTTTCTAGATATGAATTAAAAGCTTAGGAAATGGATAAAATAATTACCAGAATCTGCACACACCTTTTGAGGAGGTAGGAAAGGGAAAGAGATTATTTGGAAGTCCTCCATCGCCATTAAAAAAAAAATTGCGCATTTTTACTCACCTTCCTGTGTAAATTATTGTAAAATAAATAAGGGAAAGCCCAACTTGAGTGGAATTGCTTTCAGCAAACTCTTGAGTTAAATTATCTGTTAAAAGAGTAAGTGACTGCAAGGTCTGGGCCTTCGTGCAGCACATTCTAGCATTTTATTAATATATGAAAGCTTGTTATTGAGGGGATTTTTGCATTTGTTTGTCTTTAATAAATCCGGAAGCAACCTCACATATTAAGAGACATTTCTGTCTACTGTCATTGAGTTTCGGGCAGTGTGTCATAGACATGACAAGATTAAGTATAGCCCAGCTCGCTTTCCACACGAGCTAGATTTGTCTACCATTTAATTTTGTTCTGAGGCAACCATCAGCCTTTCCCTGTCCTTGCCTGTGAAGTTTTAGGATATAGTATAGAAAGTCATGCGTTTATTTCCTTTGTGCGTGCTGTCTCTGACAGTGCTGGTGGCAGTTTCTAGGGGTCCCCGCTTCAGGTGTTAGCAAAGGCAGGTGTTGCTGCCAGCAGGAGGACAGCCACAACTTTAACACACAGTGAAGACGACTCATCTTTTGGGGTTTTGATTGTGACGGAGGAGGTAAACAAAAATATTCCAGCTGGCTTTTGCAGATTAAATTCATGGCTGCTGCTTTAAAGTCTAGGAAGATTAGGTTTTGGGTCCTGTCTCTGAGGCACGCGGCTTCCTGGTGTTTGAGCTGGGCACGTGGTGAGGCCGGAGGAGGAAACTCAGCTGCCGGTGCTGACTCTAAAAAGGGCTGTAGGGTTGAGAATGGGGGGTAAATGGGGGTATCTGGAGGTGTAGAGGGGTATTTGGGGTAGGGGGCTCCGTTGGAAGAGTGTGGGGCTTGTAGTGAGTGGGGAGGCTCGCAGCTCCAGCGGCTGGGGAGAGCCCTCCCATCTGGGGCAGGTGTGGGGATGGCAGAGTGCCTGCCTGGGGGGAGAGGTACGGGAAGGGGAGGGGAGGGGAGCCCTCAGGCGCAGGGGAGGGCAGCGATTTCAATTTTGTGTTTAGTTTGTGGATTGTGGCAGAAGGTGGAGGTGTTACCTGCTGCGGCCTGAGGCGGCGTTGGGGTGGGGGGCCCACGCGGGGCAGAGGAGACATGCTGGCAGCCTGTACGGCCAAGGCATGTTATGGCTGGCAATAGCACCTCCTGCCTGCTCCTTCCCCCCACAGAGAGTACGGGAAAGTAACAATCTTTCCCTTCCATGCTGCCAATGTACACTGTTTTGCTTCACTCCACTGCTGGGAACGTTTCCTTCCACATGAAACAGGCTACTCGTACACTCAAGACAAAACACTAACTTGAGCGTTTTTGAGTAAAGGGGTGTTTAAGACTGGATTTCTAATGTAACAAGGCAGTTGTGAGGCATCATCCTGATCATTTTCTCAGGAAGTTTGTTTCATTAGACTCGGACATGCGACACTCAGCATTGTATGCAAATGTATCCCCCATGGCTGCTCAGGGGGCTCTCCTGCTTCCCCCGGGCTGCAAGGTGCGAGGAGGAGCAGGCTTCGTACTCCGCCTGGGCTGTCACCCCCACCAAAACTCACAGCAAAGTTTTTTGTCTCAACTTTGGATCCCACTGCAGCTTGATGGCATCAGAAAAGAGATGTGCAATTGAACTGACAATCAGTGATTGGCATCATGCATAACTCATTATTGTGTCAAGGATTTGGCATGTCCATGGAGAGGAAACCATGTGCATTGTGTTGACACTGAGCTTAATTCATATCCTACCGGCGGTTATGCCAAATCCTTATCTCATCAGTGCTCGTGCCAGATCGCTTGCTTGCGTGCCAGATTCTTGTCAGAATAACGAGTTGTGCCTAATACCAATCATTCTGTGGCAGATGCCGCCTCGCGTAGCCATTTTGTACAGCTGGGAGTTCGAGCAAAATGGCCGGGTTTTCGTACAATGTGAGTGGCATGGTCGGAGCTCTCTTGTGAGGTCATGAAACAGAAAGGGATTTCAAATGATATGTCAGATTTTATGGCAACTTTCTTGAAAAAGGTCTCGCTGATGTTTTCTTGTTTTCTCTTCTGTACCCTTCCCCAAATATGTATCTCCCCCAATACGTTCGTTACCTTCCTGCTTTTAAGATCTTCAAAATTACATTTGTGGATGTGTCATTCTGAGTAGTTTTGCCTTTCCTTCATCTTCCCCCTTATTAATGCAACAAAATGTTGTAGACAGCTCTGATTCTTTCTCTTGCAAGCAAGGGATTCATCTGCAATCCTTACGAATGCACAGATCTGTGTATCAGCCTACCACACCTCATGGTTTTAGCAGTTACACTTGCCAGGAGATTGTCAAGGGAGATGTGGTATCTTCCTGCTGAAAATAAGCCATTATCTCTCTAACAGTGTAGAAGGTAGGAAGGACTCACATGGAAAACAGAACCCACACGCACTTTTTACTTTTCCCTATGGGAGAAGTCCAAGGTGTCACCACAGCGGGAGCGAACATTTGAGCTGATATTGAACTTAATAATTGAGTTCTTTGTTGAGAGAAGTGAATACTATGAGAAAGGAAAAGGAAGACTTCCACAGGGTACGGTAGTAATGCGTATCCGTAAGGGGCGAGAGTGTAGAGTATCTCTTGTTTACCTCTTTGACTTGAGTGGGTAATTTGCAGGAATAAAGAGAGCGAGAGAAGGCTGAATGTTCAGCAGTTCACATTTGCTTCAAAATCACAAGGCTCGCAAACCAGCTTGGTATTCTGTTTTACAGGGCTACCACAGTTTATACCCAGGTGTTTTCAAATATAGGTTAAAAAAATAATCACATCGCACTCCCCATAGTCTGGTCATAATTTGTTCTCAAACCACGTCCAAGTGACAATGCTTGAAAATAGGTTATTCAGAATCATGTTGTTGTTTAAGCTGCGTTACTGTTTTGTATCCAGCCTATTGATTTTTCAGGATTCTTCTGCATGAGGCTTTTTCATTAGTGTGTTATATGGCACACAAAACCCATAGCGGAATCATAAAATATTGTACTTACAAAAGCTCCTTAATTTTCTGTTTTTAATAGAAAAATAAATGCACCTGGGCTGACAATTAGGATGCCAAGATTTTCCTTAATTTAATTTGAAACAATTCAAGAGCTTTACTTTGAGTATCAGCAGAAATAAGGGGCAAATTCGGGTACAGTTTAATTGGGTACAAATCATCTGGCTTCTCTAGAATTACTTTAGCTTACATAAAATCCACTTTAATTGGACATTTTAAGCATACACACATTTGCATTTCTTTAATAAATCAATTACTTAAGAAACATTTCTAGACAGACACTTCCTGGGATAGACCACCTGGTCTACTAAACGTGGGAAATAATTACTTGAATATGAGGGTGTAGCAAGCTCCTGCAGTAGTGCCTGGTGGACAGTAACAGAACAGATCCATGTTGAAAAAATGTTAATAATCGTGGATGAAAATAGGACTTTGGTGTGAATTGGAGCTTCTCTGATGAAAAAAACCTCCCTTGTGAGGAGCTGGTCAATCACCGTCAGGGCCGTAACGGGGTCTTGGAATGCAACCCCTTCACTACTGTTACAGTCACACTTCATGTCAGATATTTTCTATGAGAAGACCTCACGGATGTGGTACATCTCCAAAGTTACTTTTGCTTCCTGGGGCTGTGGTATCCAGTTAGCCCTCGATTCTATGAATATTTATACAATATAAATGAGGAAATCGGTGGGTTCCCTTGGTGGAGATGTGATATTGGTATTTTTTAAAGTAAACTTAAATAAGGTCAAAATTTTTTATCCTCTAGAGAAAATTTCACGTCTGATTAAATAGTTTACATAAACTTAATCTTTTTCTGCTAGATGCATTATAATCTCAGATATTATTCATGTAGCTATTCCTCTGTGAACCATAAAATGTTCATTTCTTCAAAATGAATATGAAGCTCAAAGCATTAGTGGCCTTAAGAGCATAAAAAGTTTATTGCTTTGTGCTTAACATTTTTCAAGTAACTTTCGAAAGCTGAACAAATTTTGCATTTAGATTAATGGAAGATGTTTTCCATTTGAAGGAACTAGCAAGGGAGCAGCAATAACAAAAATCCCCCAAGGTTAAAAATGTAGTGCTTTTGATTTTTACCAGAACTGTGTTAGCAGAACAATCATTTCTCAGCATGGAAAGGTAACATAATTGGTCTATACAGTGGCAATACAGAAAACGAGTATGCTTCAGAGAAAGCTAATATGGCTCTGCTTAATAATTTCCTTCAAGAGCCTGAATTTGAATGTATATTTCACCCAGCTTGAGGCAAACAATTTGTACCCATAAGTTCTAGTGGAAGTTACCAGGGGGTCAGGCAATTTATTTTAGTTCTTGAAGTTTTCAGAACTGCAGACCTAAATGCACATTGACTTGCATTGTTTCACCAGTAATTTGATCCAATTGGGCACCATTTTCCCTCTACCCTATTATGTTAGCTCTAGTGAAAAAAACACCCCACCCAACCCTCTCATGAAATATTGTGAAAGAAAAGTTTTCTCAGAAGAGAAACGACTTGTCACATTTTAAACGACAGGCCTATTCAAGAATTTCTCAAATCCTTTCATTCCCTAGCACCTGAAGCCTGCTGTGCTAGTTTCTTAAAAACTGACGTTACGGTGTGAATCCACTTTCCTTTCCTTTTTTAGAGTATCTGATTGGGGAAAATAGCTTTCTTCAGAATAGACTAGATCATGTATTTGCCCTTAAACACAAGACAGAGCTTCCTTCCAGCGCTGACTACATCGTGGTTTCCATGTTTATAAAACCCAGCAGCCAAGTTCCACATAGAGAGCGGTGCCCGCTTAACCTCTGTGCTTTCAGGCAGGTACATATTTTCCTGTGGTAAATCGTATTGTCCTATAAATCTCAGGAAGTTTGGTGGTACAGTAACTGAGGGGTCCTTTTCCTATAGAAGTGACACTGAATAGCAGGGAAGGGTTGTGCTTGTGAGTCTAAATTAGAAGAAAAATTCTTGACCCTCATTATCCTCTGAGCTGCAAAAGGCTTTGATAGATGTACAGGGCAGGGCACTGGGAAGGCTTTTTAGTTTCCGCAGTTGAGGGTACTGGTGTGTGGATTACATCTCATCGCCATCCAGGAGCGGTGAAGTTAGGGTGGGGCTACTCAGTTAAGATGGACATTGAGTTTATCGGAACATTTGTATCTAAAATGTGCTGGAAAGACCCATTAGGAGAAACAAATACTAAGGATAGGAATTGCTCTGCTTAGATCAGGCTAGGTCCCTCCCTCTGCTAGCCTGTGTGAGCGGTTGGGATTAGAGGGAACGTGCACGTTTCTTGTCGGGGAGAGGGCGACACGATTCTGGAAGCTTCTTTCTGAAAACATGACTGTTTCATGCATTCTCGCTTTACAATACAGCTATGTACATTCATAATATTTATACAGTCAGTTGTTTTTTTCAATCACAGCTCTTCCTCTTAATGCTACTTTGTTCCATTTGTTTTCTCGGGTGGGTTTGTTGCTGTGTCTTCCTTAAATGTTAACTTACCGTTTCAGTTGTGCCTAAAGTTTCAATTTAGTTATTTTTATTTTAATGGGATGCTTCTTTGATTTGTAGAAAAGAATTTCTCACCTTCTTTAGCATGTCCGTGTTCTCATAGCAGAAGATCTTTTGAGGCAGTTTTGATAGACCACTTACACTCTCCCTTAGCCAAGATAACAAATGCTGTAATGTTAATTTATGGAATTCTTTGTCTGTTGCAGTTCTAGAAATCCATCCTGTGCCTTTGAAGCCAACAGAACTTTGACCGTTGACTTTCAATAAAGTCACTCTACTTTTCTTACTTAGATGCCAAATGTACCTGAACAGATCTTACAGACACAAGGTAGAATATGAAATAAATCCATCCCTCTAGTAGTTGTCACCAAAAACTAATGGCTCTTCTGAAGCCAGGTACAATATTACTGGAAGCCTACCTTTGGGTAATGCTAGTTTCTCCTTCCCTGGTTCTACCACGTTATATGATCTATCCTTACTATAACTGTGTGGCCATTTGTTAGCACACTAGTTTTAGAGCCACGATTCGGTCAGCTTACCATGATGAGGTAAGGGGATCCTTTTCCCTTTAAGAGGCCATGATCAGAAAAACATGGCCTGAATTTCGTTAGCAGTGTGACAATGAGAGAGATAAGTAGATGTGACAGTTATGAATGACGTACTGTCATGCACTTCTGCGTTCTGACTCAGATAAATTGACACTGCTGTCAAACACAAGCTATGGAGAGTAGAGACCTCTGATGAACCTTCTAATATGGTAAATGGGAGTCTTAATTCTTCATTAACTGGAAAAAGGAGATTTGGCCATGTAATTTTCTCCTTGCTGCCTGTTTTAAAGATTCCAATAACCCAGCATTTACAGTTGACTAGGCAGGGATTGCTTTTTCCTATGCTAGCGACATGCAGGCTGTGAAATCTAAGGAAGCGCCGCTTAAACACAGACTTATTGCCTTGGTTATCTTTAATGACTTTGAAATGTATTGGCCTCATTATGGAACAGTGCAGTTATCAATTCCTCTAATTAGGTGATGTGGTCCCATAAGAAATTTAACATTAAAGTGCAAAAATGAGTTAGTGGCATCAATTGCTGGCAACCTGGGTGTTGGCACGAATTTAAAGCAACGGTGCTCTTTTTCCGTGTAGTTATTCTGCGTCAGTCTTATTCATTCAAATATCAACAGTAATTTTTTTCAATTCACTTAGTTTTGCCTACGTGAAGAGCTATTTATTTATCTGAGAATTTCTGTACTCTCTGAAGCTCTGTTCTGTGGCGTGCGGTTGGTGTAAATACTAGCAAACAATGAACTAGCTGATGCAGAGTCAGCTCTCTCCATTTACAGGTCAGACTAGTCACTGAAGCAGCCAGTCCAACTTTTCATTTTTAGCTGCCCTTTCAATCTGAAGATCTGGTAGCAATTTATAAGAATTAAATAAAAGGGACTTGCCCACAGTCACACTGCACAGCAGCAAAGCTGGAGACAAAGCACGATACCTGCAGTTCAGTCATCTTCCCAGATTTTGCAGTGCTGTCCCTCCTACCAGTGTCTGTTTGAGATTACATTTCTCTTCTCCACCATATGGAAAGGATTATTGGTGGCCTATTTAGAACGGCATTCACCTGTCTTGTTGAGAGGAAAAGAGGATCTGAGAAACCTTATTTTAATGTTGTCTAGTTTCTGCAAGCGTTTCAGCGTGGCTGTATCCAAAAGCAAGTGCACAATAGTTTCTCTCTTGTTATCCTTCTCCTAGAGTCATACAGCACAATCCCTTAGTTTATAGCTGTGTGAAGATAATCTCCCGTTACTACGAGTTTATAAAGCTTGGTGGTGATAATGTGTGGCAGGGCGGTGTCTGGTGTTAACATGGGAAGGATATCTATGTGAATATATCAGGGGAACCATACTGCTTTAAATTATTATTTTGATATACTTTTCACAGAACCACAAGCACGGCAGGGGTTGGAAGGTCCCTCTGGAGATCCCCCAGCACACCCCCCGTTAGAGCAGGTGCCCCCGGAGCAGGGGGCACAGGAACGCGTCCAGGCAGGATTGAATCTCTCCAGGGAAGGAGACTCCACAGCCTCCCTGGGCAGCCTGGGCCAGGGCTCGGGCCTGGTTCTTCCTCGTGTTCAGGTGGAACTGCCTGTGTTCCACTGATTTGAATATGTTCCAAAGGCATCTCAAATCCTAAAATTACAAACCACAAGTGGTCACAAACCCGATATTGGAGTAAGATTTCTGACTGATTAGCCAAGCAGTATACCAGGGTTGAAGACAGCAACCTGTGCTTTCCACATAGACGCGTATCTCGTGCTGTACTGGCCTCACCGAACCATACTGAATCTACAAGGTTGCGCCACTGTTTTCCTCCCTTCTCAATGGGTAAGTATTAGTGGATCAGAAAATTATGAATTTCCCTAAAAAATGTCACAGTAAACTGATAGTTGTCCCATTGTTAGTGGACGTGGGAGTAGAAAAAGGATGGGGCACTGTAATCTAGGACCTTGAATCTCAGAGATGTTCCACCTGACACCCGCGTGCACGTTATATACTTAGAGATTTTTTGAAAATGAGGCATTTAGCTCTTCTGTGCCTCGGGTCCTCACGCACAACAGGGAGATAATTTTGTTTTCCACAAAGTTGTTTAAATACACTAACGTTTTCAAGGTGTTCAGATGTTATAGACATGTGAGGATATACATTTGTTCAAGCTGAATAAGCAAGCAGAAGAAGTAATACTCCTCAGTGGTTCTTTGCTTCATGGCAGCTGAGTAGACCGAACATGCTAAGAAATCACAGTTAAATATTTGGCATAGAGTACCCAGTCTTGCATCTTCCATTGCGCATACCTGGTCTGGAGCTGTTAGCAGGAGTAACGTAACTCTAGTGGGTTGGGACTGGGCTAATAGGTACAGGTTTCTGAGCATACCCAGTCTGAGCCATCCTTGATATTTCAGTACTTGGGAAGTTAATGCAGGGGCTCTTTCTCTGTTCAGCCACGTCATTGTATCTCTGACTACTACAGACTGCCGAAGCCCCTCATAGCTATAACGATTTGTTCTGAGTCTGTATGATGCTCTCCACTGCAACATGTCCAAGCATCCCCCAGCAGTGTGTTAAAACACTGACTGACGTCTACTACGTACAGTGTCTAGCTTATTCTCTCATCTTCTGTTCAGAAAGAAAAGTACGTGCAGTACATTTTTTTTGCTTTAAATAAATAAATATGCACACGTGCAGTCCCACACAGTGTTTATTGTTGCCGATGCATATTTAGAGAAGTTATGTTGAAGAAGTTTTCCTTTTACTTGGACTAGAAGCAAAGGGGAATGGGATACTTCTGCTTTCTGAGGGAGCCAATTCTGCTCTATTGTATTAGCTTTCAAGACATTTTTGTTTCACACGTAGACAGGCCCTGTTCTAGCAATGGATATCGTCAGAGTATGAGAAGCACAGTAGTTTTCTATGCCTAAATAAGAAAGAAAAAAAAATCTCTGATCCTTCTAGTTTTCTCCCCCTGAATTGTTTATTCTTAATGGAGTTTGCGATTTTCCTTCTCTGAAAATGGTATTTTCAATGATGACATTTCATACCTGACCACACTTTTGCGTAGTCAACGCAAGAAGAAGAGGAACGGTGGCAGGAGAAGGGCCACCTATTAATTCTGCATGTTGTTCAGGAGTCAAAAAGTTGACAGAAGAAAATTGGACCACAGTTAACCTTTGTTTAAGTATAGACTCCATGTTTTCTCCGTAGTCCCAGGTGACAGCCCGCGTGTGCTGTGTGCAGTGATGCATGTTCCTAAACAAAACATCTTGTCCTCACTTAATGTAAAATATTTCTGCATTGTTCTTACAAACATTGCATGAAAATCAATGAAAATTATTTATCTAAAAAAATAAAGGAAGCATAGGTTAAGGAAAAGACAGACAATAACTGTGCTTTACAGTCCTACAAGCCCTTAAACAAAACACCTCCTTCAAAAGAGACACTGTAGCTTTAATATTGGCTGCAGTTTCCTTGAATGGAGTTACCCAATCTTTCATCAAAGAAACATATCTCCCATATCCCTGTCTTTAAAAACAGCAATTATGTGTAAATGCCTTCTGATTTATTTGAGCCAGGGCCACCGGCCAGTGTGAGTCACCACAATTTATTGCTAACCGTCACTTTTACATGATAGGTTTGTAACAAATATCTGCCGCATATTGTTAAATTAATCTTCCATTTAAAATTAATGGAGTTAGACTCCCCAGGTTCAATGTAATTTCGTGTTCACGGGCAGGGAATGATGTGAGCTGCATACAAAATGAGCCGAGGCCAAACGCCCTAATCTTTCATCACCTTGAACCTAGTGACTAGGACGCCTTCTCAGCACCAACTAATGAGATTGAGCTTGCTTCTCTCCTGAGGACGCCAGCTCAAAGAAGCTTTTCTGCTCAGATACAGCAGGCTTCGTCTTATTTTAATAATTCCTCAGATATGACAAGCCTGATGTTATGTATGAAAGAGTCAGGCTTGAAAAAGAGATGAAATGAATTTTATATCATTACTTCAAAACTGAAACCAGCTAAAGGAAGTATGTCACAGTTAAAAATGCAGTGAGCATTTTAGCTATGAAATATTTTGAAAGTAAACAGGAGTCATTCTTTCATTTATTATTATAATGCGGCCTCACCTTACACTCATCTTCTGTAATTCTAGTCCCATTCATAAATTAGTAACAATAATGTAGATGAAAGCAGCAGACTGTCCAATAAGCATGTGGATGGGACCATCAGAGAGAAGAGATTTAATTCCTAGTGGAGTATGCCATGCTATAGAGCTGAGCTCTATCATTGCTCTTTGTGGGCATTTGTAGAAAATGAGCCTGTCTTTTATGCAGTGGCAGACCACAGATCTGTCACATATTGTTTAAAAATAATTGAGTTGAATTGCGTCAGCGTACCTTTCTGTCGTTCCCTTATTGCAGCTTTAAAGAAGTAGTAATTACGGTTATATTTTGGTATTTATCAGTGCAGGAGCTGATAGCATCAGTTGTATCTATACAAGGCTCTGTGCAATTGTATGTCTGACTAGTTTTGTACCAAGTGCACGAGAACCTGCTTCTCCACCCATGTTGCCTTATGTCAAAAAGCCCTCTTCCCTGCTGCTCAGTCGTGCTGCAGTGCCTGCCTCAAGCACCACATGCTACACAGAACAGGATGATGAACTCCGCTGCTCTACCTTGCTTACGGTCTCCAGACAGTGGAAAGTAGCTCCCTACTTCCTAGGGAGAAGGGTTAGAAACATGGGATTTTTCAGTCTAGAGGAACGTCTTAGGAGAGACCGGAGAAAGGTCTTCCCAAAAGCTACTGTTGAATGAAGGAGAACAGAATTTGTTCTAGGGTGCGTGGTGCGTAGGATGAGGGATGGTAGAACGTGAAGGTTTCCAGATCTTCCTCTTATTTTCATATGTATGTCTTGGGGGGAAGATGTTTTGAACCATTTGGACAGCTGAAGAGAATATCGGCAGCGATTTCTTTCCATGGTGCTACTTTGATTTAAAATCTTTATCAGACTTCCTGTGTATTCCACATGGGGCAGTTCTCCATAACCGAGTAGACCTCGCTGTGGTTCTTTCGTGTCTTGTGCCACTCTCTGCCAGTTGCAGCTGTTCTGATTTCACTTGAATTCTCACGCTGGTTAAACCAGTGAACATGATACCAGATACCTTCATTTTTGTCGTTTTGTGGCTGAGAAAATCATCACCGTTTTAGGCATTGGGTAGAACTACTGGTTTTGACTTTTTAAACTTTCTGTTTACTTCTTTAAAATCAATTTCGAGGATTTGATCTTGTTCCTCTATACTATCTCACCTGACTTAAGCCTCAAAAAGTTGTCAGTTCTTTTTTTTATTTGTTCTTTTATTCTTGGAGTGGAATATATGCATGCATACGCTCAGTTACACGTAAAAATTCTTCTACAGACATCTGAAACCTGGTGCTCCATGCTGTGTGCATTCACCAGTTCTGACATCCACATGTGTCCGATTTCCTCTTCCTCCACGTTATTGCTGCCAATTGCCTAGTCTTTCTTTTCCCCTCAGGTGCGGTACTGGGGTAGGACAATAGGCTATGCCTGAGCAACCTGGACGTATCCCTTGGCCTGTTTATTAATTCACACTCACTCAGTGTTATGAGGAGTACTGATAAGGGTACAAAATCTAAAGCCATGCCTACAGCAGTTGACATCAGCTGGGGACCAGCCCTCAGTGTTTGGTCCTGAAAGAATCACCAAGGGGTCTCTGAGTCTGACTGTTCATTGGAGCCTGGAGCAATGGGGGAAGGTTGCAGTCTCTGCAGGGGTGAGAAGCAAGTCCACGTGGTGACGGCAGTGTCGGTCTGCCCAGGGTGAGCCTTCCAGTGCACAGAAAGAGCTTTCTTGCATTACCTTTTGTAGCAAGTTGCCTCGTATGAAGAAAAGATGGTGCCAGCTAGGACTGGCTCTGCTGCCTTGCAGAAGAGAGGAAGATAAATCAAGTTCCTTTTCTGCTTTATTTACTTGCTATTCATTTGTATACCAGACTTTGCAGCAGACAGCAATGAAACTTCTAGATATTCATAAACAAAAATCTGGTCTTCTGTCCACTGATATAGATCGGGGAGGCCAGAGTGTATGTTGAGAAAGAAGAGAGTTGTAAAAAACTGTTGAAATAGATTTATTGGAGACTTCAATATCTGTTGAAGTCAGCAAAGCTGGAATAAGCTCTAAGTAAACACTATCAATTTCGATGATAAGATTTAGATGGTGGCTTCTATTTTTTTTTTCACTAGATGAGACAATATCACAAAGCTAGTCTTCATGGAAATGTGATCAAGGTGTAAGCAGTTCTATCATTAACTCCTTTACATTAGGTTTAGTTACAGTCAGTTCTCTTTGAATAGCAGAAGATGTGTCTCTTAGCATTGGAATTTTTCATTATGTGGGCTTTGCATCTTAACGTTTTTCCTGTCTCCTTATATTCTGGATTGTTGCCATGTTGCAAGTTGAAAAGGTTACCCGTTCCAGCTCTTGCATTGGTGCTGTGCTGGACCTTCTGGATACCCTTGGAAGCCTTTTGTCTTACTTTTTATTAAGAAAAAAAAAATACATTCAGGTGAAATGAGTTTCTTAGTTTCGGCATCCAGAAGTATAAAAAAGTTCCCTTCTATGCAGTGCATTTGATTGAGAATAAAAATGACTGATGGCAGCCCATACTGGACCCTTTTGTTCAATTCAGCTATGATTATGGAGCCTATTAGCTGGAGTTACAACCTATTTAAGAGCAGTGCTTACTAGTAATAGGGGCCAAATGATTTTGGAAAGTTCAGGTTTACTGGGCTCCCTGCAGAAATGAATTCAGCACTGAACATATTGATGCAGAGCCTGAATGAGGCTGTTCCAGTGGGACTCAGAATCGTGTGCTTAGCAAGAAATGAGCGGGTAGTAGAATTAAAGATCGGATAGATGTGAGGCTCAAGGGCAGTCTAAACTCTGAAGTTCATCACAGCAACTTAATCAGACTCAAATGAGTGTTGCACTGACAGGAATCAAGCCTGTGTGTCACAGGAAATTTAGCTTGTTAAAATGGTGCTGTGTTTCTTCTAAGTCCCTGTTTTGTAAGGTCTTGAAGGGTTTTAAAATAATTGTGAAATGGTGGTGGTCAGTGGCTACTGAGGCAGCTTGGGTTTTGTTAATGAAGTTTTTGAGTCTCTACTTGCTGTTTACCTTTGATAGAAGGTATCTACAGTTTTAGTATTAAAGACCAGTCCCTTGCACCTATTCAGAAGCAAGGAAAAGCTTCAGGGTTCTCTCAGTGATTTTTGGCACAATCCTGAATTCTGCACTGGGGACAGGAGAAGTTGGATTATTGGGCCCCCACGGTCCTGCACCTGAACAAGACCCCCGTGAACTAGGCTTCATGTGATGCAGTTAGCGTGGGGCAGTGCAGCCTGGTCCCCGCGGTCACCCGCTGCTCGCAGGAATCACAACAGGGGAAACGTCCTTCCCAACACCGCAGCGAACGGCACGGGAACAAGAGGCTTGTAGGGGTGTGTTGTCATTCACACTTGTCTGTTTAGCAGGACACATCCTGCTACCTTTCCAGAGACAGACCAAGGAATTTTTTGGCATGGGTTGCATTTAAAAAAAACCCCACCATATTTTGTATTTTTCCTTGGCCCAGTCTAGTCTTCGAATGTAAGGAAGATTTTTACGTTCGTACTGGTTACAGTCTCACCCATCCGCTGCATCTAAAGACTCCACTGAGTTTCTTTCAGATGTGGAAAGCTTCTTTCAGTTTCTTTTCAGACTTTTTGAGAAGCCTTAAGCCACAGCCCCATGTTTCCCGTCCTTATCCAGCCCTGCCTAGGTCTTCACAGCTGTCCAGTTCTGTAATTCCCATGCTTACGGAGACACGACTCTCCCCTTCTCATACTGCTTCACTTCTGTCATCTCCCCTTCCTGTAACTCCCCCAAATGTAACACCTCCGAGTCAGCATCATGCTCCTCCAGACTTGTTCCTCCTCTCTCCTGCTCATCACGTGCCTTCATCCAGCTGTGTCCACATATACAGAGAAGCGGTACGCTTCGGAAATACTGTTCAGTAGCAGTGCACTCAGCTGACAAATCGTTCACAATCCTGTTTTCTGACTTCGCTTCTGCTTTGGGACAGGAAATGTGTTTGTTCTAAACCAAAATTTCTTGCTACATAAAATTGATACTTGACCTGGAAGTCATTTTTTTTTATAGATCACGGTAATATACTGCTTTGTAGTCCTTGAATGGAGCTGTGAATATTCAGCATTTGTCAGTTAGATCGCTGCTCTCCTTCTTCTGAACAACAGCAGCAGACTCTTGATCCAACCTGGAGACAAGCAGGTGGGACTATGATTTTGCACCTTGTGAAATGTAGTAGTTTGTTTATGAAAAGAATCTGAGGGAATTTGGTGTTGTTCATATAGTAAACAAGCAGGAAGCAGAGAGTTGTTTTTATACTTCCAATACTTTTAATTTTGACCTTAAAAATTTTATTTCTCAGGGCATGCTTTTACAGCAGCGTATTGGCCTCCTGTAGGACCTGGATCCATGCTGAACTGTGCAGAAAGCGGTGGAAATCTGCTCACGCAGATCTCGCTGTATCACGGTCTCTGGCTGCACAAGGTCAGACGCCCAGTAAAGGACTGGAAATGCTTTACTGAGGCTGCAAGAGTGGGAAGACAGGGCAGTTTCTGGGTCACCGTTCTGACCAACTGTTCATGTAATTGTTACATGAGATGTTGCTTATAGGAGTCCTATTTTCAATCATACGAGCATGTCCTAGATTTTTATAAACCATCTGTTCAAGTGAAGAACTTCCAGGTTGTGGGCTTTCGGGTGAGGCGGGGAGAAAGGTGGAAGGAAAATTTCAAGCGGGAGTTAGAAGTTCTGTGTCAGCTGGGGTCTGGTAGGAGTGTTTTTAAATCTAGAATGAAAGATCACGAGAGAAACAGTTTCAGTTTGACACACAGATGATAAAGAAAGCCTTAAAAAGAAGCTGTGGCTGCACAGCAGGTAAAGAAATCCTGCTTAGATTAAAAATAAATATTTTATGCTGCCTGTATACAAAGCTTTTTTTTTTAATAGCTTAAAGCCCTATACAATTGGCAGCAAGTAGAGGAAATTAAAAGAAAGGGTTTGCATTGTTTTGTTGAGGTAGGAACTCCTCAAAACAAGAAGTTGAGGGTTTTTTTTAATGATAAAGAGAACATTAAAGGACAGGCTACTCATTAGAATTATGAAGCATAAAAGCATTTGCAAGTTGCGTGCCTCTCTCCGTTTATAGCAAAGAGCAAATCCAACCCTTACAATGTCAGATGACAAACAATTTTTTGAGGCAGGCATCAAGGTGCACAGTACAAGAGAGAGCTCTGCTGTAATATGCATGAGTTGGCGCTCTCTGCTCAGAGGGGCAACCGTGAGGTAAGGAACGACATCATCCGCTCCCCTTCCTTTGCCATCCATTTGGAGCATTTTAATGACTAAAGCAGGGTAAACATTTGTGAGGATAAACCTTGTTTTCCTGCTGAGCAACGATGTCTGCTGTATGAGAACAGGATTGTTTTGGCATATGTCGGCTCTAAATATCCCTGCAGATACTTTACAGGAATTGCTACCTCTTTAAACATTTATGCTATTAAAAATCAGGACGATTGTTGACATAAACCTGTGATAGCAGCTGCATTGTAGACAGAGTATGAATTTTTTATGTTATTGATGAGAAGTTTATATCATTTATGTACTGTAGTGAGGGAGGCATACGAGTGCTGAATACAGAAAATTATGTTACTGAAACCATTTAGGAGTATCACGGCGCAGGATTTATTAATGTGTCCCTCTCAAAAGGAACGTGAATGCAGTAAATGGAAAGCAAAACAAAGCTAAGTGATTTATAATGTTTTAAAAAACTCTTGTTGGGATGAAAATAAGTTTTGTGGCTCTACAGCCTGGCTTATCTGGTTTGGGTACCAGTGTCAGCACTGTGGGGAACAGTGATGCTTTCAGGTCACGAGAGTGGGCAAGCAGTGGGTTGAAGCTCGTGTGCTGGGAGGGCTTGTGACTGGGGAGGGTGGAATGTGATGAAGGGACGACTGCAAAAAGAACTTTTGAAGAAGAACCCTGTCTCTGTGCATGTTTTCTTGCCTTAAATTACTGTGACTCTGGAGGCAGGACTAAGGCAGAGGTTGTCTCTTGGTCTGGAGAAAAGACGTTTACCTTCTTCCTAATCCTTTCTGTATTCTTTCCCGGCTCTCATCGTTTCTCTGTAACTTGCTCTTCGCCGTAGCTTAGTGCCTTCTTTTCAGACCCTGCTCCCCGCACTGAGAGCAGCCACAGAACATTTCTCTCTGCTCCCAAAAGGAAGGACTTCGTTGGTTAAGTGGCAGAATTTCCCTCGTTGGAGGGCAGAGGGGGCTGTGCAGTTTGTGAGGACTGTGGTTCGTGTTGTGGGGAATTTCCACAGTAGCTCCTTTAACGAATGTCGCCTATGAGGTCTCGGTCTGATGTGAAGCTCTGCTTCCTCCAGCACAGCCTCAGGAGGTGGAGGAAGCAGTTCAGCTTTCCTCCTTCAGGCATGATTGTCCCTATTTTTGCAGAATCCCACTGGAAGTGATATGAGTGCTTCATGTTTCTCAGCACCAAACTGGCTAAATTAAATTTTCATATGTTGTCCTTACTCATTTTTCTTAACAGAAGTATCATGGAGGAAATTTTCAGGATGATGTTCTTCTAATGGAAGCACAGCCATTGCTCAGTTTGTGGCATTGCTGGCTTTTTCCATCCTCATTGAGTATTGCACTTAAGAGTCTCATAACCGTGTGTGTGAATAGCACCACTAAGTCAGCGTAATTACTGGTGTGCATTTGTGCTCTTCTGGATTGCGGTATTTCAGCTGTCCGTCCAGGGTCTTCCTGGAGGGAGGGAATATTCCACGTCAGCCCCTTCTCTGAGAGGAACCACCCGGAACCCCATTTTGCAGAAATACTCTCAACAACTGTGGGTGCATCCACACATATGCGAGGCAGTTCAGATTACAGTTTGGGCACTCTGGCACTCCATTAGGATTATGGATGGTATCAGTAGCAGTGGTGATTTGTACAAGGTGTAGGCACCTGTACGCAGACTCGAATCACCGGTTCATTTCAAATAAGCCACCAAACAGCTGGTCAGTGGTAATAACTTGCCATCACCTCAGCCCTAGGCTGTATTTAAACCAGTGACCTAGAGGTGAAAGGCTTTGTATCGTATTACCAGTCCACTGAGACATCCAGTCCTCAGTGGGCTATGTCTATAAATTAATATAGCTCTGGATTAATATTGCAGACAAAAAGCTACATTAAAAGAACATTATTAGGGTTGCAGAGTCAAGCCTGTGAAAGTTAAGAAATGTGAGAATTAAGGTTGCCTGTTCAACCTTAATTTGCCCCCTTCTGTGTATGCATTATGATACAGCCTTTAATTACATGATCATATTCTGCTCAGCCTGAGGCAGACACCTGGCATAGAAAATTTCAACCCGAATGGTTTGAAGTTTGGCAAAGTTATAATCCACTGAAAAAAGAGGATCTTGTAAGAAGTGTCTAGCAACTTTAACAAAAGGCTGTAGTTTGTGTTGAGTTCCATTTATTTTACTTCATCCAAAATTTGTTTAATTTTAAGTATTCTGCAGGTGAGATCCATCTGTGTGGAGACCTGGGAGGGCAGTACGTACCCCAAATAGTTTAAACACAATAAGGATCTTTTTAACAAAACCCCATCTATTGTTAGATATATAATGCCAAAAAGAGGAAACTGAAATGGGAATCCTACTGTTTTAAGTTTTTTTTATATATATATATATATATATATATAAAGATGAAAAATAATCTAT
>VZSC01007525.1:267959-314046 GCA_013398225.1 Steatornis caripensis
TATGCAGGTAGCAACCAAGTCACTCAGTGAAGTAAGTTGAGTATTAGAAGGAGAAAACCAGGTTCATTTTCATGGTATCTTTCTAAGCCCAGAAGAAGGTTTATTCAACCCAACTCTCTTTTCACCTCACAGCTGGTTGGGAATTGTGTTGTGTTGATGAAGAACAACGCGTGGCATTCTAATTTGTGTAGAGTATCATTGTTCATTGACGCTTCATGTAAAGTATGTTCCAGTGTATAAACATTGCCCTTAAACATAGAAGGGAGAGCTTAGTTCACAACACACTAATGATGAGTTTATAATTTATTGGAGTACGGGCACAGTAATTACCAGGATCATTTTGGAGTTTGGGCAGGAAGAGGTTCCACCTTGCTGTACCCGAAGCACGTTATGTTTATCACATTGGGTGCAAGTGCTGCTCTCCCACTTAAGTGAAGAATTAGAAGACAGACTGCCTGCATCTCAAGAACCTGCTTCAAATCTTTGACACCAGTAAACAAGGAATTACTTACCCAAGGTCATATTGCACAACTATGGCAAAATCAGAACTAATAACTTGGTTTCTTGTCTTCTAGACCTCTGTAATCTCCACTGATTTGACAATCTGTCTATACTTAGCATGTTGTCATTGTATTTTACAGTTCTTAATGATCACCATTCTATTTATTTTACTCAATTTTTTTTTCCTGGGGTATTCTCACAAGTCAGTGTTCTGTTTCCCTGATCACTTAGTAAAGCTTATTTTCTTGTAAATTAATTGTGTTCTGAATTCAGCACAAAATGCCACAGCTAAGGTTAGCTCTAACCTTCAAACTTCAAACCTTCAGACATCAGAGATGAACCATCCATATGTAAGTCTTGTCTGTCTGTTTTTAAAAGCGGTAAAGAAAACGAAAAATAAGCACTGGCCTTCAAAGGGAACTGGCAAGCTGCCATCTTAATTTTTCAAGAAGAGGGCAGGTCGGGAGGAGTCAATCAAAATCAGTCAATTTCTTGGACAGCAGTTCAGGTGCAGCAGTATAAAAACCCTTTCAGTAGAGGTCTATAACATGAATCAGAAACTGCAGAGTGATCTTTTGTAGGACTTTGGGGACCGAAAGTTGATGGTGGGTGCTTCTGCACAGAGATTTTTGCTTATGTTTCCCTTATGCTGGCAGACAGAGATCCTTAGAGAGAAGTTTTATTCGTTTCCTTCTGTATCACTATAGATTGTTCTTCACCTTGCTGAAATACTCTTTGGCTCTTTACGTAAGAGGACACAAAGAACTATGCAGAAACTCTGTAATTCCATAGTAACCGTTGACTCTGTAATTACATGGTATGTACAGTTCAATGTAAATATGTGGGTAATACAAGCAATTTGTATTTTCTCAACTACATCATTAAACCTTAAAATTGCAAACTACATGGAAATTAGGTTGAGAATAAAATGGGTAACTTCACATACTACATTATTGCAGCATATTATCTCTAGAAGTCTGTAATTACTTTGTAGTTACATGCTATTTTTCAGATAATAACCAAGTGGTGAAAGTTTGCGGACTTGTCCAGCTCATAGCTGCACAGTCTAGCCATTAATTTGGGTTTAGGAGGTGGAGAATGTTGTCAGCTCGGTCTTTTAGTCTTTTTTTGTATGGGGAGGAGGATTTTTTTCTTCCAAGCAAACAATCTGACTGACTGGTAACCATAGCTTTTTTATGTTTATTGCAAATATACGCAGTGTGCTTAAAGCAGGTGTTGTGTGTCTGCCAAGAATAAAAACAGGCTCTAATGCTCACGTGCAGGGTTTTCTTTTGCCTTCAGGCTCTCAAAGATCCATGTCAGGTGTTACTTCACGCGCGAGACTCTCAGGCTTCGCAGGTCTGGGCTGTACTCATTCTGAGCCTTTGCTAGAAGGGCATGGCCTGGCAGTTTAAGGACATTTTGTGGCTTTGTTCATTTGTGGCTGCCTTCCAGAGTAAGAAGCTAATTTACGTTGTGTACGCTTACTGCTCTTTGGGGTCTTCTGATATTTTAACCTCTCTCTCTTAGGCTTTTCTCTCTCCTCCTTTTTGTCTTTGCCCTGTTGAGTGTGGCATTAGGGTTAGGTTATTTATCCAGTATGAACACGTAAATCTTTGTAGTCCTCTTAGTCTAACCCTCTGCACTTTGGCCCCTTTTTTCTGATGAAATTTTGAATAAAAGAAACACTGAATGAGTCTTTCAGCTTAGAAACAATTACTTTTATTAATTTATTTATTTTTACACAAAGCCCACAGCCATGTGAGTTGGAAAATGCCTCTAGTATATGGTTACATTTGTTTGTATTTTAAAATGTGCACATGTACATTTGTATGCAAGCTATCAAGTCCAAGTAGTTTGTTGACTATTTGGAAAAAGACAGAAAAGTTGGAAGTGTTTGGCTTTGGTAGTCAAACTGGTAATCAGGGCACCAGTCCAGGGGCGTGCAGTAAATGGAGAGGGCTGAGAACTAACCATAAAATCTGAACTAAGAGACTGAGCTCCTCTCAGGAAGACAAAAAGATGCAAGGACATAGTGAAGTACTGTAAGAACGATAATGATAGTCACCCATCCGTCTTTGAACTCTTCACAAAGAAGTCACAGCTGTTGCTCTTCTTCATGAGGTATCTTGATTGATTTACATTGCTTTATCTTTACACCTGTATCTTCTGGGTTTTCTACCCTTTCTTGGTAGATTTATTAGCTGCTCTGAAGCAAGGAGGTAGACTTGCAGGGAGGGGAGAAATGGAGGAGAACTGAGAAGAAACAGAAGGAAGACAGAACAGTGGGAGGGAGAGGGAGGAAGAAGGTAACAGACAGATGAATGAAGACAAATGGAAGAGAAATGAGACAAGGAGGATGACGGGAGAAAAAGACTGGAACAGAGCTTTTGAGAACGCATGTAAAATAGAGGTCTGGTGGAGGATTTCCAGCAAAAGTGGTGTAAATCAATGATGAGTAAATTAATAGGGCAATTGTGCAAATGAGACTCACTCATTTAAGCCAAGCATAATACATCATGGATGATTTAGAGAGAGTGTAACCCACAGGGCACACCTTTCAATCTACTAAAGATCTAAAGCAGGATGCTGACACGTCAGAAAATGGAGCAGATGAACAAAATGAGAGACTTACATTAAAAGGAAAGCGGTTGTAAGACAAATTCCAAATGCAGGGCAGCAAACTCCTTAATGCCAGAGCCACATCTTAGACAGAAGTAAAAGTTTCCTGGTCCTTGCAAGTCGGAGATTATTACTGTGGTTTCTGATATGGTCTCCTGGTATTACTTCAGTTCCTGATGTGATTCCTAACTTGTATCAGAAGAATAGATTAAAAATTGCATCCAGCAATTCTTTTAAGTGTGTAATTTTGCAGAGGAACTGTTTCCTGTAGTTGCCACTGCAAGCGTTTCTGCCATCTAACAGTGCTGAACTGTGAAGGAGGCTGAAGAGGGAATGTTCTAAGGAGTCCGAAGAGGCCACCTGATCAATGACTGGCGGGCACGTGGCTTTGACCTTGCTGTGTCCCATTCTGTGCCACTTTAGGAGTAATTATATGTATTGGTACACCAGAGAAGACAGGAGCCAATCTGAATATGCCCGTGTCTCTCACCAGGTTTACAGCTGTACCCAGAGCTCCTGGGTTTAGATGAACTTACAAGAGTTCTAGATTAACCCCGTTTCTCTGGGATATTTATAGCGCATCGTTTAGTTTACAGGTCAGTTAATGTGCTTTAACCCACCTCCTTGAGACCATTTGCAGATCTTCTCCAACCCTGAAAATGGATTCCTCTGCTGTAGCTCTAAAATGGAGCAGACCCATTAAATCCTGTGCCCTTTAAATGCATTGGTTACTAACCTTTTGTAAAGGATCAAAATTAATAGACTGTTTAAATGAATTTCTGACAGTCATTCTGCCATATTGGTTTTTTGAAAGCATTAGACAAAGTGCCAGGTGGCCCAGTTGATAAAATGTTTTCTTTCACTCTGTGACTCCTGTAAGTTCAACTCTTTCCCCAAGGTCTTAAGAAAAATAAGTGTTTTTCAAAGACTTTTTTGTTTGTTTGATTTCATCATCTTCCTTCTCTTCTCCTTAAAACATTTAAGTAGAGTGTGAACTTGATTTTCATTTTACTCAGTAGAAAGTTGAATGCAACCCAGACGTCTTGTTAAAGATAAATATTTTTCTAAAGGAAACAAAAGAAGTGATGAAAGATTAGGTGGAAAGGGAAACCTTAGCTGCTGACGGGGGGCAGCTGGGTTTTGTCAGTGCTGGTAGTTCCTTCCTCCTTTGCCTTCTGCTCCTTCTCTGAGAAAAGCAGCATTTGTATCTAAAAGTCATGCTGATAAAATACCTCTGAAGTTGTCAGCGTTAAAATTCCTTTGTGAAGTTCAGGTTGGCCCAAAATACTGCCTTGAATCCTTTAGATGCAAGTATAAGGTTGTCTTCTTCAGGAGAGTACTCAGCAACTTGCTAATTTTTAGGTCAAATTAAAGTCTTCCATGTCAGTTTAAGTCTTCCATGAAAAAGGTGCGTGAAGCATGAAGCCTCTTCTATGTGCAGTTTCCTGGATGTGGCAACATGGGAGCATGTCACATTTCTGAGAGGGTCCTAGCTCTCTGTTTAGAAAATAATTCACAAAGCAGTTCAGTCATGTGCAGACAGATTGCCATCCTGAGCGCCTGTCATGATGAAGTTTGGGCTTCTTTCTCAGAATGTTATAATCCCTCTTTCACCGGGAGAACCAAAGTCCAACAGTCCCGTGACCTTTTCTATGGTTTCTGTATTTTTCTAGAAAAGAGTTTCAAAGTCGTGGTGTTTCTCCATATCCCACTGCATAGACTTCATATCACATGGCATAGATATGGCTTGTGATTTACTGAAACATTTCAGAAATCCCATTTTTATTTTTGAAAAACAAATAAAACCCCCCATTCTGTTCATCAAAGCAATTCTTTATTAAATAAATACAGAATTTATATTCCTTTTTTTCAGAAGCAGGCTTTCAAACGGGTATCAAAGGTTTGTTAATTACCATTGAAGCTGCGTTGATTTGAGCTGATTTCTGATGTAACACTTTAGTGATGTCTGACAAAGGTATTAAGGTTAATTTATTTAGCAGTAGGGGAAAAGTTACATATAGTAACGTTGTTAATTGTTACGAGGCCTGTCTGCATTCTCATTTTCAGTTTCAGTGGCTGATTCCAAGTTTTAGTGTGACAGAGTCACCAGGAAGCGTGGCACTGGAGGCTGGGTGGTGGTTTTTAACATCTTGATGAAGGATAACACTTCATAACGTGAGCATGGAAACAAAAAACTTTTTCCCAGTAATCCTTAGAGTATAGCTGATCTGATGAAGGATTATTCTACTTAAACAAGGAACAGAGATGGGATGATTAGGTAGTTTATTCTGTTTTTCAAAAACTGTCAAGGTTTTGAAAATGTTCCTTGTTCCAAGCTGGGATGAACTCCAGTCAGAACTTTTGAAATGTGTCTTCAGAAGCAGCGTCCAGAAAAATCAGGTCGGAAGTTGGTGCCCTTCCGTGCCATTTAGGAGATACAGGTAGTCTTGGAAGTGGATTTTTTGGCTTTAAAGTAGATGCACAAGCCACTAGGCTTACGGGTGATTCTGTACCTCTCCTCAGTTACCATCAGAAATCTCTTCCTGGGCCTTAAAAATGTATTCCAGAGAAATTGTGCTGAATCTGACACCTCTGTGAAACAAATTTGTCTTGGCGAGTTGTTACTTCCTGGCAAAAACCCTGTTTTGTCAGAAAATTCCCAATCAGCCTTCAGAAAATCATAATGTCACAATATATAAAAATCGGAGGCAGTAACAAAGCATAAATACAGGTGAGACTGCACTGATCTTTTCCAACTATGCTTAAATAGTGAAATAAAGCAAGGGAAAGAATTGAGTGGTGGACAGATGGAATAAGTGAACTCATCCCACAGTGAAAAAGTGTTCCAAAGAATGAGTCCTTGGAACAAACCTGGCTCGTGAGACCTTTCAAATTCCTTTTGTATGAATTCTGTTTTCACTGCTTCCTGCTGTTGCTGCCTCTTACCAAGTGCAGACCTCAGAGCTGGTGCGGTAGTCCTGACTGAATGGCTTACAGTCAGAGGAAGGAACGACCTGAGCTTTAAACGCCACCCAGCAGAGCAGAAGCTCTTTGGACTCCTGGCACAAACACTTAGTAACTGCAGTAACTTTAGATTCATGAGTGCTTTAGCATTTAGTGGGTTTTTAACACACTGGAAGGCTGTACTCAATATTTCCCAAGATTATGTCTGGATAAGATCAATGACTAATTGCTTCTTTTCAGTGGTTGGTTCTTTTAGCCTTCGCAGAAACACTGTTAGTCATTGAAATAACAATGTCGAATGCCTCTTTGCTGAAAGAAATTGTCAGGTTATAATAATGGAAGAAAATCAGTAATTAAATCTTGTTGCGTATATTTTGTTTCTTTTTGGTTGAAGAGTCCTGTTAGTAGTTCTTATACACTCTAATTTGTATGATCAAGTCTTACCATGAGGAGTCTGGTTGTGTTCCCCTGGCTGACATTTGGCAGGATTTTGTAGGAATTATTGAGGCCCTCCATCCCATACTCCGTCCCCTTGCGAGGGCTGGTCTGGGGTTAGATGTAGATCTGCATTTTGTTTGGAGTGAGTGTTATTTCCTTAGCTTTCCCCAGCTCCTCTTGGATGTTTCCTAGAAACCCACTCAAGGCTTGAGTTCTTTTTGCTTTGTAATTCATCTTTTCTGGTCCATGGAGCAAGCACACAGCGCAGGCACACATAAGCTTTTTCCAGAATCCTGAGGCACCTTGCTACTTGGTGGAGAGAGAAAGCAGGAGTTTACAGACTGAGCCAAGGCAGCAAACCTGCACAGATACCTTGCCTGTCTCCCAGCACTCTGGAGCACTCTTTAATCTTTCACGAAAAACCTGAAGCCTTCACATCCCTTCTGGAGCCGACCGGCTTTTCTCCAGAATCGTACGGCTTACATCTCCTTGAAGATGAATATGTTTTGATTTTTGGATGGCTCAATACCAAATCAAGTTCTCCCTGTTGCTAGAACATGCTCTTTTGCAACATGTTTTGTAAGCAGCACCTTGAGTCTTCAGACTCTTCTCAGTGGTGCCCAGCGACAGGACAAGGGGCAACGGGCACAAACTGGAACACAGGCAGTTCCACCTGAACATGAGGAGGAACTTCTTTACTGTGAGGGTGACAGAGCACTGGAACAGGCTGCCCAGGGAGGTTGTGGAGTCTCCTTCTCTGGAGATATTCAAAACCCGCCTGGATGCATTCCTGTGCAACCTGCTCTAGGCTAACCTGCTTTAGCAGGGGGGTTGGACTAGATGATCTCTAGAGGTCCCTTCCAACCCCTACCATTCTATGATTCTATGATTCTCTTCATCGTGACCTCCTGCTAGCATCGTGGTCTTTTGTTATGCTGTGAGTAACTTTTCACTACTTCATAGGTCCTTGCTGGTCATACTGCTTTCCCAGCCTCGGCACCCACTGCGGCACGCTCATGCGTAGTCTCTGAGAGTGGACGCCTTGCTGTAATATGACGAGTACAGGAAAGAAGCTTTGACAGCCCTTTGTGGACTTAGCCATTCACAAAGTAACATTTTTTTAAATTTTTCAGCATTGCATACTACTAACCGGAGTTCGAGTTTAAATTCTGAACTGTCAGATCAGGAAACCTGGGAAAACAAGTAAGTGGCAGATCTCAACCCACCGAGTTTTGCAGCATAAAACGCTGAACTTGGTTTGTAATGTTGCAGAAGTAAATGAGGAGGAAATCAGCAATATACTGTGGAAGTTTAGTAAAGCTCTATAAAGTTTAACAGAGTTGCAGTCTTCATGGTGATTATTTTCAAGATATCTTTCAGAATTCCACTCCTAAGTTACAGTTCTCTGAAATGCTGTAAGATGATTTCTCTGCATAGAAAGCGTTGGGTTCGCGTGTGATCCCCTGTAACGTTCAATCATGAAAATCTTGGTTTTCAGTCAATTTCTAGTTATTTTCTCTTTCTTCAGTGTTCAAACACGGGTCATGCCCTGCTTAATTAGAATGTCAGCTCAGAAACTAGTTTGAAGAGACTCCTAATATAAAACATAAGATTTAAATATAAGCTTCCAAAAGATAATTAACATCCTTAGAGTTAGGCCCCTCTTTGAGCAGTAGTTGTGTAAGATGGACCTTACCGGTCTGCCACACTGCTCTAACAGATACAGCCTTTTCATTTTTATAGATAAGATTTAAAAGTATTGCTCATTCTAAGTAAAATAAACAAGTGTTTTGTCAGTGCTCTAAGCTACCTGAAAATAGGATTTACAGTTCTACATAATTGCATTTTCTTTGTGTTTGCATAGAAGTCGCAGCATAGCTGGAAGATGATGGCAATTATTATTTATTATGCTGTAATTGTTACCTAAATGTTTTTGAATAAGCAAAAATCACATCTGTTTAGGAATAAGTTGCACAGCAAGAGAATTCCCTTTGAAATGAATGCTGTGTTCTCAAATTCTGTAACTGTACACATAAAACAACATATTTATTTCCCCACTGAGTCCATTACATTCCCAAGTCAAACTGCATCCTCTCTTCCCTTCCCATATTAAACCCTTTGATTTAATGGAGGTTTTAACTACTGGTTCTTTAGGGAATTTTCAGTAGGCTTTGCACAGATTAGGTTATTGGAAAGTATAGTTATTTGCTTGTAAAGTGGCAGTTCTGTGTCAAAATTGATTTTCTCTGGTGCTGCAGTAGTAAAACAGATAAGCTTCTGCTTTGCATCCAAAATACACTGATATTCCTGCCATGATACTTTCCTTCTGCTTCCTACCCAAGCTCTGTTACAGGCTGGCTTTGAAAGAAAAAGGATACAATGATATGCTACACAGATGCCTTTAGAGCAATCATTAATATTTCCACGAATCATCTTCTTTGTATCGATGTATGTTTACCATTGGGGGCCAGTTGTTTAGAGGAAAAAAATCTATGCTGGGAGTTGCCGAGCACTTCAGCTGAAGCGTTGAGCACTTTGTCAGCCTCTTAAAGCAGTTGGAGCTGTGGATGTTCAGCATCTGGCAGGCAGTAAGACCCGTGCGCTGTTTCCCATACTGTTACGTACAGAAAGTGAAGTGCTGTAGGAAATGTAGACGGACAAAAAAGTGAATACATAACAAAAACATCTAGGATGTCCTCTGTGTGAGCAACGTGAAGAGGGTTCCTACCTGGTTTTCTTGGCCAGCTTCCATAGCTTTGCAGGTTGGACTTCTGATATAGGCAGAGTGCTTGTAAATTAAACTTTAATGAAATATGTTGGCACACAGTAACTAATTCAGTGTGGTACTTCTGAAACTTCAGCAGGTCTGCTCCAGGTTTAGTAGAATTCACGGATCCAGGGAATGTCAGTAATGCCCTGATTTCCAGAGTTTTTCAAACTTGGTTTAGCGTTAAGTTTTCAATTCAGTTCTTAATTTATTCAGTAATGGCTTGTCCATCTGTATTGCTCATGCTGTTAACAGAATTGTTGTTGCAAGCTCTCAAGAGATTAATGTATTTACCGACTTCTATGAGACATTGCACCAATCAATGTTAACAGTCTTTGACAGAGACATAAAGGATCTATTAAATTAGATCTGGGTTCCTATTAAATTACTACGCATAAAAAGCTAGACTCACCTTATCTGTAGCAGAAATGAATGCCAGCTATTAAAGCCTTTAAAGAAAGTTCTCAGGAACAGACAGTCCGGCAAAGCAGTGGGGCAATTAGAAGGAAACAGTAATCTGTTGACATCCAGCACTGGCTACACTAGAGCCATGTGGGGAATGAAAGGTTTTCTGTATTGCAGACATGAAGGCATTCCCCTCCCCACCAATCAGCTGCCCCCAACGCACACTTCTCTTTACTAATTAGATTAGAGACAAATAAAATTAAACTATTAAGGCAATTAAGAAATTCTTAACATCTGATCAGTTAGTTGAATGCAAATCTGTCCTCCATCTTTCTCCTAAAAGGCTGATTACATGGAGTGTTATATCCTGAAGTATGGAGTGTTATATCCTGAAGTACATGTTGGCTGGCTCAGACAGACGGCAAAACTATAGAATCACAGAATGGTTTGGGTGGGAAGGGACGTGTGAAGGCCACCTAGTCCAGGCCCCCTGCAGTGAGCAGGGACACCTTCACCTAGCTCAGGTTGCTCAGAGCCCCGTCCAACCGGACCGTGGATGTTTCCAGGGATGGGGCATCTACCAGCTCTCTGGGCAACCTGTGCCGGGGTTTCACCACCCTCGTCATAAAAGATTTCTTCCTTAATATACCCAAAATACTCGGGTTCAAATAAAACAGCAAGATCTGTCTTTTCGTGGTATTGCTTCTCTCCCTCACGCTCTTCACATGTAACTGCCACTTTTCAACCAGCATAGACTGTGGTCTCCCATTTAACCATAGTCTCAAATTGCTTTTTTCCCATGACCGTTCATGAGTTAAATACCCTCGTGAATTTGCGATAAATCAAAAAAATGCCTGGTGGCTTCGTAAGGAACTATCCCCAAATAGTGAAAGAAAGACTTGAGTTGATAAAGTTTTCCTCGCTCTGTTTTCTCTTTTGGAAGAAGGAGAAGGACAGAAAGTGGCAGATGGTAGCTTGATAGTTTGTGCACAGAATTTACGATCTGCTGTCAATGAAACATGCATCCTGGTGCATCCTCCTGGTTGTTTTGGTTTTAGGGTTTGATTACACAGTACTTTGGCACACCACACAACTATCCCTGCACTGGGCCCCAAATGAGCTTGTCTCAGAGTTGGAAGCAGTGCTGCTGCAGTGTCTCTGCCTTAGCCTGGGCGCAGTCCTGCGCTAGTGCAGCCCTGTTCCTTCCAGCACTGTAGCCCGTTACAGCAGGGCACCGTGTTGTGCCATCTTGATGATCATGCTTTGAGCTTGCTCTGAGATCTCTCGCTTAGAACTCCGTTGTACCACGGGCACAGGATCTCCAGGCTCATGATCTCCATGTCTAATAAAGGGAATGGATTTTATTTGGCAACTGTAAGTATGGTTCTTGCATACATGTAAACTGTTGGCCCTCAGTTGTTCTGGCCAAAATCAAGTCAGGGCAGCTGGTTTCTGGGCCCTGTCTGCAAACCCTTGGTGCATCTTGAATTTTCTAGGAGTCACTGAAAAGTGCACGGGGCTGATTGGAGTCTCTGGCTCTCTGGTGGCACCTTCAGTTGCCTGGGAGAAAGTTGTCTGTTGTTCAGTTGATTATTCGGGTGGACCAAACCTTTTGTCCTTAGGAAGACAAGGTCTCAGCACACCCAAGGTGGTGTATCAGCACTGCAGTAACTTCTGCTGTGACCCAAATCTTGATGCTACACAATCATATACCCGCACCTTTTGCTTTCAACGCAGTGATGGCTATGTACGCAAATCTGTTTCCTACTTACTAAATCTGGCTTCAAGAGGCAACAATACTGTTAACGCTGTTAGTATTTACTTCTTGTTCTAATAGCGTACTGGTACTCGTGCTCCTAGAAAAGTTCAAGTGCCCTCTAAAAAGCAGAAGCTTTACTTGATAGCAAATAAAATTGAGCACTTGATATTAATGGTCTTCTAATTAAAGGCAGAGTGAACTTGTCTCAGTATATTGATCTCAACATGTATCTTTTTGGACACTTCAAGAAGCGGGTTGCCTGTTGAATCTTTAAAGTGTCATTTCAAAGGTAAAAGAGCGTGAATCGCCCTCAGTGTCAGTACTTTGCACGGTCTTATCCAATGGGACGTTTTGACTTTTTGCCGGAGTTTTGTTCTGTTGGCTTTCCTAAATGTCATCGCTGGGCCGTACAGGGAGTGACGGTAGGCCAGTGCTGCTGCACTGAAGTCACCGGCTGGGGGTCTTCCCAAGCGCTTATCGTCAGGGCTGTCTGGATGGCACGTGAAGGGGCTTGTAGCCTGTTCCAGCTTCTGGCCTGCTGGCAGCCTGAACACAGACATTAGTGGAAATGGTTTGTGTGCTGCCGAAGAGCGTTGCGCAAGTGCTCTCTACACATAAAGAAGTTGTGGAATGTCATTAATTCATTCATCAATACAAGCCATTAAAAGAAACTGTCTTGTTAACTGGTATCTTGGATACTAATCGGCAGCTTCTATTAAACATCAACCTACTGATACTGTCAGTGTCGCAAAGGGTAATGACCTGCAGTGCTGGGTGGCATAAATGCAGTCAGGCAGCGCTCAAGAATAAACTAATGTGAGACCCTTTATTGTAGTCAGAGGCATTTTGGAAGGGGAAACACAAGGGAGAAGGGGACAAGGCAGTTAATATTAGAACAAAAAGGTTTCTGTAATGTACTACATAGAGGAGTTTCAGTTTACCTAAATGCACAGTATGTGTTTACTAAACTCAACTACATGTGGGGAAAAGCAAGTTCAGGGACATATATATATATATGTATGCGCACACACACGTGTGTGTGTGTGCGCGCGTGTGCACATCAAACCTTGAAGGCAGCAAACAAATGAAGTCCAAACCCAGAAAATAAAAGACAGGAGAAGGAGAAGGTTGGAGGATAACAGAATTCTCTGAGGAAATGGGTAAGAAATACGCTATGAACTTCCTCTGCTGCTGGTGACTTAAGTGAGTCCAGTTTGTTGTGCTGTGATCAGGCTGCAAATGTAGAAGTACACATGGAAATTCTTGCCCTTGCCTATGACAGATGCAGCTGGGAGGCCTGGTAAAGCAGCAGGTGGGACAAAAACCAGTATTCAAATCCACGCTTGCTAATCTGCCAGGCTTTTCAATCAGTCGGTGACAGTGCTCTGCAAGGTCAAACATTTTATGCCATTATAAATAATCCAAACTTGTTACCTACATCTCTCTAGGAGCAAAGACCACAGTCAGCAATATTTATTTTGCGTGAAAGTAGAATATGGAAATTTTACGTCGTCCAAGGCATGTTGGAGATTTTGCAAACTGAGTCAAAGTCTACCATGGTTTGTTCCAGTAACCAGTTTACAGGGCCTGTGCAGTCATGTGAAGACAGGACGTATCAAAACCTAGTTTGTAGATTTATTTCTTTCTCCTATCCTTTTATTTTTTAATGCACCTTAGACTTTGTGCATCAAATAAAATTTAATTTCTACAAATAATTTAGAATCATGTCCAAAGAAACTGTAAAGTTTTTCACTAATTTCATTCTCCTATTCACCTTCCAAGTTCTGTTGTCACTGAAGAGTTAACATTTGCAATATTTCAGCTCATTCTATCGATTATGCATGTACTGCTGGATCTCTGTGAAATATTATCATCACAGGAAAGAACAACAGTGAGAAATGCTGTGGGTGAAAGTTAACTAGTGAACCGGATGAGAGTTATTCCAAATTAACACCATGAACTAATTTAGTCCAACTTTTCCTTGCACGTTAGTGCAAATTAAGTTGCCTTTAAATGCTGACTCTACTTATTGTCCTTTGGCCACCTACCTGGCGTGACTTGATTGCATTTCCATAGCAGAACTGCCAAGTTTGGCTGGTGGTGTATGTGTAGGCATTTAACTGAGACCTCCAAAAACCATATCACCGTGGTGGTCTTGACCCAAAGTCTAAAAGAGAAATAGAGAGCAGTCTGTAGCGTATCCCCCAAGCCACCATGTTTGCTGATTTTCCACCACTGAACACCTCAGCTGTTGCTCCTTCTCGAAGAGTATTGCTTCTTATGAATGTTATGCTCTGTGTGCTCCCTGGTCACTTAATTTCTTGTTGGTTCTCTTCTGAAATGTTTGTTTCATAGCGGTGAACCTCAGCCACCAGGGACTTCTTACCATGATATTTCTCAGGGCTATAGTGGACTATTAATCAGCCTTTGCACTTTTTCACTTCCAGTTCCTGTGTAGAATTAGTTGAGTGAGATTTGTTGACTCTTCCTCCACCTCTAATACTGGATAATTTTTTTTTTTCCCGGGAAGAGTCTCCTGTAGCTTCTATTTATGCTTTTACTGCTGCCACGTGCTTGCAATTGTGCACAACGCTTGGACCCCCTTCAACTCCCTTCCTCCCCCCTTTTTTTGAATTACTAGCGAGTGACAAATAGCTACTGCTTTCCACTCCATTTCGCCAGGCACAGCTTCTTTCCTGTCCTCATGAGGTTTCTGACCTTTCGATGCCTTTTGCAGCCCCCCAGGGGCCTCCAGGGAGCTGTAATGGACTCACGTTAATTGCCTGTTGAAGGACAGAAGCAGTTCCTAGCAGGATGATTGGTGATCCCCCTGTGAGTACAGCTGTCCTGGTCAGTGAAAAGATTGATCTGACACACACAAACATTTCGGCTCACTGCTCAATGTGTCTCTCAGAGCATGCACATAATCACTGCTCTGGCTTTAGTGGTTTCCCGTCTGCCCACACTGCACTGTGGGTCTATTTGCTAGCGCTGTGACTCAGAGGAGCGAGCGAGCGAGAGACTATCCATTCTAATCCCCTTGTGGGTTACGGTAGTTTAGATAGAAGATACCCCACAGACTGCAGGATAATCCAAAGATTTATAAAGTCAGTCTTACGGTTTAGTTTTCTTTTTTTTTTTCATTGCTCTCAGTGGAAGCAAACCTTCCATTCTGGCTTGAACATGTTTTAATGTGGTTTAAAATGCAAGTGATGCACTTTTTAAAGTATACATTTATGCATTCAGGAAAAAAAAATCTCCGATGCGTGCTAAAGTCCAAACATGTCTTTAAAATTAAGAAAGCAGAGGCCTTTCTCTTAACGCTTATTGCTTCTGTTCTTTTGCAGCTGGGTAAACCATTATGTTCTCGTTAGAGTTGAGTATGGGTCAGTTTGCAGAGCTCCGTACAAATATTATTTTTTCCCACTTTTGCTTTGTATACATTCAACCTGTGTTGAGCTTCAAGCGCCAAATCTAAAAGAGAAACTCAGCCAAAGTCAGCAAATACTCTTTGATAGCTGAGGTCAAAACTTTGCAGCATTATCTGCCTATGCATGTTTTCTATCTGAAAATATTAATCAGGTTAAATCGACTTGTTCCTTGGCACATGTTCAACAAAAGATGTTTTCAACCTGCCGCAATTTTTATCGTTTGTGACAAAGGTTTTGCACAGATCTGGTCACCACACAGATAAACTTCTCCTGAAGTAGATCCCCAGTAAAGTTTAAAAAGATTGACTTAACTGCTGTTTAAAAAGATTCTTTTCTTTGTTGCTTCGTCCTCTCAGCTCCGTGGTTTACATTAACCTGAAATGAGATGGCTCCAAATTAAATCCCTGCATCCAACCACCTGTGAACTTTGAGGTGTACGAAATCTGGTACAGGATCTCAGTTTTTCAGATAGCACTCGTGTTAGTTAGGGCTTGGACTGAAACCACATGTCTACATATTTCACATCATTGGAATGCATGATGCCCAAATACAAGGGTCTTACCACGTGCTAGCTGTTTGATTTAATAGGTGTTAAAAAATCTCACACGGAAATAAAATGTTTCTCGTAATCAGGCTGAAATTTATTTGTGACGAAATTTAGCGACTATATACCTCTTGGGTTTTAGTAAATGTTCTGCTTTTCTGAAGTGTATATATACTGGTGAATTAAGTTAGAAAGCAGCTGTGAGAGGATCTAGAGATGATGAAAAATGATAAGG
Organism: Steatornis caripensis; assembly: GCA_013398225.1. Taxonomy (NCBI): domain Eukaryota; kingdom Metazoa; phylum Chordata; class Aves; order Caprimulgiformes; family Steatornithidae; genus Steatornis; species Steatornis caripensis. The sequence continues at coordinate 283,626 of VZSC01007525.1, forward strand.
ATGAGGCAGTCTGCCATACTTTGGGGTCCCAGAGACACCCATCCACAGACCTGAGAAATGGTATTTCTCCAAGAAGTTGCTGTATTACAGGTGTCAATCAAAAGCAGGTGTTTCTGTTCAGAATATTCTGCTCCAGGAATACGTTGTTTCCAAGTGGAGGAAACCCGGAAAACGTCCACCCCTGGCAATTGCTGGGTACTCTACTGAAGATAAGCTTTGCTGTGAGTTTCCTGTCCTTGTTACTGTAGCCTTACTTTTTAGCTGCTATTTCAGTCCTGCATTTGATATTTAATATAGGTACGCATACGATCTCAGGCTACGTTCAGATTTTAATAGATGAAAATGTTAGGGCTTTTTAAGTTACCCTACAAGCCAATTAGACATTTTTAGGCTGAGAAAGAATTTATCTTCTTCTAATTCAGCCCCAAACCCTTCCCAGCAAGAGTAAGTGAAATAAGCTCCTTGAAACAGCAGAGGAATGGGAAGAAGTACCTCTGGTTGCAAGCTGTGTAGCAGTGTCCAGTAACTAAAGATGGAATGGCTGGAAACCAGCCAAGAGTCCAAACAAAAGCATCTTAAGAGGTCTAGAATAGCTCCAGTGTAATCCAATTTTCGACAGATTCCGGGATAGGAATGAAGCCTCGTTGTCTCACATTGTGGACGTTTTTAAAGACCGATTAAACCAAAAAGTAAACCCTGTTGCCGTTTTTACTAGAGGGTTGCTAGTGAGATGGGGAAGCTGTGTTACAGTAAGACCGTGCCATCAGAGAAGTCTCAAGTGTAGAAAACTCATAGACATCCAGCATACTAAAATAAGTTAATAGCACCCAAATATGACATAAAAGATGTGACTAGATAAGAAACTGAATGTCTCGGAGGGTTGAATTTCTGTTACCTTAAAAAAAACCCTTGTATTATGTTTATAGCCTTTAGGAGAACTTGAAAACTCTACTTTAAAAAATAATATTGCAAGTAGAATGACATTTTCTGTCTGTACTCTGAATGTAATGGGAAAAATAGCATTTTAACCAGCTCTTTTTAATCATACAGTATTATACAATAGTGATCAAAAATACTATAACACCTTTAACATTCAGAAAACACATGAGAAGAGGTAACTCTTGTCTGGTGGGGCAAGGTGTGTAGGAGATGTGAAATGGAATCTAGATTTGAGGATAAAAGCATATTGGAGTATAAGCTGAAAAACGGGCAGGAAGGTGTTTGGGCTCTGGACGACAGCGTTCATCTAGGCTGCTTATGTAGTGAAACAAGTAGAGAATTAGAAACTGCTTTTTTGAGGATAAGATCCTGGTGCTACTGGTCTGCATGGACCATTCATTGCTGTCAGCAGCACGGAGGTCTTGCTTTGGGAAAAAATATTTTCCAAAAGGCACATTTTGTTAGCGTGAAAGTCCCTCTGGTTACCCAGGGGTTTGGGGCAGATGCATAGTAGAAGTACATCTTCTCTGAGGTCCGCGTGTGTGAGCTGCCTACTCACTTCAGCCTCTGCTTTTGCTGCAACCTCTTCCCTTCCCTGTTTCCCTTTTTTTCTGCCGACGATGTTTCTCATTCCAGAAGCTTCTCTCCCTTGAGCATGTTGTTCGAGTAACTGGCCAGCTATGTAAAATTAAACAAAATTTCAAATAACTACAAAGGCTTGGAGACTTCGGTTATTTGGCTTTTAAAAATATTTTATACGTCTACATACAGTAGAGTTCACATCCAATACTGTAAAATACCATAGTCTATTTTCTTTCAGGGAAATACTTGCTTTCTGGGATAGATATTGTCAGTCCTTTTAGTTTTGTCAGTAACTAAATGCCTAAAGTTTGTGTATAGAAACCAAACATGGCAGGCATAGTAACATTTAGGCGTTCATTTTTAGCTTGCTCCAGGAGAATTAATTTGGCTTCAAGCCCCACGGTTCTCATAAAGTTTAATGGGAATTGCAAAAGCGATCCTCCTATCCACCATGCTGAAAATGTACACCTTTAACTGCCTCATTTATGTTTAATAAACAAGCGATTGTATGTTAATACTAACTGACTCTTGGAGTATAGAAGATATGCAAGGCACATGTACCAAACTGAAAAAACTCTCACAAGAAATGTTACCTGGCAGCTATGATAAAGCAAAGATTAATTTCATTTGATTAGGCTAACGTATGAGGAATTGCATTCACGAGGGCTTGAACCGGGGTTTGTTCAGCTCTCTGAAATGACTCATGAAGACTGGAGTGGGTCCTGGATCAAATTCCAAAGAGTCTGAGACTACAGGACGACCTCAGAGAGCAATAACAATTAGGAGAGTGTTCATTACTCGGTCACCGGCTGCGGAGTGGCCGTTAGTTGTGGTTAGCACCGCTGAACATTTTGGTGTGAAGAGTTCAGTGGTAAAATTGCGGTGTTTACGATGAGTTTGAACTGTGTTACCCTAGCCACGTCTCCTTCAGTGACTGGCAAGGTGACATGTTCCTGGGTCTGTTTCAGTTCTCATGATCAGGATTTGGCCCAACAGGTTTACAAACAGGTGGGTAATTAATATTGCCAGGGAATTTGGGGAGGACGGATGTGGGAGGTCAGTAGCCATGGAAGGAAAATGTCTGTCATCATTCACAGATTCTCTGCTTGGCTGCTTTGAATGACACCAGGTATTTCTTCATTCCTGAAATTACTGCCCTGAAAGCATAATTCTGCAGATGGTGCAGCATCAGAGATAATTGGCTGGCATTGCTACGTCCAATGAAAATAACTATTGAGAGAGGTGTGTAGTGCGCTGATGTTTTTCACTGCAAAGAAAGCATGTTTGCTATTGCATCTCAAATATTACCTACAGCGAGAAAAAGAAAGTCACAAGAAAATCTGCTTTTATGATTATAAAAAATAGAGTAATGTTTTGCTTGTTCAGTGGAAAAAGCCAAAAAGTCCTGACCCAACCATTCTCTGGAGGTTGGCTGCAGATCAGTATCAAAATTTAGCAGCTTGCATCCATTTCCAGTTCTTTTTTTAACACACGCATGTGATTTTGCTCCTTGGCCAGCTGCAGCTCCAAGCACTGAAATTAAACTTAACATGTTTTACAAAATGAATGGAAGGCCAGACAAGAGATTCTTGTTTCCAAGGATCACATAGCCCCTTTTTGGGATTACAGAAAGTCTCATTCTATTAGAATTTGGCAACAACACTTGAACTGCACAAACATGATGTCTCACTTGTTTGCCAACTGGTGGAAGACATTCGGAGCTGACTTCTCCTTTTACAGCCTGCTCTGGAGCCTGTTGGAGCCCACCGCCAGACTTCCATTGACTTCTTCGAAGCGATGCTATGCGCGGTCTGCCCATCTGGGCTTGCACCATCCCGTGGTTGCTGTAAGATCAGCTCGCTTCCGAGAATGAAGTTCCATGCGGTCTTGGCCAAGAGAGAGTGGTAATTGAAGCCAGTTGAGTCAAAGCTGGACCACGTTTTCCTTGTCTGGTAACAAACCCTTTGCTGGAAATAATTTAGCTACCCATACATCCCCTCTTCTCTTTGCAGGTAACATGCTAACAAATGCGTTAGCTTATTACGGTGTCATTTTAAGTTATTCCGTGAAGGGCTTATACGAACGTATTTCAGCCTTTGTGTTCGCAAACTATTGAGAATGTGCATTGTTCTGTGTATTTCTTATTCATGACCTGTCACATAATATCCTTTCTAGTATCTCAGCAGATGACTCCTAGATACACTTCACAGATGTTGACCACCATCTTGAAAGATATTGCTGAATATATATAAAAGTGTGCTTTTCTATAGCCACCTTGGGAACTTCTTTCTGATAATAGTGCTGTGAAAAACTTAACTTTGAGTTTTTAGGAACATCAGTGCTGCAAATGTATTTTCAGATCATCACGTGGCTTCATTTGCAGTGTTTATCTGGAACTGAGAGTCAGATACCTCATTCTTTCCCAGTAATAATGTTTAGATGATGGTGATGACTAGGTAATGTTTTGTCCAGAAATGTGAGATGATTTATACCTCACTCCACAACTATGTCTTCTTCAGTCACGCTCTAAGTGCAAATGTGCAATACCGGCTTTTTTGTAAATGCTTTCCAAGTACTTGTTAATTTTCAAATGAAAGTTAGCAAGTGTTCAAAACCAGCGTGTTAAAAGGTTGATAACAAATAGTTTGATGAAAAATGTCTCACTTCCTGTTAGAGAGCAGGTGTTACTCACTTGTTATTGAGCCTACTTATTTTGTGTTCAGGAGGTTGTATAAACTGTTGAAAACCTAAGGATGTCTGCCCATTTTTCACTCCTTAGTTTAATGGATTCATGGAAAAGGCACTACGTATATAAAGTTTCCCAGCATTGGTCTGAAATTACAAATTTCTTCATCTGTCTTGAACAAGAAAACTGCCAAGAATTCATCAGTGCTGCCTGTCCCTATTTCAGACCGTAAATGCCAAGCTTATACACTGCATACTTGAGATATTTTCCTAATGGGTGTCTCCAGACTACATGAATACTTTTAACTTTTAATATGGTAGAAATGGACTGGACAAAAATAATCATAGTTACTGTGTGGCTGGTATTGATAAATTATTGCAGCCCTCATTGAAAAAGTGATTACTGTGTGTTACTTAAAACTATTTTGTAAAAGTAGATTCAGTCAGATACTGCATGTTTTTCTCTCCTTTCCCAACCGCTTCTTGCCCTGCTGTGCTTCCCCAGAAATATCAGTCTTTGACTTCTGAGCTTTCTTAATCTGTTAGGCTGAAGGACACATTCTGAGTAATGTCAGTCATTTCTGGTGTATGATCATTTATGCTCAGAGCTGTAAAATAGTGGAGGGTGCAACTGGTTTTTTTTCCACTTGACTCCAAACACACCAACACCCCGTCTTGGTAGCACGCTATAGATTGCTCAGAAGCCAAATGGCAAGCTTGAAAGAAGATGGTCTCCCTCAGTTTGCAAAGCACCCAGAGCGGCTGTTGATTCCTTCCAGCAAATCCCAGCTCTCGTCATCGCAAGTGGGAAAGGGCTCACGGGAAGACTCAGCTAGAATTGCGTTTTAATAGCAGATGGTTACCCAATTACCATTCTGTTTGCATCCTTTTTCTGGTCTACTTTGTGACATTGCCCTTTTGTGGACAATAGGGTCACGGCTTGTCAGTGCGCTTGGTTTTCAGGATTGCTGTTGGTCTGGGCTTTTGTTTTGTTTTGTTTTCCTTATCATGCAAGAAGGCCGTGATATTTCTGTATCTGGCAGCATGTCTGTGTGAGACAAGGCAGAGCGAACGAGGTTTGATGTGTGAATGACAGATCCCTAGGTGATGCCGCTGGGAAGCTCTAGATCTGACTGGTTTGAAGTTGAAAGCTCACTAGGTCACACTGAAAATGGTTGCCACTGGGCATTTCTTTCATCCTTGTTTATTTATTTTTTCCTTTCCTTTCCTGAAGTTTTTACACTTGGAAAGGGGTTTTGTTGTTGTTCCTCGTGTTCCTTGTTACTGGTAGGCTGGATTATAACCATTTACTGCACTTAATTGCTGTTGGGTCTTCTGTTGTACTTCTTGTTGTTGTACTTAGGTGGGCGCAGGAGGGAAAGGGGTGCCTCATGCCTTTGAGCTTGGCACCTGTGCCACGGGCTAACCAGATACAAAATGACCATTTTAAGTAAGCGCAGGTGTTTTTAAAGACACCGTCTGTTTATTATTTAGCAACCTGCTGTTCAAAGGTTCTGGCATTTGCCAGCCAGATCAAAACAGAGGAGCCAGGTGGTGATTCTGTGACATTTTTCTCTCCCTACCTGCAGCATGTCCTTAACTAAACAGGCATAAAGAACAAGACATAACCTGAAAAGACAAGGTGGCATTGGAAGAACCTCTGATCCTCTTGTAAATGCCCCATTGGCAAAGCCAATACAAGAGCCAGGAGAGGATTTCCTTCCCTGTGAATACTGCCGCCAACCCGTTGCCTAGCACGGAGGTGGTTGTGGTAGTACACAGAGAGTCAAAAGCCAAAGCCCCGTGTTGTGCACCCTGCAAAAGGGTCGGAAAGTCATCCGGCACAGAGGGGGGGGTCAGGGAGCCGACGCTAGTGCAGGGGACTCTCGAGTAGCATAATGAAAATCCAGGCATAGGCAGCATATTCACAGGCTCACAGCAATTTAGGAAGGTTATTAATGATGTATTGCAGGTAGACGTATTGCATGGTCCATCTACTTCCACACGGCCCTGGGTACCCAGTGCGCTTGTAGCTACCCATTAATTAGGACTGCCATAATACCACTTCATTTTTGCTGAAATTCCTAAGCTTGATCTGACAGCTTCTCTCCGGGGATTAAAAGGGCCCAAATTCACCTTTAGGACACCTTGACCTGATGAGTCACTAATTACAACGAATTTCTCATTTCTACATTGGAGTACTTGAGAGCTGAATATGAACAAATAACCTCAAACTAGAACGAGTGGGCCGCTGGCATTTAGAAAGAGAAGCTGTACAGTGGACTTTATTAAATCACCGATCTATTGGGTTACTCAAGGCAAAGAAAGTAGGTCTCACGTTAAACTCATGTATTGTACCTTGCAATAATTGGTCGTACACGTGACTGAAGTGAAGTATGAATGTAAGACCTTTGCTCACTCAAGAAGAAAATGCTGACCCTTGCAGGTTGGTGCTCTGCATACTACATTGAAATGAGGAATCGTGACGTCTGATGTATTTCCTGCTCACTGCATATCATCATTGTCCAAGCTTCACTGTAATAGTGGTATTGTGCTGTATTTCTGCTTCTCAAAATAACCTTGAAAAAACAAGATTTTGGAAACAATGTCAGATAAGCCGTCTCGGCTGAAGGTAGAACTGATGTCACCTGCGTAAAATAATGTGGGAAGCACAACTTGGAGAGGAGACACTTGAAAATGCTGCAGTAGCAGGTTAAGACTGTTATTGTCTTTCTCTTTGCTGTGAAAACTCTTGAAATTGAGCACCAAATTTCCTTGCATGCTTACATACACCAACAGTGCAGGCTGAACAGAGGTAAAACAGAAAGCTAGCCATCACTCTTTACCCCTTCTCAATAATTCCTGTTGAGCTTTGAAACAGAAATGGGTTCATCACAGTACGATGGGATGTAGTCATTGCTAATTTAGGAAAATATTTGAGCTTGCCCTTTCAAGTTTTAACTATCTAATTAAGCAGTTACTTGGTCTTTCTGCACTAAAAGGAATTGGGATAAATTCTCAGTGCAGATAAATCTGTGATATAATTCAGGATTATTTCTTGGAGGTGAAGATTTGGCTCACTGGTCTTGGGCATGGGTGGCTGATTTAACTCTAGGGGCGCTTTGGAATTTCTGGAGTAAATCCTTTCCTAAGCAGGCCATAAAACACTGATGAGAGGGGAAGGGAGCAAAAAGGAGGAGTTGTAAAGAATATCACAAATGTATATTTCATGCAACTAGGCACTGTGATGATTTGCTGGAGTTAATGAAGAAAACAAACCTGGTTACATTTCTTCTCAGTATATCCACCCTTTGTTAAAAAAAATAGAGGCAATCCAAAACGGGATCATTATCTTTAGTGGATGCACTTCACATCACTGAAAACAATTTCAGCTTAGTTAAATAACATGCAGCCTCGAGATTAAAGCTGTCTTCAGCTGGATAGACAAACATAGCCGTTGGTACGGAGATCACTTAGAGCTCAATATTCCTTTCAGTAGTAACTTGATGTATCTTTTTTTTTTCCCATGCCTCTTACTACATTCTACTAGGTTTTATTTATTTAAATCTCAGCCTCCTTTTGCTGACATAGCAAGGCATAGCCAGAGATGTTTAGTAAAACTTAGATGAGCCCCTGAGTGGGCCACTTGTTCTATAAATCTTTAAATATTTTATGTTAGTCCTTTAAAAATTGCTTTTGCCAGACTAACCCAATCTGCTTTGAAATGACTAGGGCATAAAATAACAGGTCTTTTAGAATTCTCCACTGATACAGTTATTTGGTATATTTTTAGGGAAGACCGGACCTTGCGGCCTCTAATGAAAGGTCAGCTTTAAACTTGGAGAAGTTTTGCTCCGAAAGGAGCCATTCTTTTCAGCCCCCTGGACACCGCTAAGATCATGTTGCTCTCCCAGGACACGGCCGGGGATAGCCTTCTGGCCCTTTGAAGTCAATGGCAAAACTCCCATTGAATTATAATGGAACTGGGATTTAACCTGAAGAAACAGAGGCTTTGTTGTCTTTTATCACCGAATAGAGATATTCTCCCTGAATTGTGGCCTAGATTGGCCAGTAGTGGGAGAGATTGATGACTGTGCCAAGCAGCATGATCCTTGGAAGTAGAAAAGGGAGTTATGTCGTATGAGAGACTAGAATTTTAGGAAGACAAATTGGGTTCGGCTGTTACCACAGAAACTCCAGAGAGCATAATGTGTGGCCTGATAATGGAAATGCTGCCAGCCTGTACACATCTTCCGATAATGATAAATGTGACACAGTCTTTTTGCAAATACAGGTGTTATTACATTAATAGGAACTGTTCCACCACAATTAAAGCCATGTTCATTAAGGAAACCAAGCAAGAACGGTGCTGGCCAAGCACAGAACTCGTGGGAAGATGGAGGATGCTTAGGACTGCACCCTGACAACTTCTTTGAGCTTCATATGGCTCTCACAACTCCATCAACTTCTCCCCACAAATCCATGACACCTAGTTTTCATTAATTCCAGTACTCAGAGAATGACTTTTGAAAAATGCCTCTGAAAAAGACTAAACATAAGCATAGCCAGCTGTGCCATTTCCACAAGGAGAACGAGCAGAGAGTCGAGCTGAATGAATGAACCCCTGGATTAAGCTGTCTTTTGACATTACAAGGTGTTTGGGACCAGCTGGATTCAGAGGTAATCCTGCTCCTGCCCTTCCCAACCCAGTTGTGCATTGTGACCCTCCTGTTTGCAGTATAGAAACATTGTTACGGGGTTGCGCTGGAAACCAGTTCATAGTATTTTTACTTTTAAAAAGCTGCAGTTTTATCAGCTTTTCTTCTTGTGCTTTGGTACTTTTTTGTAAGCCGGATGCCTTTGCCAGCAATTTTGGTGGTACGGTGGACTGAGGGGCGTACTTGTGCCATGGGGATGGGCCTGGCACCGTGCCACAGGAAGGCAGTAATTTCATAAGCTTGCAGCCAAAAACATCTCGGAAAACAAAGAAAGGGCACTAAACCAGTTTTCATCAGTTTGCTGCGGATTTGTTTGTGTTGATTTTTACCGGTGAGTGTGAGTGAATACAAAGAGCCGAAAACTTCAGTGATACAAGGACTGAACAGCAACGTGCTGATCAGCACCATATGACCGCCCATTAAGTCCTCTTGGTTATACCCGAGAAAGGCTGTATAATATCCTCATCTTTTTCCCCTACTCAGAAGCTAAAACTTCCCCTATTCATCTGCTGCTCTCCATTACTCACAAATCTTGTTTTCTGTCTAGAAAATACTTAAAATACTTGTGCCACATGTAATTCCACTAGCTATTACATCAGGAAGCTGTGGTTACTGCTCGGGTAGAACAGTAATGTCTTCTGAAGAAAAATAGTTCCTTCGTGTAATTGAACATGTCCTGTTTACAGTGTTGCAGCAGTACATTTTTGTTATTAAATCTAGGCAATTTGATGAATTATATTGTGTTATGCTGGTACCGATGACAAGCTTAAAAGGGGATGTTAATGACTGCTTTAAAATTAGGGGAATGGTGTTTGCTCCTCAGTGAAGGCAGAGTTCAGTCAGCTTGGGCACCGTAACCGCTTCTTTCTCTAGACCGTATTCACTTGCTTCACAGACAGAGGTCTGCAATTTGGGCAGCGGGCAGTATGGCATGCGGATCTAACTATGGGTCGTAACGACAATACAAAGTGGCAAGGATAGAACAATAAATGTATTTTTAGTTTCAGTAAAAAAATTGTGAGGGCCGACCGCGTCTGCTCCTTGAGTATTTGTTAGGCCCTTACCTCTGAAATTGCCTTGAAAACAGAAAGAAATGCATGGTGTGTCTCAGTAAAGACATGTATTTGCAAGTGTGAAACTAGAGAGCAACTCGCCTTGCTAGATGCTGACAGCTACATCTGAATACTTCAACTGAGCGCATGTAATAAACAGGAGGAGAGAAGCTATTTGAGAAGTTATGGACTGCTGTTCAGTTACTTCTGTTGTATGTACCCCTACATGCTGTTTTGAACTGCAAGACTAAGATCGACATAGCCTCCCTACAGAAAGCAAAAACGTCCTCATACCTCTTCACTTGTTCATCACCACTGGAGCCCTCGTTTTCTCATATGCACTCCAATCCCCTTCAGTGTTCCCTTGGTATCAGTTTATTTTGTGCTGAGTGGTACGATGCGATCCATTCTGGAAGCGCTTCTTGCAAACAGTAAAATACATTCTCCCTGAAGCCAACATCCTGCTTCACATTTGCTCTGTAAAACGCCAAGCAGAGCAAAGGAAAATTCCATGCAAACCAATTGGCTGTAGCCGCTCTTTGCTTCTTCCTTTGTTTTTCTTTGGCTGATTCTGTTAAAAACTTGAAGTGCTACACAAGAGTCCAAAGCTCAAATGACTGTTAGCTTTGTTTGATCATATATCTAATTTACTTTAACATGGGATCCTGGCATGCGTTTCTTTAAGAGACTGAATCAATTTTATGCTAAGTGACTTCTTTGAGCAGATTTTTTTTTTTTATTGTCCCCTTTGCCTAAAGTAAATTAGTGTGATAGCTGGAGCAACCAGGGAATGAAAAGGAGTCAAGTCCTCAAGTCACATTAGCACGCTTGTTGAGGCCTTTAAACAATCATCGCCATCAAAGTACTCCATAATAACTGTAAAAAAGCTAATCACAGGTGGCAGTGGGCGTGAAATGCGTGGCTCTGTGCTCAATCCTTAGGATAATGGGGGTATTCATGGGATTTCTAGAAGGACTCCTTTGTACGGCTAGTCATGTGCCTGCTGAGCTGAAAGGACTATTTTGCTCAATTTGTCTAAAAGCGGCTGGCTTATATGATAGCTGCAGGGGTTTAGCTACTCAGGTTGTTTTAACCCTTCCCACACAGACTGATTTTGGTACAGTTCCAGGGCCTTGTCTATACCGGGGGATTTCTCCAATTTAAGGAAGCGGAGTGCGTTACTAGTCAAGAACCAAGAGTGCGCAAAGACCACCGGCCTTGTTGAGAAGGATGAGTGGCTTCGGCTATGCCTCTTTAGGGATGCTCAGCTTGAGATACTTGTTTTTCCCACTTGGCAGCAATGGGAAACCAGAACCTTGTGAAGCACCTCAAGCGCTAAAGCCGAGGCTCTAGACCACTAGTGAGACATAATTCTTGAAGGTAGGAGTAAAGCCTATTTAAGGCTTCCAGTTTAGGGGCAGAGTCCCAAGGTATGCCAAGCTTCTCTTATGGTCTCTTTCATTGCCAGAAAAGATCTTGGTGTTTTCTAAAGCATCCTAAACCACAGAAACGTCATTTGTTGCGTGAAACTTGCACAATCTCAGAAATATTTTCCTTCCTCACTAGAAATAGTTAGAAGGATGCCTAAAGAAAAAGAAAATCAGTTACATAAGTGTATTTTGATGTTAGAAATACTTTACTTTGAAATGGAAATAAATATTAATTATCTAAATGCAGAAAAAATTAACTACCTTAATACATTTATTTAAATTTCTATCAGTATCTAGGAGTGAAGCTGAGGGCAGTACTGTTTTTGACCAACGAGCATAATGCTAATGGTTGGATATTAATTAACATTATTGTTAAGATGCAGTGTAAAGGTTTCAAACCGATGGTTCATGTCCCTACCACCAGTCTCGGAACCTGGGATACAGAGAGAAATTGGAAGTTCAGTCCTGCATGTTATCTTACATTTGGCACCTCTTAACAGTTATAAATAGTATCCTTGATGTTAAAGTCTGTTCTAGTCAAGAGTTTTCCAGTCTCAGGTAAGGCTAAACCAAGAAGAAACCCATAAAGAAACTACACCCAAGGTGTTCCATGATAGCGATCTGGGAGACTAAATCTTAAAATCCTGTTGCTGTCATGTTTTGAATGATGATGTATTGCGTCAGCAGGTGGAGAAGCAACTATTTGAAGTGGGAGTGATGACATTGGCTTAGCCAGCGCAAGTGTGACAGGGGTCTGAAGAAGTAATGCAAGAAATACTTACCATCAGGACTTACGTGCAGGAGTCCCTGCTTCCCCTCCTCCCTTGGCCCTTGCTTTGCTATTGACAGTCTTGTGCTGGAAAGGCTTTCCCTTTCCTTTTCCCTTTTCTCTTTTCTTTCATCTTTTGTCTGCCCTGTGCTGTTAACAGCAGGGAGGCTTGCTCTGCGATTGCAGAGTACCTAACACAATAAGGCCTCAATCACAGTCTGCAAAGATACATTAAAACCAAGCTATGCTAATAAATGAAATACCTAACATTAGCATGTAACAGCAGTGTAATCCACAGAAAATAGAATATAAATATCTCTACAACTTTCTTGATTCCAATTGCCCTCTAATTCTTAAGGTAGGGGACCAGAGGCGCAGCTGCTAAAGCTTGTCACAAGGTTGTTCGTGGTGCTGAAACTCGTTGTGACTGGGAGGATGTAAAAAGTTAGTAGCAGAATTGGAATGAGCTGTCCCTTTCTGTCTGTCTGTCTCTCATTCACACACAGATCGTTTAAGTGTGTTTGCTGACACCCCGAGTCAGCTGCTGCTATGGGGGTTCTTTTGTTCTCATTAATTTTTCTCTCTCTGTCTCTGCCTGCCTCTATGACCATTAAGGTCATTGAAGTAGAGATCCAAATCCTTAATTTCCAGGTCCGATACCAGGAGAATTTCCTATGGACCCCACATCACCCCACCCCAAATAATCACAGTGACTGTAATGGGAAAATTCCGACTGCAGTCTTGAATCTATGTCGCCTGCAGAGCACCACAGTCGTATTACTGTACTCACGTTATGAGGAGTAAATTGTGGAATATTTCAGTGTGTATAACCTAAGATTTTTCAAAATTGCCTAGGGAAACACCTAGTTCTGCCTAACATTAAGTTGAGCCATTCTTCGGCAGTGCTCCGTTGGTCAGTTTTAGGATTCTGCTCCTCCCTGCGCCGATTTGCAGTGAAAACACTGGTTCAAACACTTGGCATTGCCGCGTGCTGTTTGCGTGGTGTTGGAGGCAAAAACCACAGGTGAAAACCTCCCTTTGCTGGTAAAATGGCAAAGCTTTCATTGGTTTCGGCAAAGCCAGGAGTTCGCCACCAGTGAACTTGCTAGTTGAAAGTTAACTTAATCTTAAAGTCAGGAACATTTCAAAACAAATTTTCACCGCGTTTGCCTCTCTAGAGGATGGTATCAGTGTCCATCTATTTTGGACACCCATAAAGCTATTTTGTGGGTAAAATCCTTTTCGTTTCTTCTGCTGCGTGTGCAATTTGATCTCGCACCTTACAGACATTACCTATTGAAGGTAGCACATGCTGCTTCATTCACCGATGCAGCCTTTGAAGAGTTAAGCTCTGCAGTCACTCAGAAGGTGGACTTCTGCTTTTCCTCAAGTCTCTATTCATCTCCAGGAACTGAATTTTTCATGCAGTAATTAAAATTTGTAGGTCAAACCTCCCATGGCACCGTTTTCTGCTAATATGGGAGAGCAACGGTCGGATTCGCTTACACTGCTCTTCGCCGCACTGAGATTTAAAGGATGAAGGGTGACATTTTCCCCCATTTTGTAAATTAATGCCATTGATCTGCCTAACAAGAACAAAGTTAGGCTTCAAAATACCAAATGATAAAGAGATTAAGACTTTAAATGGCTTTCCAAAGGCAACCTCTATTGTAAGATTCCAAGCAGAGTATTGAACTTTCAATTAGAATTTCTAATGGGCTATTGACTTAAATGGATAAAATGTTGCAAGTGATAGCTTTCAAGATGACAAAAATTGCTTAGTGCATTCTGGAATATTACTTTATGAAACAAATACTGTTCTGGAGGCTGAGTAGTACTAACCCAGGCCCCGGGCAATATTGTTCTGTGTCTCTGTGCAGCAGTTTTTCAAAATTGAACTAATGGATTTTGAAGCATTTTCTCTTTTCATGTTTTGTAAATCTTTGGGAGTGAGGTACTTTAACTTTCATGAAAGAATCTTAAATCCCGAGTGATGTAGCTGTGATTGCACTCTATATGAAATACAATCCATCTACTCCATCGCTGTATTTTCATGCGTTCTTTCATCTAGGGCACAAACAGTGTGCCCACCTCGTGTGGTTTGTCCCGACTGCACTCCAGAATGTATCTGTTCTGCAGCGCGTGTACTACAAATAACATCTGAAACTCTCCCAGATCATCCTGGCGCTTTACACTGAATTGACTTGAAGTCTTGTTATGAAACGCTAGCCCTCGTACATTTTTCGAAGAATATTTTTTCCGAGACTAGCCAGCCCTTTCCAGGATAAAGGGTTAATATTATGCTTATGTTACAGTGCATTAAAAACGCTAATTAAAACAGCATTACATTCCCATCTGCCAATCTCCAGTAATCTTCTTTAATTGCAGTAATTAAACTATATTTACATGTTCAGAATACTTGTAATTTAGCAAATTGCACTCTCTGCTCTACATTTAATCAAACAACCAGTTCCAGTATATTTAGTGTGGAAAGAAGTAATTTCAATGTTTTGATTACTATAGCAGATTTGACAGAGTAAGTGCCCCTCTAGTAGAGGCTTTGAAAGGGAAGGCAAACATGAAATATAGTCCTGTTCTGATTGTCATGTGAATGCCTAATTACATGTTAGAGGATTAACTATTAAAGGGTGCGCACCGTTTCGCTTGATTTTTTTTTTTTTTTTTAGGCACAGCTGACATAACAGATAATATATTGCCTGTTTTGGGCTGCTTGGTTGAATATATAGGCTTTTTGTTATTATTGTTATCAGTCTTAAAAACAAGTATTAAAAATAAGTATTAGAGTTAGTGAGGTCTTAATGCCCCACATCTGTATTTTAAAGACATAGGTAAATATTTCTGAAGATTTCTAAACAAATCTGAAGATTATGTTCGCCGTGCACTGTTGATAGCTGTTTTCACAGGTTCTCCCCTTCTCCTGACCTTTATCATCTCCTCGTTTGGGGGCAAGGAGGGTTGTTATTCTTAGAATGGCAATTTCCAGGTAGATCTGTCAAATGCTCGTTTACATTTTGTATATAAAGCGTCCTCAGATAGGCAACTCCTCCCTGTGATACTAATGCTGTATCTGTGCCCTGGGACTTAATGGCACTGAAGTGATCTCTTCCTCATCCAAGCCTGTACAGAAACACACGTGATGATGGCGTGCGAGTGGGTGGGTAGGTGGGTGGGGGGGTTGATAACCTCCTCACAAAAGGAAGCTTCTCTTTTACTGTACCTTTCTTCTTATGATCTATAGTGAACTTCAAAAGGTGATTCCAATGCCTACCACTTAGTCTTCCCCAGATACATTGTGCAAACCAGAAAAAAGTCCTTCTGATGTGCCAGGACCAGACACGCTGGATTCAGGACCGAACTGTATCAGCGGATCCGCGGTAGGCTCGCAGCACTGCATCTGCGGGAAGCCGGTACCGCCGCGTGTCGGAAGCCTCCATCCACAGTCATATTCATGCGTATGGGAGTTAAGTCCCCAGATATCTTTGGGGCATTTTATTGCAAGTTCTGGTGACAAGTTACAGTCATTTACCAATATGGCGTGTCATAACATTAACATAGATGGGGAATAAACCTGATCTCCAGAAGAGTTGAACGTAGGCTCGGAAGAGCAGCAGTCCTCGCAGGCTGGGCAGATGTAGGCATTTGTGACTATTTTCCTCGCTGACAGAGCAAGACTGTGGTGAGTATTGGCAGAGGTAACAGGAATGCTACAAGGGAGCAATATATCCTCCTAAATAGATGCTCTCGGCAGCATGTGAGGTAAATCGGTTGCATATACAAAGATGCAATCAGGGCAGTTCTCTTCAGTGATCTACCTGCAAACGTATTGCTTTCGTTCCAGAGGCGGTCAGCAGAGCCCTTCAAAATCCCTAGCTCTAGCTAATTTTCCTTATGAAACTACCCTGCTGCCGATGTCCCCCTTCCCCGTGACCTGGACTTGGGCACACTTAGCTGTAACTGACACTGCGATTTCTTACGTCATTCCGACTTCATTCGTTTCAAAAAGACTCCCTCCTGCGATTCAGTCCTGTGAAGGAAAATCGGGTCGTTTCCAGGCATTTCCACTGGGTCTAGTTCATTGTGTTTACTCCTGTGTGTATTTCAGGCTGCCAACAGTGAAAGCTCCAAATTGAACCCTTTCATTCCAATCTGTCTTTCCGTATAATACCACTGTATTGCTTTGCGCTCAGTTTCAATCCAAACCTCCTATTTTCTGGTTTAGAAATATGTATGTTTTAATGAAGCCACTTAATGAAGGGGAACATTTGCTGTCATTCTCTGTGCATTTATATATTTTGTAATCATAATATTTTTAATTTCATAGAGTTGTAGATGATAAAAAAATGGAAATAGGCCTTTTTGAGCCATATTTTTAAAAATCAAGATGGTAAAGCTTGAAGTTTTTTAAAAAATCATCGGCCCTACTATGGGACGTGTGAAGAAATTAGCCTGATTCTACTAATATCTGATTATTTACTCCTGGTTTACGTGAGTGTGGCTGAAGTAAGAATGAGAGCAATGATGTTCAGTTCCTATGTTGCCTCTATCATACAGTTCAAATACATCAGAAACCTGCGATGTTTTGGATTTCTCATTACACTCCGTGGTGTTGCACAGTTAGGATTTCAAGATGGGTCTTCTTAAGCCTATTAAAAATCAGAATCATGCTGGTCATACGTTTAAATAGATTTAGTTTAGCAGCTTCAGGGGAAAATGGGTATGGGGGGGATGAATAAAATAAAAATCCGATACAGAAACACATCTGATTTTTCAAAGGTTTTTGCAAAAAAATGGGCGTTCTGGCATTTCAATTTGCACTAATTTCACACATCATCTTACAGAGCACAGGGTTTGGTCCCCTGCCAGGCTGTCTGAAAACCCTCGTTTGAAAAGCAGTGTATGTGCTGAAAGGATGCCGCATCACATAGATATTTCCTAATATCTTTCATTAAACTTCCAAATGGACACTAAGTATGTAAATACAGCAAAACTCAAAGGCTGGCTTTGAATTTATATTTTCTAGGAAAGCTTTTAACATCACTAGTCTAACAATATTGCGCTATGTCTGGCTTGCCATTTTCAAGGAGTAACTTAATGAGTTTATTGTATAATGAAGGACTCTGATTTATTAGCTTTTCATTACGCTCATTCCATCAGCTTCCTGCTAAATACCGTAACCCTTGGCATAGATGTTAGTCTTTATCAGGTGGTGTCATTGCTTTTTAATAAACTCTCCTCCCACATTGATAACATTACACGTGAAATCCCTTATCCTGCGTTATTCCCAAGGGGAGGAAAAAGTATATTTATTGAAAAGGCTGCACTGAAGCACTGCATAGAATTCGTTAGCAGTTTTGTATTACCTGTTTCCCCTAACCCAGATTTAGTGGGCAGAACTGGAGGCGGCAGGTAGGTCCTTTGGCCTGTTCCCCTCAACTGGCAGAGAATTTAGCCCATCCTATTGATACTTTAATTACATAGAGAAGCCGTCAGTGCGGAGCTGTTTTAAAACCGTGGCACTTGCAGGTATTAACAAATGTTTCTTTAGCAGATACTTAACGATCAACTCTGTAACAAGAATTAACGTGGTGGTGGCGGCGTGCAGAGAGGAGGGGAAGGAGGTTAAAGTAATATTTTACAACCTGAAAAATTAAGCACTGAGATAGTTAAGGCCCAGCCCTCATTAGCTGAATGGTAGATTTTTCTAATTAGTTCTTTCTAGTGTAATTAGCATGGATGTGTCTAATCATCTCATGTGAAACCAAATCTAATGCTTGGGAAGGAATGTCCTTGGCCTCTCTTTCAGACTGATTCCAAGGATTTTGTGTGTTTCTGCTGAGATGCTCCTTAAAGAAACAGCAGCCTGCCTGCCGCCTTAATGAAGGTGGGCTGGCAGGAGTGAGAAGACGTGGACCTCTTCTTGCGTTTTCACGTAAGCTTAGAGGAAATACTGCCATGAAAACGTGCAGTCCTCATGGTGCAAGTGAATCAGACATGGGTAGTAGCTGTAAGGAGGCCAAAATAATCAATCAAATGAAAAGTGAGGGTTTGAACATTGAACTTACCATACCATTTTGTCTAAGCTCTGTACTTCCCTGTAGGGATGTCATTTTAGAAATTAACACAGAAAGGGAGATGGAAAATAGAATGTCATTTGCTTCTTGTGTAGCTCATCTTGCTGCGAAACCGTAACAATCAGAATTGCCCTCGTTTTGTTATGAACACTCTCAAGCGATGTAAACCAATATTGGGTCCTGTTGAAAATAATTTTGATCATGGATTGCTATCAACCTTCAGAGTGGAATTAAGCTAATTAAAAATGTTGAGTTTACCCTCTTTTTTTTGAGAAATACGGGTGTGGAGGTCAGGCAGGAAGCTTGGTTGGGCCCCGTTTTGGCCTGGTGGTTTTGTACTGATCGGTCTTTACCAGTAAGAATAATTTCATTTTACAATTGGAAAATGTTTGGAAGGTTACAGAAGTACAAGAATCTGCTGCATGGCGTAGCGAAGCACATCCGTGTCTTCCTGAAGCTGTACTGACACAGAGCACAAAGGCAGTTTCATGGCCAGAGGCACGAGGGAAAAAGTGAAGGGCAGGACAAGGAGTGCCAAGGAAGCCAGTTGTGTTTTAACCAGGAGCTGCTGCATAGCTCTCGGATCACTTCTTCCCGGTGTGCAGGAGCATATTTAGCTAAGGCCCTCATTGCGGTAATTATGATTGTCAGCCAGTGTCGTGTTGGACCCACCACTTCCCTGTCTGCAATGAAATTGGTTTTGCAGTGAGGGAGACATTTTGGTGACTTGTGTGAGTAAGCAGAGCTCAATTCATAGGTATTTCATCGGAACTGTAAGCTGACCTGTGCCGCTGGTAACTCTGAATTCCTTTATGGCTTTTGTGCGTGATCTACTCTTTTCCCGACAAGACTTTGCAGTTTAACAGCCCTCGTTTCTTAAGTACTTGAAAGTCTCTATCTGGAAAATCAAAAGGTAAATACAATGATTAAAGAGATAGCTCTCAAAAAAATTCTTTATTCAAACCCTGTCTGTGGGGGTTTGCTTTTGCCAGTGGGTTTACTGAAAATATTGTAACCTGCTATTGCACTGAGCTGCTAATGAGCTCAAGTAGTTTGTTTTGGAGTGAAAGGCAGCGCAGTGTTACTGGTGTGGCTGTGACAGGCGCATCTTCCCCAGGAGCCCTGGGAAGGAGGGATATAGCCCCGAGCCTTTTTTCCCCAAGGGCAGTTGAATGCAGGTAAGCAGAGAGGGAGAAAAGATGCAGGTGAATGCCTCTCCACTCGTTCTGTGGCCTCAGGGTGTATCTGTGTGATGTGCTTTTCAGCCGAGAAGGGAAAGTTAGCTACACAATCTACAGCAATTCCTAACCATTTTCAGGATATTGAAAATACTGCCTTGTTTCTGAGCTTCGTCCTCAGTGGACTCCTCCTGGATATCCCTTGTATCGGAAGAACCAGATACTTCTCTTCCTGAAGCCATCTGGCTTTCTAGATCTTTCGTGGTTTCAGGGCAGGGGATTGAGGACCATCGTCGTGAAAGCAGACATACTGCTTCGCAAAATGTATTGCCATTGCACTAGAAAATGAGAAGGAAGCTTAGAGGCTGATGTTCTGGAGCCAGGGGAGAAGACAGGCGTGATGTATGACCTTAGGAAGATTGCTGGATTTCACAGGTTTTAGAATGAAGACTTTGTTTAAAGTCCGCTCCTGTTAAAGCTGAGGACTTGTGCAAAACTGGTGCACTCATAACCTGATGTAGGACTGGACTTCTCCGAGCACCCAGCCGGCTGGCTTGGGAGCGGTGGGGCCTGACTCCGAGGGGAGATTACAGTCCCGGGTGTTTTAGCCGAGGGGCTGGTGGCTATTTTGGAAGTAGCAAATAGCACAGGGATTGAGCCGTGGAAGACCCATGGGATTTATGGCATGGCAGAAGAGCAAAGGGAGAGAATTGAAATGTAGTTAGTGATATTTTTATATGGAAAAGAGGAAATGAGATGTAAACAGTATTAGTGTAATACAATTTTCATGTGAGATTAAAAGAAAAGCCAGGATTTGAGAGATTTAGAAATTGCAGTTACAGGATAAGTGATATTTGAAAGGATCCTACTTGATTTGATTAAACTTCAGTTTGAATGTCATTATGGAGATGCATTATTTACAAGTCTTTCAGAGCTTTTGTTTATGCCACCCCGAGCTGCGTTCTTACCAGATCCGTGCAGCGAAGCGGGGTTGATGTGGGTCGCTGTTTGGAAGGGAGGTTCCCGAGAAAGGCTGGGTGCTGCACAAAGGCACGGTGCGTGTCCAGCCTGCGGCAGTCTGCCCTGCAGGCTGGCGTGCGGTCGGTGCCGCTGTGCTGTGCTAAGGGCACCGTGTTCCTGGGTGCCGTGTTCTGGGTGAGCTGTTAGGAGTCCACTTCTGGTAGTCCCCGAAAAAAATGCATCTGCTGTTAAATTCTGTTCTCTGGCTAGAAGTTAGTTTGGATAATGCTACTTCTTGACCTTTCAATGGCAGTAAGATTTATAATTTGCTTCCGTCTGTTCAGGTTTTTTGGTTTTCCACTTTCTCTGTTTTACCCTTGTGATGGTGAAAGCCCTGCAGTGGGAACTGTTGGGCACACAATAACGTGATCAAATCCTATATCCTGCCTTTGTTCACATTGTCCTGGCTCCACTGACCTGACCAGCGCCACGGTGATTCCTGCAACATGACGAGCCTTTTGTAACCAGAATTTTTGCAACCGAGGCAGCGGACTGAGTAACATTTTTAAAGCAATTTAAATGTGGGGTGCTTGGTAACTTTAAAAGCCTCCAGTGATTTGTACGTGAGTCTCTCAGTACTAATGTTGTCTCTGGTTCACAGGTTCTGCCGGTTCACTGTTTTCGTTTTACTTCCCAGGGCCTCACGGTGTGACACGTGAGTCATCATTAATAATAGAAAGGCTGGTTTGGTAAATCCCTTATGAAGAAGTTTATGACTTCTCATGACTCTTTACTCTTACGACACCATGCCAGATCCCCCCTGACAGTGCTGGCATTTTCTCCAAATGCACAAGTCTATTCCCGCGTCCCAGCCCCAGTCACGGAAGGTGTTATACCAGCATCTGGCACTAATATCTCTTGTTGACATTTTGGGAATGAGAACATGAGCTATTAGCAAAGATGTTTGCTTGTACCTAATTAATGTTCAATTGTATACCCCTTGCTTTATCAGCACTGCAGCAGCAAACCAGGCTTAGCATTATCTTTCACCAGCTAGCCTTAAAACTTAATTATTTCCTGACTCCGTGTTAAAGGCCATGCAGTAAGACTTACTACCTTAATATAGATTTAATCAAGCTACCAAGCATCAGAGTGAGTTGATGGCTCTTTAGCTGAAGTGATGGTATTTATATATCAATAGAGCAAAATTTGGAGTGCGCTTTTTTGTGATGCTTTGGCAGGGCACCGTGGAACTAAATGGATGGGTGAATGCCTTTTTCAAGAACGGGCTTGGAGAAACAGAGGCAATTTTGATTCATTCAGTCAAATTGCGACATCGTACAAAAGCACTCAAAACCTTTTTCCAGTATTGCAAGAAAGCATCATAGCAATGCCGATCAGGTACTTCAGTGAGTGGTTTCAACCGGGTAAGATACAGATACCAGATCACGGACGTAACACTAGTGAGAGCATTTTAGCCCTCAGCCTTACCTGAGGCAAGCTGTGCCTCTGTGTGTGGGAGGGGGAGAGGGAAAAGATACACGGACTCAAAAGTCATTATTGCTAAGAACACTAGACGACGCATACCGTAGGTCTTTGGCTGCAGTCTGTCAGTGACACGACTGTAGGGGGTACGCAGCATACAGAGAATTATGCTTGAGTCTTGACAGAGCAATGAAGCAGGTATCCGACGTATTCTGATATTTTGAGAAAAACTTCTTTTTTTCAGTGGTACGTGCATCCATGTTTTGAAATCTAAGATGAATTCAAAATATTTGAACGCACAGCGAGTTACCCTGAGGGATAATGGCAATGGAGAGTTTTCTCTTTGGGGAACCTAATTTAAATGTAGCACGACATACCTGCTAAAATGATTTTGAGTAGGCTCAGCTTGGCTTGCACTGAGATCGTGCGTTAGCCCTCGCCTTTTTGCCGTTCAGTGCAAAGTTCAGCCTCTGCGTAATGTGTGCTTAAATAATTCACAGAGCAAAGGTATGTTGTGGACCTCCTTACTAAAGATGATGTCCTGGTGTACCCTTTTTTTGGCTTACTGTTTTGAAATAATGTTTGTGTGTTTGAATTTTTTTAGCACCATGAGAATTAGAGACTGGTTGGGAGAGGTGGCCGTTTGAGGATACTTTTATAGCACTGACTTTTAAACCCAGCCAGCAACAGCTCTGCTGGCTACTGGTTTTGCCAACAACACAAACTCTTAGGCTTGTTTTTGTGATGTGAAGGAAATATCATCGTGGTAGATGTCCAGATTTATTTTAGTGAAAACTCAGATGTCATTAAACGTGAGTTTCAAGCGTGAAGGACTAGCTACATCACTGTACGGGGTTTGTTTTTTTTTTTTTTCTGTACCAAATTTTTAGGAGAAAACAGATTTTTAGATGGGCACAGGTCTACCTAGGCACCTTAGCAAGGACTAGATTTTCAAAAGAATTTTAGCAGCCTGGTGGCTGAGATTGTTTCACAACTCAATCCCTAGTAGCACAGCAGGGCCTGCTGAGTACTTATCCCTTTGGAAAAACATTTCCTAATTTGAGAAATATTGAATCCTTTATCAGAAGTTATGGGGTTTTTTTTTAGAGACACCATCTTTAACTCATCAAATTACGGATAAGGAGAGGAAAAAAGGCTTAAACATATTGCATTATGTGATTTATCTTTAATGAAACTGTTGCAGAAAATCTCTTCTTACCAGAGGCTTCCTCAAAAGGTTCATTCATCATCAGATACCGTAAACTAGACAGTAAGCAGGTTAGCAGCCACTTCTGTCCTTGTTCTTTAGAACTTACCTCTGTCCTTTCTGTATCCACCGGAACAAATGTTGAAAAGGCAAAACCCTTGAGAGGTAGTAATATGATCATAACAAATTCTACACAGACCAGTAACCTCAAATTTCTGTTCCATGTGGGTCAATTACCTTAAAGCCTAATTTTGTGCAGAAAGCAGAGCAGCTGACCTAGAAGAGCTTTATCTGCGAGGCTCTGTTTTCCCTTCTGCTGAGTAGGGGTGACTTTGCTCTCTTAGGTCCCTTGGATGTATTGCCCTATGGAAATACTAAGTGTTGTTGCTGTGACAGCCTGAATGCAAGACAAGTTTTTTCAGCCTCAGAAGTCGGTGTATGAAAAAAAAAAATACGCTTGGCTACGAACTTATGGACTGCGTTAAGTCCTACCAATGCCAAAGGCTAAAACTACCCCGGGCAGGTACAGTCACAGAAATATCTGCCGAGTGTTTAAGGCATTTATGTTGATGCTTTCTTAGCATCTGTGCTTCACCAAAGGATCCAGAACATCTTAGCCGCGTACTCATTCCCATCCAAATGCAAGGGCAGTTTTGGGTAGGTGTGGCTCATGCAGTCTGAGCCAGCATCACAATGAAGGCAGTGTTTGGTACCGGAGTCTAGCAGACAGATCGCAAATGAACGAGGAAGGTGGCTGGGAGGAAGTCACCTACGGCAGGCTTATGCTTGCTTTTGGGGAGACGGGCTTGTGAAATCGCATGTGGGGCTGAGGAGGAGAAAAGGAGGCTGAGGGGGTCTGCGTGCGTCAGGGTGTGGGGCGTCTGGGGGTGTGTGTGGTATTGGAGAACTTCTGAGGTACCTTTTGGTTGATTGGTTTTCATTTCTTAGAGGTACATTTTTGGCTTTTACTGTCGTTCTTTAAAAAGTAAGCGTGACCTGAGATTTGAAGCTACCTTAAATTGAGTCAATGCAAAATTTATTTTTGTTATTAAAACCGCAGTACAAACATTTTCACCTCTTACACATTCCGTGCCAAATTATGCAGCACAGTGCAGTAAATTTGAGATATGCTAGGGATTAGCATTAAGCAAATAAAAGACGCTTGAAAGAGCTGGTTCTGGTTTTTATCATGGTTTAACATCAGGCATATCTTCTTTCCTTGTAAGTTAGAGCTGGCTGTGTAACACTATTGTCATCCGCAAGGGATCTTGAGACCAGCATTACAGATTTAACATGCTCAGGGAAACCAATACCAAGCGATCAACCGATACACGACACTAATACAGGGTTCACTTTTACACTCAACCGAAAAGAGAGAGAGAGATTGTTCTGAGTTTAGACAAGCTGTAAAATCCTTTACTAGTAGGCACTGCGCTGGCCAGCCCTTGAGACTATTCTAATTGCTTTACATCTGTACAAAGGTTCCTTGTAATCGGGCTTTCTGCCTCCATTTGTCTTCTTTTCAGCCTCTTTACCAAAGGCCTTAATTGGTCTTAGTGGGGCTTTTTTCAGTTAGCGCAACCATACCTTAAAGGCTGAACAAGTACCAGACGTTACCTGTGGGGGAATGGAGGGAGTAGAGGAAAGACATCAATACTTCTTTACCTCTAACACTGTAATTAATGGGCTCAGAGCAAGGAACAGATTTGGAGAAATTTTAGCTCTTTGGGGGATTTAGACACAGATCAGACAAAACAGAGCAGGTTGGAATTCTCTAGAATTTCTTCCTGCTTCATTTCTCTGCGAACAATCATTAGCCTTGTAATTGTCTCCTGGTAAACTGCTGTATCAGGTTCCATTTTGTCCTCTTTAGAGGATCGAGTTGCCTTTAAATCAATAGTTTGAAGTACTGGGGGATGTATGTGAAAGCAAGTGCCCTCTAATTTCTGTTTCTTAGCTACTAATTATTTAATAATACATTTTATTGCCTATTAAAATGTGGCATAACTTGCTTGTCAGCAAAACTGGATGGAACATAATCATTTGAGGAGAAGGATAATTGGCACTTTTGCAGATGGCTTTTATTGCAAGCCTGGTTTGTTGTTATAGACGGAGTTTCTTGCCAGGTTTCCGTGCAGTCTTTTCAGACCGGTCAGTGTTACAAGTGAGTTGCTGCAACACAGCTCAGACTTTCAAATGTGGCCTATCAAGGATTCAGGGTGGACTTGGTGTTCTGACGTAAAAGCTGCTGCGGTGCACGGAGAGTTCCTTCCCTCCACTCTTGTCTTTTTAAGAACCCGTGTGGTTTTTAATACCGTGCTGCAATTTACTGTGGTTACTAGATAGAGCAAAATAGGAGAATTTGTTTGGCTAACTGATTAATGGAGGTAGGTGAAACTGGGGCAGGGGGGTTGTCTTGCAAATCTTTTTTTTTTTTTTATTTTGGTGCAATTGGAAATGCATGTCTAGTTTTGGATGAACTCTGTGTAGCTTATACAGCGAGTATATACGACGACACCCCTGCAGAATTTGCCCTAAAGTTTAATAGCTTTAGACAAATAATTGGAAGGTTGACTCACTGCCCTCCCGTTTGCTTTTGAGATCCTTGTCATCGTTAGAATGAGCGTTAGAATTCCAAAATGAGTTTTAAGAAGAAACTGCCTTGGCCAAAGGACAAATACAAGTGCTGTGCTGCAGCAACCTGTTCGGATGATCTCTGGGGGCGATGCCTCTCACGAGGTGCTGAGCTCTCCGGGCGGTCCCTGATGGTAGGGGTTGAGCGGATTGAAAAGTCCGTGGTGGAGCTGAGGCGCGGGGTGAATTCTGCGATAGGGCTCCTGCAGTTCGGGCATGAGGGGAGCAGACCAGACGCTCCTCAAGGATCGCTGGTAGAAGAGTCTCTTCCGTAGTTTTCCAACAGCCAGACTTTCCAGGGTGACCTTTGAATTCCTTTCTGTTTCTTCTGAGGGAATGATGATGTTGTATAGGAGAGATCTGGTTTATGTTTATTTTAAATTAAATGAAGAAGAGGCTGGAACAGGCTGTATCTTATTAAATGCTCCTGCAGTTAAATTCTGGTGGTTTTTTTTCCCTCCTGGGGAATGCTTTTGTTTATAAAAAAGTGTTCCCTTTTCTGTCATTGTTTGTGTTTTATGTGCAATGAACTGGTCTTGTTTGTGGAAAGGTTTTTTAGCCTAACGCTCGTGGCAGATCCTGCTTCAGAGCTACACTAGCATCACAGTCTGTCCCCTCCTCACTAACCCGGGCTCTTCTTCCCCTGTAACGGCTTCATTGCAGGTAAGAGCGGTGTTTCCATTTTCTGAAAGAGAGGTTTAGATCAAGTGGTAGCCTTACTCTTTTGAGAAACGTTAGAAATTCGGGGATGGCATTCTGCATTTCTTTGGAGTATCAGAAGTACACAATTTGTGTGAACTCTGTAGCCCACATTACATGGTCAAAAGTAGTTGGAATTAAATAGTGAGCGTGAGATTCAGCGTCTTCTTGGTAAATGTTTTTCATAATCTCTCCAAATTGTCTCTTTTCATCATGGCAGTCAAAGAATAAAATCAGAGATGCTGATATTGTTGCCCACAGCGATTACTTGTGAAGTGAGCGCTATGCAATCAGCCCCTTATGGAAGAGAGTGCCACTCGCTGTTAATGCAGGTACCAGAAACTGGTCCTTAAAGGAGATGACTAATTTGCCTGGAAGCCATTAGTGTTTCTTTTGTGATGGCAGTCCTGGAGTTGCCTGTTTCAAAAAGCAGTTGTTCTGGTAGACAGCCAGCTATTAACATTGGTTCAGTGGCACCCACAAACTGACCGCTGTGGTACAGATAAGAATGGGTGGACAGCGTGGAAAAGTAGTTTTCATGAGCGTTAGTGCCTCTTGATTGAAATCTGAACAAATACATCCAAGAAACACCATCTTTGCTGGGTTTTAGCTGCATGTGCTAATGAGGCAAACAACATCTCTTGGGGTCAACTGAAATCTCTTGTTGTGATTGTAGTACACTCGCTGTGCATGTAGACAAGATGGAAAATTGATCTAGTACACTTCAGCGAGAGTTAAATGAACGGAGCGTTGTTAGCTCTACAGCATTTTGAAAAATTCACATGTGAGGACTTTGCTTTAATGTTATATATTGAAAATTTGCTGTCAGATCTGGCTCAAAGTTTCTCTGCAGTATAAGGAAATTCTAATTTCCTTATACGGCCCCTAAGACAAGGAGCAGGTGTTTGGATTTGTCCTTCATTTAGGTGATTGCAGTTTCATAGATGTGCCTGAGGAGTCTTCAGAATAGGTGTCAGGCAGTCAAGTTTCTCATGTGGTCGGTAAGGGAGCAGGAGGATGCAGGGTCGCAGGGCGGTGCTGGGTTGATTACTGGGATTTCAGAGGACTCGTGTTGACAGTGTGTTTCTTTCCCTTGTCTGTCTGCTCCCTATCCCATGCATGCTCCTCCCTGTTCCTAATGTTTTGATCTTGCTGGGCCTCTGTAATGGGGAATTCACACTGCAGTGACGATGTAGTGGGCGCTGGCCCAGTCCCAGACTGAACTGGAAACCTGGGGCAAAGCAGGACTTGAGAGATGGGCATTGCCTGTCTCCAGCCCGTTCCCTCTGTGAGACAGCGATGGCGATTCATCCTCCACCATTAAGATAAGTACCTCATTCTCAGTGGTGGTTCGCTCCACCTTTCTCTTTCCACTGATTGTAGATGGAGCCTCAAGATGGTCTACACTAAACACTATTAGATGGCTAAAGTTAGATGGGGAAGTCTGCTTCCTGGCAATTAGAAAAGAGCTTATGGCTTCTGCAATAGCAGCAGCCCAAAGAAATGCCCGAACAGAACAAGAAAGTGCTGTATGTCCTTCACAGGACAGGCATGTACAGTAAAACCAGTGCACTACCAGGAAGTAACTTGGCTGGGTGTTCTGGATGAGGAGCGTCTGTGGGCTGAAGTGCCAAAATCACAACATGCCTTGGATTCCTGTAAAGTACATGCTTTTAAGTTTCCCTGGCATATAATGTTAAAAATGAAAAAAAAAAGAAAAAGGAAGAGTGATTAAAAAGAATCCTTAATGAACATGGTGCTGTCATTAAAATCCCTGCTGTAGACAGCCCTTCTAACAAAAAGTATTTCTGTTGGCTTCAGTTGCATTAGCGAGGAAGGTTATTAAGCTTTGTGATCATATCCTCTGCATCTTCAGTAAGGGTTGAGGTACCGGCCGTGCAAGCAAAACATAGGAGCAGATGTGCCTCCAGCTTATATCTCCGGGAGGTTACAGCGCTAAGAAATCTCAGGGCCAGGTTTTCTATTAGCACAGATCGAGTACCAGTCATTTTAATGAGTGCTCCTGATTTACAGGAGCAAGGGTGCATTCCTGAGCCTTTTGGGGCAGCGTGAAAGGTGGACGCGTCCCTCTTCACGAAGTTGTGGGGACAGGCGTCAATGTTAGGTAGCAAAGCGGGAAGAGAAACTCATTTTACCAGGAGACAAACATGTTCCTTAAACTAGTCTTATTAAGGTGATCTTTGAGGAAAGACATATAAATATATGTGGCTTTCAAAAATAAAAGGAAACATATGCTTGATTAGATACATATGACAAGTGGATGAGGTTTAGCAACGTGTAATATCTCTTAGAAACACTGGGTGACAGACAATAGGAAACGGCACTCAAGTGCCCGAGTGACATTTTTATACAATGGAAGACAAGTACTTGGCAGCATCTTCACTTTAACAAACACGGCTCTGTATACACTGATACTTAAGCAAACAGTTCAATTAACCGTGGGCGCCCTTCAGCCGGTGGAGCATGGTTAGCGCTGTTTCCTGTTTAGTTAATCTCAAAATTTTATTCCTAAATCCCAGACCAATTAGGCAGACTATCAAAACATTTGGCTTTAAAGTAAATCAAGGAACGTGAAGTGGCTTTTTGTGCTAATTTTTGTTTCTAGATCAGGCAGGTTTTTGCCGAGACTATAGGCCTGTGCAGCATCTATGAAAAACCGGTGTCTCCCTTCAGGTATGTGTTGGAAACAGCAACCCCATTCTTGATCAAACTTGTATTAAACCAAGCCAAGGGAAGCAGCGCTTGTTTTGCATTTGGAAGACTTGGATTTTGCAATGACCTTGAGGTTGTATGCAGATTCTCAGAGGAACGGGCAGAGGTTTTAATTCCCTAACAGTGCCTGAAAGAGTCAGTCCACGGAGCAAGTGGAGGTCAGATGTCAAGACAGGCAGCTGCCGAGAGACGGGGAAGAGAAATAATAAGAGGGAAGGGGAAAAAAAACACCATCAAAGTGAACTGATTCACCATGTGAAGTTAAGTGAACTACATCGCAACAGACATACTGTCTGGAGGAACTAATTGCTCATGTGGTTAGGTAACTCGGGTCTACCTGAGACCTTCTTGACTCTGGAAGCTATTAAATAGAACAGAACTTGATAAAAGCAGAGATCTTCAAAAACATGAGCTTTACTTTGAGATAACTTTTTATTTTCTCCATCCTTTCTCTCCCTCCCTTCCTTAAAGGAGACGTTACTGATTTAGAGCCGATTTTAACAGCTTTTTGGCAATATGAAAGACTATTCTGTAGTCTAAAGTGATTATTGTGGAAGCCCTGCTGATCTTTTCCTGAAAAGTCCAGAACCATAGAAACTTCTCAGCATATTAAAAAGAGAAGACAATCTGTGTGTTGTGCAAGCTTTGAATCTGCTCTCTAAAGCATTTTCTTTGTTATTAACACAGACATGACTCATTTCTTGCAATACAACATTTGACATTGATGTTGGTGGCAATTAAAAACAGGTGAAGCAGTTCTGGCAAAACCAGCCAGCTTGAAAGTGTGTAGGGAGCGGCGTATACTTCTCTTAGTATTTAGAATAAAAAGTCTAGGTAACTTTGGAAGGAGTGGGGAATGGGACAAAACAGGTGTTCATCCGTATGTGTACTTTGACGCGTTGGAAATGGATGTCATACCCACACCTACAGAATTCCTCCTAAATGAAAAAGCTCAAGTCATGCAGTTGCGTGGGGTTTCCAAAAGCGTAGCACGTGTGAGCATGTCACCGGACTGAATACATAAATGTAGGAATCAAACTTTCAGCATCCATGTCTGACTGGAATCACTATGATATAGCAAGAATTATTAGGACATTTCTAGTTATTCTGCGAACACGGTAATGCTAAGTGCTCTTGTGAATGGCCATTTGTTGTAATTTTCTGGTCCAAAGATAAGCTAGGAAGAATGCCAGAATGAGAAAAATGAGAGTAATACAGCAAAATGGAGAACATCAAAGGCTTAAGGAAATATTTCAGC
>VZSC01007525.1:314215-316715 GCA_013398225.1 Steatornis caripensis
AAGGAAATAATTCAGCATTAGACAACTGGTGTGGACTAAGTTTGATTTCTTGCTAGATTTTTATATATAGCCTATGTATGAAAATTCCAGTAAACTCTCCCATACTTATTTTTACTCTTTGACATGAGGAAAGCATTTTGTTGCATTGAGGTCGGTGAGTATATGAAAATTATGCCCAGTTCCTTTCAAAGGGGAGAACACACGAAGGGGCATTTTGCTGTGATTTTTGAGGAGAAAATAGGATAATCGACGTAAGGATTTTGGAGATAATTCCCATTCATTAAATTAATGCATATGGTAGGTTGCTCTTGAGCAAAGTTTTCCAGGAAGTGGCAGGTTCTTAATTTGAAAAAAGCTGCATTTACTCATGTAAGGGATATTTTCTGTGAGTACTCAGAAGTTTAGAAAGCAGCGTCTTAAAGTAAGTTTTTGAAAAGAGTGAAATACTTTCCTATTACATGTCCCTGGGTTTGTTAGGCATCCTAGGAACGTAAGAAGATGTAGGTTTGATTTCCCTTTCAGCTCAGAGAAGAGTACTTTCCCTACTGTGCAGACTTTGAACAGTGCAGACTTTGAACAGTGAAATGGAGGTTACAAGCAAAAAATAATAAGTATGCTTAAAACTCTTCTGGTTTTCGGTACATGGAGGCTATGGAGATTACGGAAACCTTGTTGTACAATTGTAAACTGTACTGAATCAAATAGTTGCGCTAGTCGTCAGTACAAGAAGAAACAAAATGAAGTGGAGTTTCAACGTGCCTAAGTTCGTGACTCAATAAGGAAGATAGAAGTCAAGTTTTCTAGGGTTTTCCTAGAAAACACAATGTGTGGTTTCCTTTTAGCATTGAACATCTCTAGACACAGGTTGAGTGGTTGATTTGCCAGTTGTTCACTCTGTAAATAGTCCTTTCATTGAAGTCATCAAGTTCTCTTGACATGAAATTGAGAGACAAAACGAATACCATGAGATGGATTTTTGTAGCGCGAGTAAATGCATTTTATGTGTGAATTTTTATCCCTTCTACCTAACCTTGACGGCACATTAAAATTCTGTTAAAATTAGCTTGTACTGAACCACATCACTTGTCTCAAAGAAGGATTAACGTTCTGGATTTTATGTCTATTTTTATTAGTAAGGTACTGAATTGATATCCAGTTTAGATATCCAATCAATATTATAATTCAGCCATTAAAGCTAATGTATTTTTATATCATATGTTGTGACCCAGTCCCAAGGGCTAAGAGGAAATAGGACAGGTAATTCTGTAATACGAATAAAAGGGTAAAAGCTGAAATCTTGAGGCAGGTGTGTGATGCATATGGACTGTGACCCACCAAAATGGAAAGAAAACAGAACAAGAGAAAAGGAAGCCAGTAGATTGTATCCAGTCATCAAAAAAACAAGCGAAGGAATTGTGGTCAATCACGGGATCATTGACGCTCACATAGAGCAGGCAGATCTTTGTTTCTTTTTTATAATGAGAGAACATACACATAAGAAATAGAGATGTTAATTTTTTTTTCTTTTCTATTGTTCAAGAAATTCTGGTGAAGGTAGAGCTGGGGATGAACAAATTTCCCGTAGCACTAGGGAATTTAGGCATTTCTAAGTCTGGTATCCTCAGAAGCAGCAAAAGAAATAGGTCCGGTAATTAACTTTATTCATTTCATGCATCAGCAGACGTTCATCAGCAGGTGCTTAGTGGTGCTACGTACTCTTAATTATTGATCTTACCATTTAAGTAGTAAGACATGTAGAAGTGGGCACTGTTATCTAGTAATTGACCATATTGGAGGATTGACAAGATGCTGGGAGTGTTTAACAGATAGATAAGATCAATTATAAGATAATGCTTTCTACTGTAATGAGCCGGCATTAAGTAGGAAACTTGCTCTTAAGGTATTTATCAGGCAACAATCCTGGGAAAGAGCCATGATGGTTTTTCTCTGGATAGACTTAGGATTAAAGTTGGTTCAAAGGGACTGGTTATCCAGGTAAGGTGGAGTGATGGGACTGATACAGTTCCCACAAGTGATATCAAATAATTAGCTTAAAAGAGAGTGACTGAAGAAAATACAAGTTCCTGGCTTTGAGAACTTCGTAGCTTTTGTGATTAAGTTACTTTTCAGGAACTAATAATTTTTCTGTAAAGGAGAGTGAAATAAGAGCATCTCCTTATCAGAACCTGATAAGGGTGCTAAGCTCTTAAAAAAGGAAAAGGAAAAGGAAAACCCTCATTCAAATGAGCATCTGTGAAAATAGCATGTAGCTTCAGCCAGGAGTATTTCCGAGTGCTGGAACCCCTTGGCAGAGCACTGCCCGTTTCAGAAGAGCATTTCAGGCATATGGTTATTAGTGCGTTGAGAACTTCCATTGTTTGGATGTAGGGTCTTGAATTTCAGATTCTCTCGTGTAGGATCAAGAAGCACTGGAGCTGACAGATAGGATCAGCACTGTCAACCACCAGAATGGAGGTGAATTAGGGAAAGCAAGGAAGAT
>VZSC01007525.1:321715-339215 GCA_013398225.1 Steatornis caripensis
CCCTGAAAGAAAAATCAGAAAATAACATGTACTTACTTCAAAGAGAAAGCGCAATTGTATTTCTTTTGTATGTGTTGAATACAGCAGGATGGTCTGACTGAGAAATTTTAGAACATGCAAAAATTATTTCTTCTAATTATTTTTTTATTGAAGAGCTAGTTTTGTACTATTTATTTTTATTATAGTTATTGTTTCATTAGTGAGGTTCCAATCCTGTAGAAGAATAGGAAGAGGAATTAATAATTGATCGTAATCATCTCCTTGTAGCTGCTGAACTCTCCTCCAATTAATTTGAGGCATTACAAGAGCTCTCGTAGAATGAAGGGGGCAAGCCCATGTATTAATAATCTGTAGAACTTTGGCATATATGACAGTACCATGAGGATGCTCACTTTGTATCCCTGCACGTGTCCCTTTTACAAGTAGTGATTTCAAGAAATGCAATCAACTGAGAGGGCTTTTAGTGTTGGTCAGTGTTTGGAGACATCAGCAGACGCTCTTCTGCCCCTGAAAATTGAAAAGATTTGTCATTTTTCTTGACTATAGCTAGACCGTGATTGTAAATAATTTGATCCTCTGATTTTTTTTAAGGTTGTCTAAACATACAGATTTGGAGGGGGCTGTAAAAGCGGAGGAAGGGTCGAACAGTTGAATGCATTCTGCATTGAAGATGCTTGAACTGTG
The DNA here is from genome assembly GCA_013398225.1 of Steatornis caripensis. Taxonomy (NCBI): domain Eukaryota; kingdom Metazoa; phylum Chordata; class Aves; order Caprimulgiformes; family Steatornithidae; genus Steatornis; species Steatornis caripensis. The sequence continues at coordinate 322,400 of VZSC01007525.1, forward strand.
AAATTTATAAAGCTTGATTACATCTTAGCCATGCCTAGTATGATGACACTATGAGTAATTTCTGTTCTGAAATACAGAGATGGGTCTGTGTATTGAACATAAAAACCCAATCTGATAGCTGATCTGACTCCTGTGTATCTAGACTTGCATCTTCTTTGACATTGAGATGCAAGTATTTGTGGCACAATTTCATGATCTCATGACTCACAGCGTGGCCTAGAGCATGGCAGTCGTGCTCCTAGACACTTTACAGGGTTTCAGAGTTTTTTATTTGTTCCTTAAGACAAAATCTTCTATGCAAGAATGAAATTACATCAAAATACGTGGTTTTAGACCAGTGACAGCTGTACATGTGTATGGTTTTGTGTATTTGAGAGTGTCTTGTGTGTGAGAAGCATCAGTGGTGTGTGTGGCGGGGTGCAGACACTGAGCTTTGCTCTGCCTGATTGCAGCAGAGCATCCAGAAACTGTCTCAGATGACAAAGGGATTTGAATCAAATCAGAGAAGTACTTGGAATCAAATCTGAGTGGGTAAAAGAATGACTACTTTCCTGAGCAACCTGGAGAATCATCCCTTCTGGTACTGAAGCAGGGTGACTGATTGTGAGATCGTCCCATGTCCATCTCAGGAAAAAAGTCAGGATTAGCTGACTGTCACTGCTGACAGTCTTCCAGGCCAGAGTAACCAGTAGAGGAAAAGCAACAGTCTGTTTTTCCTCTGGAGCTTCTCAACATTTTTCTCAACTGTGTTATGATTCTTCTGTGATAGATGTTTGCTTTGGAATAGCGGCAAATTTTGGCAAATACAAAGTTAACCAAAATCGCTGTAACCGTGTTTATAGACAGAGTTTCTCCAATGGATGCGGTTTGTTTAACCTGTGGGACATATCCTGACCACATAAATTAACAAATCTCAGTGGTAAGCACCCTCTTTGTTTGTCCCACAAAGTCTTTTGTCAGTCAGAAGCACGGCTGTTGTAGTCTGCCTTGTTCTCTCTGACTTGTCCGGACTTGACTGGTTTTTAACCATCCTTACGGTATTTGTTACGTTATGGTTAATGTAAAAGCACCAAATTTGTGTGCTTTGCCTCATGGCAGAGTGGGTTACAGAAGTGTTCTCGAGCTAATGTTTTTCCCTCTCCCTTTTCTGTTCACGGTTCTGCTGTGGAGCGTATCCAAAGTGTTTTCTTGGAGGGAAGCATGATAAGGGAACCACTCGAGTTATTCTGGCAAAACAGAAGAGCCGCTATCAAGATGTTGCAAGCACCGCTCGTGCTAATTCATCTCAGGAGAAGCGTATGGTAAAGCCTCTCAAAGCTGGGCCTTTCCTTTGGGACAAACACCTTCTCACTCGGTTCCATCTTTGTCTTTCTGTCTCCTCCAAGAACGCCTCTTGAGAGCTGCTGTTAATGTGTGGTATCACAAGGTGGTTTAATGGTAAGCCAGCACACATGCAGATTTTAAAGCCTGTCTCCCAGTTACGGTGCTAGTACAGTATTTTTCTGTGCTGCTTGTGACTGCTGCAATGGATTTTATGTCTTTGCCGTGGGAGTGTCAGGACAGTTTTAATTACTGTCAGTTACTTTCCGTTCTGGGCTGATCATTTATAACAGGATTTTGAAGTGACTAATACTAGGTGCCTTTCTGTATTAGCGGCATTTTCTTTCTCTGGCCTTTTCAACAGAAGTGTCAAATCCCATTTTAGCCAGCTGTTGGCCAAGTTTGGATGGTCTGGGACTTAGGACAAGCACGCACATGTTCAGAGGCTTCTCCCAAATATCATCCAAGTCTCTCAGGCCTGACAGATGGCTTGGCAGGACTAATTACACTTCCTGGTTTTGTCACAGATTAGCAGTGTCCGTGAGTCTTTAACATGTGAGGGCTGTTCAGGAGCCGATGGGGAGTAAGCTCATTTCATTTTACAGCGTACTAAACAAGGGGCTCCGAAGGAGGAACGGTCAGAATTGCTTTTGTTCGTGTAATTTAAAAAGCCCAAACCTTACAATCGGAGGATAGTCCGTCCAGCTCAGTGTGACACCAGGCTGTTCGAGGAGAGCTTTTACCGTCGTTACCCATGAGGTATCGCCTCCCTAGGTCAGTAAGGGGTTCTCCATCGCGGTCGCTCGTGTACTCTGCCTTTGTTATGGCTGATGCTTTAAGATGTCTCAACTTTGTTTCCATGTGTTGGCGGATGTCGGCTCTTAACGAGTTGTCTTGGAAAATCTCTGCTTGCATGAATAATGAGAGTATCCACAATTGTATGAAGTAGGACATTCTTACATGTCTACTCTTCAGCTGTAAAGTACTGGGAACAAAAAACCACCCAGGCTATGTAAAGCTTCTTGCCGCTAAGGTAATAAAATGCCATCTGCATTGATCATAAGAAATTGGACTAAGCAGGCTGTTACCATGCATCTCTGACGCGGTTCCCTTACGTATGTGTTAATTGCTCTGCTGCTGTCACAAAATTTTTAGACATTCTATATCGATATGTAAGCAAATGAGTAAAACTGGAAACAGAACTTCTAAATGTTTGAATATGAAAACCCTGAAACATGTAAAACTTCTGATAGTAATGCTGTCTTGATTTACGAGTGTCCCGCTATATAAATCACGTCAGGAAGAGTAGCTGTAGGAGTGAAAGGACTCTATTGGCCCTGTTTCCTGGCCATCCCTTCATGAAATGTACTCCCTTTTTTCACGTAACTGAAGAAATATCCGTAACTGTTTATTAGTTTGGATTAATTTTATAATACAACTTAATGTAGCCAGCAATTAGTGAAAGCTCAGAAGAATCTATTTAATAGGATATTTGGCACAGCAAAAGCCTGCTTCTGTGCGAAGGAAGCTCAGTAATTGTTTTGTTGTATTGTGACAGACAAGGTGCAGTTCTGGAGCAGTGAAGCTCTTGCTCCAGATGAAATTAATGTAAAAGGAAAAAGTAATTTAACACTAAGACTATTTCTAAGTAGCAGCACAGTGGTAAAAAAAAGCCCCAAATTCTACTGCTCTTTGAAAGCGTTATTTTCAGTGAAACAGGAGGGTTGCATGCATTTAGTCTAAAACTATTAATTATGCTGTTTAATGTGACCTGCAGAGAGCTTGCTCACCACATGGGATGGAGCTCATCCTTCTCCATTTGTTATGTGTGTTGAGAGTTGGGAACTACTTCGCTTCTCTGAGGTATCACTGCACGGGTCGTGGGCGCAGACAGCGATAATGCATGAATGAGCAAGAAACTCATCTGCATTCAACCTGCTAGTATTTCCAGAGGTGCCATCAAAAACGCAACACCTCCCCTTCTCAAGAAAGGATGTGTCCTGGTTCCTTGCCCTGCTAATTCTTGTCTGTGATGAGAAAACTACAGGTGGTACAGAGCGATCGTGTCAATCCATTCAGGAAGAAATCAGTGTCTCCGTGTGAGCTCTTGTGGCAGGCAGAGAGCAACCTCTCGTGTGGTAGCCTGAACTGTGGTCTCCATGAACCTTTAGGAGAGCCTCCTGCTGCACTTACAAATAAATAAATAGTGGTATTTCCATCTTCGTTCTCTCTTCTTGGCTTGCAGCAGGAGCTCATGAATCAATCGTCAACAAGCCAACTTCTCAGCCAATTGTGGTAATGATGTATGCGACTAACAGGCTGCAATTCTCTCTTTTTCTTTCCCCCCTTTTTTTTGTTTTTTTTTTTTTCTTTTTGTGTGGTGGTTTGTTTTTTTTTTGTAAGAACGTAAGAGGGAGTTAGCTTCTTGTCACAGCAAGCAAAAGTGGAGGGTCTGGTCTGTGGCACGTCCCACCCCCCATACACGAGCATGTGAGTGTGTATCTCGCTGCCCTGCCATGTGCTGGGTGGGAGGAAGTTTTTCCTAGCCGAGTGGCACACAGCTCTGCCTGAGGGATTGAGAACATATTGCTCGGCAGGTGGGGCCCGCTCAGACGCATTTAGTGTTATTTCAGCATTGACAGCAAACATACATCACACGGGCCCGTAATGCCAGCGCGCTCCATAGTAACCTGATCAAAAGGACTGTGACCTAGAAGGAGAGCGCTCAGCCTTAATATAATATTTTGACGCCGTAACTGGTCCACGGGCAGTCAGGGCCGTGCTTTCCTGTCCGGAGAGAGTGGGCCTCCTCTGCGTGGGTTTCCTTGGAAGCTTCTTTGAGTGTGAGCCGTGATGATGCTTTCCCTTCCAACCCGCTGGCTTCACAAGGCATGGCAAATCTGACCTAGCTGCGAAAACCGCAGATTTTTGAGGGTCCTCTGCAAATGCAAGCTTGTGGATTTTCAGTTATTTTATCTACTTGTGTATTAGAAGTTTATGTGGGTTGTCTGCTAGCTGGTGAGGTATATATAGCCTGCTATAGGACATACTGTGGTCCAGATGTGCTGAGTCTTAGTATCAAAATGGAGAGTTCCGTAATTACTTGTTACTTCTTTTTTGAAGTTCCCCTTCGGTCGATCATGTGCTTATGGTGTTGTCTACTTTGCTTCAGCTGAGGTATGGGTAGTTTCCGCCCTCCCCCCCCGCCCCGCTAATTACAATCATTGTAGGTTTTATTGTTTTGTTTCGTGTGGAACACTCAGCTAAGTAGCAGGTTTACCGAGAGCCTGGTCACAGGCCACAGTGTGGCTTGCGCTTTCTTATCCAACTTCTTACACAAGCCATGAAGTGAAAGTGGGGTCGGGAGGAAAGGGATGGAGAAGTAATACATGCCATAATTTGCAAAGCATCCTGCAAACAAACTTCTTTTTAGATATTGAGATTTCTAAAGGTAAAGGTTACAAAGTTAAAGAACCTGCACGGGTTCTGGTAGGTGCTCTTCATTGTCTGTTCTACCTATATTTAGTCCGTGCATAAGTGAGAACTAATATCCTAGTTTAGAAAAAAAGAGAAGCTGGGGAAAAATACAAAAGCAGCATCTGGAGGCTCACGAGGATATCCAGCCACGAGGTCTTTCCCAGGTAGCACAGCTGCGCACGAGTGATTTTAGTCTGGGCAAAGCAACAAGAGCCAGTGTAGGGCTGGAGAAATCCAGACGTGGAAAGGTCCTTAAAAGAGGTAGGAACAAGTGAATGGTGGGTTTTCTATCCAAAGATCAGATTCCGTTTCTTCATTACAGAGATTAAAATCTGACCTCTGTGGGTTCGGGGGTTTTTTCTTCTGAGACCTACAGTAACTGACATAAAAGAACTGCACAGATTAATTCCCAGCAGAGACTTTCTAAGACTTACGCAGTTCCTCAGTACATTGATTTCTTTATCTACAAATGTATTATAGGTAGCAGGTAGCAGTAGAAGTCAGTTTGGGCAATGCTTTTATGTACAACACACAATGCAAACCAACGGAGACTGTTTGATAGTTCATTTTGTACTGCTGTAGGTACTGCCAGATTGGCAGTAAGACGGAGCACCTGAGAAAATTCAAGTGCTCAACGAGAACAGAGAGTTTTATCTTTAAATTTGTCCAGAGGCATTATTCTGTGATGGGATTTGCCGGTGTAAATCCCTCATGAGGCAAGATTGAGAAATGTCTCTGCTTTTTGTTTTGGTGTTTTGAATTGGCAACCAAGCGAGAATTAAATAATGGGAAAAGCTCCAGATGCCTCAGCTAACATGTGGAGAACTTCCTGCGGTCGTTTCGAGAGGCTGTTTGATTTCATTGACGTAAGTAAGCGGAGGAGATGAAGCCTTGGTAACTCTCTCCAAGATGGATGAAACACGTCAGGATGCAGACAGACTGACTTTTTTGTCATCCTCAAGCGCAATTTTAAGCTTGTGGTTACCTCAGGAGACTGATATTTCCTGAAGTCTGTACCGCAGTTCATTTGTGTACACATGCGTTTGTGTTGCAGGAGCAATTGATTTTGCGAGCAGTTGCCTTCCGGAGCCAAAAGATAGGCTATGCCAGGGTCAGAGCTGGCTCGGTTCCGTTCCTGCCTGAGCACAGCTATGACAGACACCTTGTTTTGTTCTCCTGTTACGATGTTTTTCAGGTATCCAGCCCTGAAAAGAGATACAGTTAGTCAGACCGAGTTTGCGCTGTAAGGAGGAGGCAGGTTCCCCCCGCCCCATCTGGTTTTTGAATGAAGATGTCATAGGAAACAATCCTACGCTTTGCTGAGGTTTCTCCAGACAGGAGCCGGAAGAGCTCAGCAGCAAGCTTGATTAAGCTGACCTATAAATCCAGCTGATTTCCTGGTGACTGTGTCCCGTTGGCAGTGCTGATGAAATGTTACGGGTGCACCTGGTACATTCAGCGGAGCCGCAGGTGTCTCCCGCAATATGCACCCATCCCATTTGGCAGCAGTCGATGGCTAGTAGTTTATTAGCTCACTTTTCACCTGTGAAAACTCTTAGAAAAATGCCAGCCTGGCGTTTCAGTGCCTCCGTGGAACCAGGCTCTACTAGTTTGAGTGCTCTGAAGAGCTTGTCAGAGCTGTCTGCAGCTGTGCTAGTAAACTGCTAGTTTGTTTGTTTGTTTGTTTGTTTGTTTGTTTCTGCAGATTCGTAGGCTCTGTGAGGAGCTGTCATTTTGCTCACAGAATGATACTAATTTAAAAATAGAAAGTCTGCTGAAGTATTAATGGTACCAGATGTGGCTGTTAGGGTTTTTTTTTCCTTACCTGTCATGTACGATAGCGATGAATGTTATTTTCCCAACTGCTGCGCTGAGACAGGAGGAAAACTATGAAACAATGAAGATTTCTTCCTCTGCGATATTGTCACAAACTGGATTTCTTTGAACAGAGATGGTGAGGTTTTTTGTTTTGAAAGAGCGTCACTTAATCAGTGCCGTACACCCATATTACATCTCATTTTGCTCACATTGCTTAAAACAAGCTGTGCTACGAGCATGGAGAATAATGAAGTCTAACTGCCATAGATTTGTGTCCTATGTCGTGCAACCATCATCCCTGCCCGCGCACCCGTTGTGTGCTTCTGGCTCGGTTGTATATTCCTTCTCTGGCCGAGCAAACGACGTATCACATGTTTGACTCTCTGCTGGTTGGTGGGCTGTCTCTTAAAAGGGCTGAGCTACATCTGTGTGTCCCATGCTAGGGTTACTGATTTGCATAAAACTTCTCAGAACTTGGTGGTTTTTAGATCTCTCTCATTTAATTGAAAGGGAGCGAGGAGTTTGACAATTACCAGGGCTGGGGGGACTGACAGCCTGTTTGCGTGAACCTCGTTTTCTTAGAAAGCCAGGCAAAAAATTAAATAAAACTACACATCTCAGGAGTGTGATTTGTGCCACACAGATACTATATAACAAAGGCAGCAGCTTCCACTTTGTCCCTGAAGGATTGGTGAAAACATTACCGTTGCAGGTTAACAGTGTTTCACAGACACTTCGTAGGCTGCCTGAGTGACTGTACAAGGCACAAGACCACGGATAATCAAGCTTTTTGTTCTCCTCTGTCGTACCTCCCAGTTGTCGGTGCTGTGTAGTATTATTCATACAGGAAAATCAGATAAAGTACTATTGAAAGGGAAAAGCTAGTGGTGTCCATAGCTTTTAAGTCCAAACAAAGAGTGGGGAAAAAAACCCCAAAACATGTGTGCTTACAGGTATGATCCTGTCCCTGATTTTCTCAAAGTAAGATCGCGTAACAGTTCTGAAGTGTAAAAACGCTGTGTTCAATTTTATCTGCCTAAGCAATCACTTGTACTGCACATCGGGGCAATTTATAACTCCCCGGCAAACATCAGGAATGAACTTTGAGCCCTTGTTCCTGAAGAGCAGGGGTTTGGTGGGATAGCAGAAGTTTTCACATTTTTTCAGCAGATGGACTCCCTTAAGCCTGTATCAATGGAATTAAGGACCCCAGTAGAGTAAAACAAACCAAGTCCATTTTTACAGACCCTCACACGAGGAGTATGTGAATCCCTCGGGCTCACAGACCGCAGATTGAAAAGCACTGAGCTAAAGAAAACATTCTGGTAGCAGTTAGCAGCAGAGGAAATGGGACTTACAGTTCGGCAATTCTAATCTTACCCATGTGCGGGGAGGGGAGCGCCTGCGCACGTACGCGCGCGCACACACGCGCGCTATTCCATTATTTGGGGGCTGGGGTTAATGTAAAAACACTGTTTCTTAGGCTTAATTGAGATTTCTTGGAGGCTTGTTTTTGCACGTATCATTACCAGGAAATCATAGTTTACAGTGTTTATAGTGAGTTATGAAAATACCAGATAATAAGACTAATGACTCAACACAGCATTTTCCAAATTGTGAAATAATCTTTGGATTTTCCAAGATTATTATTATATTAGTTGCACTTTTGAGTCTGTCAGAAAAGAAATAAATAAAAGGCCTGTATTTTCCCATTAACATTCGGGGAACATCTGTTGCGTATTGTAAATAACATACTTATAAAGCAAACTGATAATAACTACTCAGACTATTTTCCTGTTCTGGCTATAGCGTTCAGCGCCGTGCAATATGTTATATACTGCAATCTTTATTTGGCCCAGAATAAAATTGAATTCTTCTAACAGTACTAGTCAATTACGTGTAAAACAATACAAATAGTTTGCAAAAACTCTGACTCTAGAAACATACACTTTGGACTGTGTTAATGAAGAGCAATGATGATAGACCGGAGTACAGAGCTATAAATTGGTACAGCTCTGCGTTTGGAAGAGCGTGCAGCTCTCAGATTATGTTGTGGTTGAAGCGGTTAAAACAGAGGGATGAAAGAGTTTTAAAAATTGCCTTTCCTCTGAATATCTCAAAACGCATACCAACCCTGGAACTTCTGAATGCGAATCAGGCTAATAGGAAAATAGCCCCATAGAGTTTGCCTTTGAAATTCCAGCCCAAAAATGCTGCACTTTGTCCTCCTGAAGTTTCTAACTCAGTTTTGTAGATTGAAGGTGTAGATTAATTTTTTTTTTTTTTTGCTTTCTGGGAGGCTGTAGTACACAATTCACTTGAAAGTCCTTTGAAGCTGAACTTTTACTGACATTACCTTGTCTAACTGCTAGAATAAACGTTTCCTCACTGCAGTAGTACAAGTAGCATGGTAGATACGGAACAACTTCACAAATGTCACTATTATGTAAATCTAAAATTGTCATAATTATCAGAAGAGTAAGTCCCATGCTATTGGAAGTTTTCAGCGTGTAGAGTGTGTACATGGAAACAAGTATTTCCTAGGAGCCAGGAATCAATAGCTCTTTGACTGATCAGTAGGTGCGTGCTGTAAGTAGAAGCCTGCTCTCGTAATAGTCTCCTCCCAGCTGAAGTCACCTAAGACCGACAGAATTGTGTCGACAAACACGTCTGAGTACAGCAAACCTCTTTCCTTCCCAGTGAAGAGGAGGAAGAATAGGTATAAAAGGATAACTTTGTGTTTTCTAATTGCATAGTAAAATCACCTGAGTTTCTGGGTGCGTCCCTCATCTTTCCCATCTCTAGTTTGCTTTACTTCTGCTTCATCCTTTCCGGATTTAATTATTTCTCTGTCTATGCCATTTGGCATCGCAAATGCTCTGATGATGCTTGCTAGTATGTAAAGGCCTGAACCTTTCTTTCTTTCACCTTGACATATCCGTAGTGAAGAAAAGCAGAAGGGAGGAGAGTGGCAGTTGGCTAGAAAAGCTTTGTCTTCTAAAGCAGCAGTATCGTGAATGCCATCTGTTGTAGTTATCCATAGTATTATCTGAATCAGAAGCAAAGTAGGTAAAATGCCGTAACGCATGCATGTCTCTCAGAGTCGCTAGGGCGTGATTAGGTGCATGGAGGAAATACTTGCATTTCGAGAAGTGAGACGACAGTGTTTCTAATATGTTGAAGGGTTTCCTAGCAATCCCACTCTTTCTAACCTCAGAGGTTCCAGATTCAGAGTACCATTAGTTAGTTGAATCTTTCCTGTGGCATAATGGACCACGGCTGAATTCCCAGCTAACCTGATTTTTTGATACCTTAATCCATGTCACCAACACCTGCCTTGGCATGACAAAATGAAAAATAAACTAATTCGTGTGAGCGTTTGAATCCCTCCTCCCTCTTCCATGCCCAGTGATTTCAGGGGAAGTAAGAGATAGGAGACCAGACTCCGAAAATGCCTGTTTTTCTGAGTACCTCCGCAGCCTTCCTCAAACTGAAACCGAGAAGAGCCCTAGCTCTGTGTACACAGATAAATCAGTCCTCTGAATCCATATCTACACAGTGCTTGCTGCAGCCTTTCATTGCAAGATCATTCTGTAAGTAATTTAGATTTGATGTCAGCCTCCGATAAACGCGCACAGTCCCTGCCATCCTTTCATTTTGTGCTTAGTCTTGTTACAGTCCGTGAAATTACAGGACGGCAATAATGTTGAGCTTGTCCCCTTGCCTTTTGGTCAGGAAGAGTTTGTATCGCCGTGTGAACACTAAGGAGTTGTGGGTTTAGTACGTTTGCAAGCCCCGTAGCAAGGGCTTGCAAGGTTTTTTGAATTGTGCATCCCTAAAAATTTTCTTTTGAAGGTGTAGCGTTATGTAGTACATTTAAAGCTAGCCGGTAGTGCCTTGCGGTTCTTGCTTACGATGTTGGTCTTTCTTGGAGGACATTTGTGGCATTTCAGCAAATTGTGGGATTCAACAAATGACAGGTTGAAAACCGCTGTGTTACAGTAAGGGATGAAATGAGCACCAGTGATGTTCCTTAGATGGGCAAACGTGAGCCCAAACATGCAGGCATACTTCAGTGGAATTAACCGCTTGGGAGTTTGAACTGAAGAGTGGGGGTAAGCATCTGCGTACTTTTTAAATGAGTTACTGAAAACTGTGGTCGTGCGTATGCTGCTGAGTAAATTCAATGGGATAATGTAGATGCATCTTTGTCAAAAGAGCAAATGCGACGATGTAACATAGTCGCTTAATGAGATCTCAGTTTGGTAACAGTATTAAGAGATAATATTTAATAGACTATAGAGTCAGTGGATCCATTTCCTCGATCTGCTGTCATTGGAAGGTGGGATCAACTTTGTGAAGGTGCCTTACTTCCGTGCTGGGCTGCTGATAGAGTAAATCTGTATGTATTTTCTTAAGGCTCAAGGTCTTTGTCTGTTGCCCACTTACCTAAAACTGTGTGTAGGGTTGTGTAGTGTAGATGAGTGTGTAGGGTTAATGCCTACTTTTAAAAAATGCGTATTTTTTCCCAGCAATAGGAAATCATAAACCCCTTCAGCCAACACGAATACATTTTACTCGAAAAAAAATATGCGGAAAGTGGCATTGTGTGCCATAAAAATATACATCATGTGCCAAGACAAGCAATTGATGCTCTCCTATAAAATACAGTAAACACCTCCTCCCTGCCCTGTCTTTGGCTGTCAATCAGATTTCAGAATCATGAAATTTTACAGTATTACTGGTTAGAAGGGCTCCCCACTGGGAGCAGATGCCATCTCTGTCTTCATAGACTCAGAGAAAGTCCTGACATGTTTCATGGCGTTCATACGTGGAAGTCTGTGAAATGGAAAGGAAAACAGCTTTTTCTGTCAACCTGTCACTGATATAAGTTCTTACATTTCATCGGAATGACTAAACTTTAAAGCTGTTTCTTCAGCGCTGAGTATATTTGAGAACTCCCAAGTGTTATCAGATTTATGGAGACCCAGCATATGATAGAAGACCAAAGCATTTTGTGGCACGATATTAAAAATTCATTCAGATACTCGATAAAGCGTGGATGACAAAAGTGTGAAATGGAATAAGGTAGGGTGAATTTCTCCATGGTTTATTGACCTTGATTCCTCTGCACAAAATAAATAGACAGAATGGACTAAAATCTCTTCTTTATGAAGGCGAAATCCTGGCAGTCAAAGACCGGCTCATAAAAATGCTCTCTCTGGCACATACCTTGGCAATGTTAGACGTTGGAGGCAATGGAAATTTATTGCTGGTGCCGCAACGTATGCGTCTGTATTTCAGAGAAGGAGAAAGCACGGGCTGCTTTTATGAGGTTACTGATGTTGTTCTGTGGAGAACAGAGAAAGAAAACACACTTAGTTTCGTCATTTTGTGTTCTTTCCCTGAAGGTGCAATAAGATAAAACGCTTCCCTTTGCATACCCATTTTTTATTTGTTTGAAAAAGAAAGAGAAAAAGCGCAAGTCGTTTGGAATGTGGAGTTTGACATCTTTCCCTGCTGAAAAAAGCTGGGGCTCCGTACTGCTGAGAGAGGTTTTCCTGCCTTGCTGCAGTCGGAGAGCAGAATGCCTCATTGCTTTCAGATATTAAACTTTTGTGCTGAAAGCCCAGTTGGAGCTGGTGTGACAAATGGATTTTACCTGCTGCCGAGAAACACAACCCCCACCCCTCTACGCCTCCCATCTTGCCTAACCTAGCCCCCAAGAGCACTGAAACAGAAAGCTGCCCTTAGGCACCATCTGTTTCTGCCAGCTTCTACTTTGGGCCCTGCCTTTACATCTGTTAAGTAGAGGCAGCTTACTTGATGAGTTGTTTTGAAGAAATATCTGGTCTCCCCACCACGTCCATTAACTGTTGCAGATCTGTTAAAGAGAGGCTCTGTGATGCAATTTAGCTGCAGTTAACGAAATTCATTGAAGTCACAGTCATAGATTATTTTTGCATCCCGCAGGGAGAGAGAACAACACTGTTTTAGCAGCGCTGTTTTCTCTTCCCTTTGAAAATAAAATTCTTTTCTGTTTGCCTGGTGAAACACCATTTAAAGTGATGAAATCTAACGGGGATTTAAAGTGACTAGTCAGTGGCTGATAATTTGTTACTCCTCCTTGTAAAACCAAACTTTGTAAGCCAAGCTGCATACATAGCGCATGCATTAATCATGTATCCCTTGCAATAAAGAGAACCAACTGTTTTATTCCTAGCACCTCCTTAAGTACCCCAAAGCTACTGATTTGTTAAGCCGGCATTCTTCTCGTGGCCAAACCCAGCTTTCTGGAGCCGCTGGAATTTTTTCATGGCCAGTGATCAAGAACTAAAAGAAACAAAACAAAAATCCACTTAAAATACTTCAGAGAAATGGGTTCAGTATGTTTGTGTTTGGGTTTGTTCGAATTAGAAAACAGAGTTTAACAGGCATTTGTAGGAAGGCAGGCGTCACACTGTTTATATACAAGAGAGCGTAACACAAATAGAAAGGACAGATGAAGTCTTGTTTTACAGATGAAGGATACAGATGCAGAAAGAGAGGGAAGGGGGTTTTCACCCAAAGTTTACTAAAGAAGAGTGTGTGGCAGTCGGGAATTAAACCCGTGGTTTTCATAATCTTACGGCCTTGAGCCGTAAGCACGGGACCGTCATTTCTGTGCTGGTTGGACAGACAGCTTCCCGAGTTCTCCACGTGCGCAGAGTCACTTTAGAAGCAAAATCTGGTCATAATACAAATGGAATTTTCTTTTATTGTATAGGTTACATTTTCATGTAAAATGATGCCCTGAAGCTATAATTATGCATTATAATATACGCTATACAGAGATGTCCCTGTTGGTTTTAAGGATGAGGATAATTTATATATTAGTTAAAAGCTGGCACCTCTGAATCTGAGTCGTATGAAGTGAAATAAATGTGAGTAGTTTCATGAGCAAAAAACTTATCAAAGCCTGGTTTCCCATAGAGAGTTAATTGAAACCTCTGATTGATGCTTTTTCCTTGGAGTTCTTATAACATTTCTCTTCTGTGTGCGTTTTCTGGTACGAAGCGAGGTGTGATCACACGCTGCAGCCTTCCGTTCAGGCTTATCGGGTCTCTATACCAACTGGCCGCCTTTTTCAGAAAACTCGCAAGAGCTTAATTATCGTTGAAATGTCTTGTCAAGTGTGGGTGAAATCGGCCAGTGAGTTCAAACATTTTAGGAGGTTCAACACAGAGGGGAACTTCACGGACTGATCGCACAAGCTTTGTTTATGAGGAAAGCACGCTGCAAGGAAGTCTTTGTGAGGATTTTTGTGTATAGTGTCATAATGCCAACAGACAGAGATTAGACATCATGGAACTCGACTTGACGTGTTGACTCCAAAGATGACGCTTGCACTGGTTTATTCAAATTGCCTAACCGGAGCAAATAAAAGGCTCGGTTCTGCTTCTTTTCCTTGCACAAGTAGTTACGCTGCATGGGTACAATTGGTTAATCTGCCCTTCGTCATTTGACTCCCCTCTTGCACAGGCAGTCGTATGGCGAGAAAAGGAAGCAAGTATTGTCTGAGTTAAAATGATCTGTCATACAGCCACTGAGATACGTGAAAGGACACTGTCCTACACTGCTGTGGCTTTCTAGGCATGTAGAGCTCTGGTGACATCAGGAATATTCTGCAATTTTCTTGTCTAAACATGCCACTTGGAAAACACATGACATGCATAAGAATTAGCAATTCGCACAATCTAAAGAGAATTATCTGTTTGTCTCTAGGCAATTCACAAAAATATGCCCATAGCAATTTGAGGCATTATAAATCCATCCAGGTTGGTTCTGACCATGTTGCAGAAGTAATTTCGACTGGCACATCAGATGAAAGAACAGATTTGAAAACAGTAGCGTGCATGGCCCTGAAGGTTTTATCTTGGCTAATATTCCAGGCACCTTATGGCACTACTTTGAGTTTCTGTGAAGACTCCAAGTAAAGTGTCTGTAGCCTGATGAAAGATTTAACACATTTTTTTCCCGAACAAGCTTTATAAATGTTACGCTAAAGATAAAGAATGTACTTGCTGATGGGAAGCAGCTTATTTTTCGGTGTACTCTTCAGTAAAAGCACGCTGTACACGGGGTGCTTCTGGATTTCCAGTATGTGGTTCATGCAGCAGTGGAAGTTCTGTAACAGTAACACTGGAGGGTGCGAAGTCGGGATTTCATTTCCACTTTTCAGTAATGCCTGTGGAAATTCCTTAATTTACCTTTAGCGAGATATCTTTGTTGTTCCAAATAGAAACAGCCAGAACAAATATGACCACTGAAATAACTGCGTGAAGGGTCAATAAGAGAAGTAAGTGGATTATGTTTAGCAATACAGCTTGTATTATGTGTGACCTGAATGGTGAGATAGAGAGCAAAGGCTATCACAGGAGTTAGCTTTAGATGGCCTCAGAGAAAGGAAGGTTTGCTCTTCATGTGAAAATTAAGGTGCTTTCTCAGTGTTTCCTCTGCTTTCCTTATTTTGTGT
This sequence comes from Steatornis caripensis, assembly GCA_013398225.1. Classification (NCBI taxonomy): domain Eukaryota; kingdom Metazoa; phylum Chordata; class Aves; order Caprimulgiformes; family Steatornithidae; genus Steatornis; species Steatornis caripensis. The sequence goes on from VZSC01007525.1 coordinate 337,530, forward strand.
TTTATCTCATTTTCCATTTGCTTCTACTAAATGCCAAGGAAGGATTTAGGCACTAGTTTGGGTGCCTCAAGGAGAAGCGTATTCAAGACTACCTTTTACCTGTGGAGAGCAGTCTCCTCAGGATCTCTCCAGTCAAGGCACAGAGATCGTCTCCTCTGGATGGCGACGCTGGAAGCTTAAGGGTTGCTATATGCCTAAGCTTAGATGGCAACTCCCTTCTCAGTCCCCACATATTTTAGGAACGCTTTCTTCTTCCAGGGCAACACCGTAGAGCAGGAGAAGGGAGACAGACAAATACTTGGGGGCAAAGATGAGCTCTTTGCTACTGCTGCTTTGGAGCTGGTAAATGTTTCCTTTATTATCTCCTCCTAGTTGTGCACGTGGCTGACCTTTTTTTTTCTGAACATAACGTCTAGCTTCTGTGGCCTTTCGGGGCTCACGGGCCTTGGGATGCTGCCTAATTTTCCAGCTGAATAGAACCCTAAACGTTACGGGGCACTCACTCGCATTTCTTCACCACTTATTTCTGAGGGTTAGAAATCATAAGAAGGGCCACGTGTGTTCTGCCTGAGTAGGCACTGAACAAATACAGAGCAAGGTGTTCAGAATAAGGCCAGTACATTTTGTTGGGAGTTCTGCTTCAGCTGGAATATTGCAATCCTTATCAAGGATTGACAGTATCCTTTGTTCCTTTATTTAGATATTTCCATTGGAGAGAGCTTACAAAAGGAACACAGATACTAATTTCACTTGGAAAATGGAAAAAATAAAGCTTGACGAGGTTGTTATGTGTCTGGTCCTGAAAAAGCCCGGTCTTGTATGCCCTGGCCCGTCCCCAGTTTTCCCCCAACACGTCACAGAGCAGTGGCCGTGCACAATCACTGGAGTTCTCCTTGGTGCACACCAAACACTCAGCAATGAAGAGAGCTGTGTTTTCCCAAATGGGGACAGAAGGGATGGCTTTGGGGGACGAAGGGGGATACGTATTGCATTCTTTCAGATCCTAAATATAATAAAAATATTCCTTAAATGTCATGACTGTAAGCTAAAGTATGGCTGTTTGGTATTCTGATGATTTTAATCAGATGTTCTGTCATTGCCCAAATTACAGGTTTGCGCCCCCCACCCCGCTCTTTGTACTATGAACAACGACGACCCATGCCACTATTAGAGAGAGGCCGAAGCCCCGTTTGAAAGACCCTAAAGATCTGTCAGGGAAAGCTAGGTTTGTCCTATGGCTTCTTCTCTGTTATCATGGCAACTGGCTGCTACCTGCGCCTGGAAAAAAGTGGCTGGTTTTTATATTGCTTTGTCTTGTGGTAAGTCCGAAGCTGGACTTGTTGGTGCTGTTGCCCACGTTTGCCGTTGGTCTGTGTGGCTGTACAGCGGACACGTCGTCTGTGCCGTAAGCGAGAAGGGGCATCGGGCTGTGCACACGTGTGCTTTGTCTAATAGAGATTGTCCTGGATTTTACGGGAAAACCGGAAGGATCTGGCTTGTTTCCAGTGGCTGAGGGCTCCCCGTCAGCACAATTCCCCAGATGTCCAGAGGTTTCACGGAGACCCCGTGGCATCAAATACTGCCTTTTTATTGATGGTGTTTGGGAGGAAAGTTGGGTTTATGAACAAAATAGGACGCTAGTATTTCTGAGTTGCCTGTGGAATAAAGAGTGCAGAATAGTGTATC
>VZSC01007525.1:344215-402334 GCA_013398225.1 Steatornis caripensis
AAGATTGGACACGTGAAGCTTCTGCTCCTTCTAGGCCTCCCATGGCTCCCCATATTCCCAGACAGGCTTGTTTTGCAAAATGCAACCCCTTCTATTTCAGTATCTCCCTTCTTTCTTGACAAAAGGTTTAATGGGAAGTCCTGTGTTTTATATTCAGGAGCCCTCCCAGCCCTTCCACGGGGTTCCCCTTTGGAAGAGATAATTTCTAACAGTGCGATGTTTCAGTACCATTGCGGCTGAGAAAGGAACGTACGGGCAGTCTTAGTGACACTTAGCGCTGTGTTAGCTACGGCCCTGCTTAAACGCAGTTGGTGCTGGCAAAACTCTTACATTTTCCAAGACTCGCCTGGACAAGGACAATTTTTCTGAACACTGTGCTAAAAGCCAGCTATTCAAAGCAATACCGTGCCTCGGCTGTGCCAGCTAATTTGCCACTGCTGATAACAGTCATGGAGTCTGTGATATCATTTATGATACAGGAGTTTTTATCACCTTGCTCTGGTGGTAGGTTAACGCAGCGGTGAAAAGAACCAAACAAACCATCTTTCTTACTCCGCTGTCAGAAGTGCCTTGGTGGTAAACTGTGGGCCTGGTTTTCCCATGAACATGTCTCCTAAAACAGAGGTCTGGGTCTTCTCTGAAGCTCCCATCTTTCTGCTGTAAGTATAACCATATAGTCGAGCACTGTGAGTCCCAGTTTTTTTGCGCTGCGATGCTGCAGAAGGCGGTGTCGGAGTAATAGCTTTTTCTCAAAAGAGAGGATGCACACCTGGCTTTAGGATTGGTTACAGGAGGTCCTCAGGAAGAGAGAGCTGGGCTAGCCCAGCCTAGAGAGTCAAGCAGAAGTTGCCCATCCCTGTGTGGGCGTTTGGACACGCCGAGGTACCACTTCCACCGCTGCTGGTTAGGGAAGGGCGGAAGCCCCAGCGGCCGATGCTCCGTTGGGTACTGTCACCCCAACTACGGATGTTATTACCTTTTCCCAACCATTCAATGGATAACAAACGATCGAGTCCAGCTGATAAATCAGGGATATACAATTAGGCTTACCTCTAAACAGAGAAACGCAACTCCTGTTTTAAATTCAATTATTATAATTGCAGCGTTCTGAAAAAAAAAAAAGCATTAATTTCCTAATAAGAGATTACAGATTCCAAATTACAGCATCGCGTATGTCAAAACAGGAAATTTGAGGCAGGCAGGCCAAAGTGGGCTGTTGTCCTTACAATTTGTGTTTGCTTGCTGTAGATTTAGAATAATCCTTCTCTTCCCTCGGGTCTAGCACAGACAATTTATAAATTGTACAAAAATGATAAAGGCAGCAATAAATAATAATAATAGTAATATACAACAACTGTGTGAGTGATGAATTATAAAACAGAGAGTGGAAAAGGGAATGAACCCACGGCATAGAAGCCGGTTTACAGGGCTGAGTACACAGTCTGAGTTATTTTTCTGGCATTATGACAATGAGAAACATTTATGGGAGTTTGCAAACAGCTTACACCACAAATCATTTTGTTTCAGGTTATATTTATAGGCCTCAGTTAAGAGTTTTTTAGTATCCATTAAAATCCAATGTTCAGAGGTTTATAGCTCAGCTGTTAAGGTCCTATCCCTATGGATCAATTGTTTTGGGTTGTTTGGGGAATTATTATTATTATTATTTATACAACTTGGTTTAAATAGCTTAGCCTAATGTAAAGATACAGAGCTCAGAAGCTAAAGAGTTCTCGTTGTTTGGGAAAGAAGAGTCGAGATAGCTTTTTATTCTTTATTTTTTGTTTCAAGTATTATTCCTACAACTATTTTATCTTACGAATCAATTGAATCTCCCTTCGTGTGTGTTTCAGTAGCCATTTTGTGCTCGGAGTTGCTGCAGCCTGTAAAAGAGAGCAACCCCTCTGCAATGTTACCAATATTGTGTTGCTGCTTCTTTGTGCGTGTTTCTGTAATTTAAAATAAAAATATTTTTATATAAGTTAAAATGATATCATTTGCTGTAGGTCATGCCATTTAGTTGGTGGAAGACGAGGTCTATACTGAAAATAGGCACGATGCGTCTAGGGCCTGATCCAAGTCTTAATGCTTTTTTCTTCTCCTCCTTCTTCCTTCGTTCTATTTGCCAAGACCAAAATTCTCTAAGAAAAATGCCCTATTATCCTGCATGCTTCGGAAACACACATAGTGAAAAGTAGCCAAATCTTAAGGAGCGTACCATACAATAGCCCAAATAGATGAAGAGCAGAGGGTTGACAGAAGAACAGGCTAAGTGACTTGCCTGAGGTGATGCTGGCAGCCGGTGACAGAGGTGGGTCTGCCGAGTGCTAGCCCAGAGCTCGCTCTTCTCCGTCATGCTGCTTGTCAACGTACGGTGAAGTATTTTTGCTGAGAGGTGAGTCAGATCCAAAAAGTATTACTGGATCACTACCAGTTAGGTAGATATGGAGGGTTAAGAACCTGACACGTAGGGAAAAGGTCAAGTGAGACATCTGATAGTTGCATTTCATAAACAAACATAGGAGCACTTGAGCCAAATGAACGTGTATCTTGCAAAAGAGTATTTTAAATTCTTAAAATGCACCTGTCTGTGGAATTAATACAGGGGCTGTTCTTATTTAAATCATTTTGCATTGTATCAAGCTTCCTTTCTGGCAGCATTTCCTAGCTGTTTCTTGTTTAATTCTAAATATTCATGACATTAATTCTATCTAAGTCGTACGCTGTTATCTGAGACAAAACGTCAACATTTTTATGACAAACTGCTGTATCCATTGCATACAGTGGAGTCCCCAAGGAATCTTGTTTGTTGTGGCTGACTGTCAATCTCTGATTGAAAACCTGATCGACACCAATAAAAGCTCGGTAGGTCTCATTTCCCCATTTAAATTGATCCATACAGCTCAATAGCCATCCAAGATGTATAGGGTGGTTTTAGTCTGTACATAATTCATCGTCTCAATTATCGTGCTTTGTTAACTTCTAATTTTGGAATATCAGAACTTTTCCATTAGGTCAATAGAACATTCAGCTATTCTCTTTTTACACTTTCGTCTCGTGTTGCAGTCGCACAGGACCCCAAGTTCCTTTTGAGCCCTGGAGAAGCATCTTTTTATCCTCTTTGCTTCCTGCCACAACCATTGCTGTGAATTATTCTTTTTACTTTTTACTTGGCTGCATGAACTGTAAGCTCTGGATCTTCCAAGATCTGTAATGCTCAGTTATGTGCGGAAGAAAACAAGTTGTTGCCTCCACCGTATTGATTCTCTTCGCGAACTTGACTTAACCCTCACTTAGGTTTTTGTCTTGCAATTTCTATTTCTGGCGGTGATGAAGGAAGGAAGAAAGACTCCGACTCCAGACTGCGAATGTAAAGCTGACTGTAAAAAAACATTTAAGAGAAGTTCTCTGTAAGATATTGAGGTCAAAATTTGGCCATCTGGCACTTAGGAATAGACATGTGTGAAGGCACGCCAGGCACCTGCTGGAAGCAGATCTGCACTAGCGAAGTCTTCAAAGGTTTGCTTGCTGCTTCTCAGCCAGTGCATGGTTTTCATTTGTAGCTTCTCTTATCGAGCGCAATTTCTAAATGAGGATGGTTGCTTCACTTTAAGGACGTACAAATGACTTGCCCTCACCTGTCAAGCATGATCCTTGTATTTTACCAGGCCCATTATGAACGCAATCTTTCTGTCGAAAATTTGCATACCTCCTTTCTTGAAAAGTAATGACAGCAATTTCTCTCCCTCCGCTCACTTTCTGAGTGTCTCATTTAACAGCACCTGTGAAACCGACAGGCGCAGAGATGGGAAGTGAAAGAGAGCAGTTGATTAAATCATCATCAAGTCGGGCCTCAGAAAGTCAATTCTGCTTCCCGTCTGCAATGATATCCTTTTATCTTAAAGTAATGAGCTATGGCACTTTTGCATCGGGTAATGCGATAAGTTCTATTAGCATGTTCCATTTGCTTCACAAGCAAGGGCAAGTCATTTCAGCAAGCTCATATCACTGCAATCAAAGCAATTGGCTTCACAGGCAGAGAAGAAAGAGGAAAGGCTCAGGGTGATTTTTATGGATCACAACACAGTGGAAAAAATAGATTCTTGTATTATTTTAACCCATAATATGCTTTGCTTCTTATCCGTCAGGATATTTTGATTTCATTAGCCTGTAAGTAGCTGGAAGACTCAAATTCCAAACTGAACTCTTGAGCTAAGAGCGGGAGTTATGAAAAACAGGAATCTTTTCTGATGCGGATACACTGCCTAATGCACTATTAGGGACTGACTTTGTTAAACACTGGTTGGTTTAAGTCTTTGCTGTTGACTTGGTCCACCATTACAACTGTATTTTTTTATTATTATTTAGTATTTTTTTAATTTTTTTGAACCCTGACAAAGTACTCATCAGTTGAGAGGATGCTAAAAAATGACATTTCACACTGCAAATTGTCTACAGCCAGAAAGGCAGGTGAGGGGGCGGCAAATGTGCATTCAGCGTCCCAGAGGCAAAGGCCGTTTTTTCATGCAGAGCATTGAGGAAGTGAGGCAGGGAGTTCATCCTTCTGCTGCAATAGCGAATGACTTCCTAAAATTAAGATTCGGTTGTGTATGCGGCCAACAGCTGCTTGGTGCCCAGTTAGTCTAGTGGAATTTGGCCGCCTGGCTTGTGGCAAGCGCTTTCTGAAGATGCTGAGCTGAGTAACTTGTGGCGTCGTTAGCTTTCTAATGGTACATCTGGAAAGCCCATTTAATCTTCCACTGACGGTGGCGGCAGCAGCATCCTGTTCTTTGGGGATGGGTGGATTGGCCCTTAAGCGCTTGTGGGATCATTGAGCAATGACACCATAGGAAAGCCATCGGGAGTGATAACGGGGGGAAAGAAGTTGCACTTTTGCAAGAACTGCGATAACTTTACCAGTCTCAGCTCAGTTTCCAAGGAGCAAAGGAAAACGTGTTTCTTACAGGGCTGGTTTCTCTTCATCCTTCCCTGGGGCTGTGCCTGGAGGTGCCCGAGGATGTCGGTGGCATGTTTCCCTTGGGTAAAACCGAGCCCCGGGCAGACAGGCAGGACAGAGAGCTGCAGCTCTGTCCCTGGCAGCCCTCAGGCAGGCTTTACACTCCTGCGGGCCCTGCTGCCTCCCCAGCCATGCACAGGAAGCCTGCCGGTCTCTCCCGTTCACGCGTTGCTACTGGCCTTCCCCTTTGAGGGATGTGCCTGGGAATACTGGGGTTGACACAACAGAATCAAACCTCAAACTAGGACTCGTGCTTAGCCGTCTTTCTGGAGTGAAATCCCCCTTTGCGTTACAAATAAGTTCACTGTGGTCTACCAGGAGAACGTATACCACCCACCCGTTGGCAAGTTTATATACATGCCCTGTGTAATTACAAGGTGGATCATCTTTGTCATGGATAGTGATAGTGTTTTCATTTTAATACTCAAAATATAATTCTTTCTTATCACACCATTGTTTTGTTGAGGCTAGAGCTAGAAGGAGCCACTTATTGTGTTGTTTTGCTGTATAAAACAATCATAAAAGTGCTGGGTGTGAGGAATTAAAAAGAGTTATAGCTGGAAGTGATTCTAAGTTCTGAATATTTTTCCTGTAAGGGGCCAAGATAACTTTAGTCCAAGACTGATAGATTTCATCTGAAGTGGTTTGGACAAAATGGAATTCAGATTAGAGGTCAACATTGCACTCTTTTGTCCAGACTAAGGTAATTTGTGTAAAATGGGACTTTTCTGTGAATAATCCGTAATTTTAGCTTTTGAGAAAGCAGACCTTAAACTTCTCAGACCATCTCTGTTTCAGAGTCATTCCTTACAGTGAATCACTGTGGATAATGGCGAAGAATTGCTAAGCAGGCTGTGATGTTAACCAATTTGCGAGATGCTATATATAAGATTCCTTGGCAAGGAGCTCCATGCTGAATGCTTCTTGCAGGCTAAGTCAGAGATAGGAAAGAAAAAAGTGAAATTCTTGCTCTTAGTTTCTTTGTGACTTTGCCTGTCTCCATTTCGTCAATTAGAAAATTGCCCATTTATTCCCTGTCTGTGTCTCCTTTCATCTAGGAGATGGTTTTTTCTCCTTTTTTCTTGGAAGCAAAGGTCTAATTGTATAGCTAAAATATCATCTTTGCCCTTTCCAGGGCTGTCAGTTTGTCATTGGTGGATAGATGGACAGGAACATTGTAAATGTCAGCGTGAACATGGCCGAGGTCTGGGTTTTCCCTCATTTTCTTCAGATTTCTTTTCAGCAGACAGATGAGTAGAATCACTTTGTTCAGCGCTGGCGTTTCAGCAGCACTGACTCCTTTGGTGGCAATGATAAATGGATCCAAGAGACGAAATAGCTGTTCCAGCAACGTCCATTGAGCAGAATGGAGAACAATGCCCTCCTCAATGTCATTGTACATGATATATTCAATGATTGCCACTTTTTGCACAAGAATGTGTTCAATCAGCAAGGTACATAGAAATCCATAGTGTTGCTTCAGCCTGAATGAGCTGGTGAGGTGGCACAGACCTTTTGCTCAGCTTGATTTGGACCAGACTCTCTCAAACTATTAAAATGGGCTCAAATTATAGCTGTAACCTCATTGGGTGTCTGATTTTTGAAATGTGGCGTTGGGATCAGTCTCATTCTGCGGGTGCCGTGGGAGACGTGCTGTGCATTTTAACTTGCGCTCTCTCCAGCTGGGGCAGGGGATTTGGGAGGTACAACTGATCTTTAGCCCAACCCTCAGTTTTCCTTTTCTTGTACAAAACACAGCAGCAATTAAACCTCAAATGAGAATTGAAACGTTCTTTTTCCGCTTCCCCCTGCAGTTATATGTGTGCGTACTCTATATCGCAGGGAATGCATCTTATGCTTTCACAACCCGGATGGATAGCAGTAATTTAGAAGGTTTAAGCTGAGTCAGCAAGAAGAGCTTTCTTTTTTGTTGGCACGAAGGCCTTACGAGTTTGTGTGTTCTCTCCTCACCTTGGGTTCATTTTAGAAGCAGCTATTCGAACGTTGACTGCAGCACACGTATGAAAACGCAAGTTTGTGGGTTACTGATTCTGGTTAGCTCTTCTTGAGCATGGAGTTGCAGAAATACCGCAAAATGCAACTTGAACGCTTGGCACGTGTGTCAAGTGACGTGGTGGCTGGTAGCCTGCACATTTTAGTTATTGGAAGTGTTTGAATGGTTGAAGTGATCGCTGTGGCCACTTTGAGCAAGTCTTTGTCAGTCTGGTTTCGTTATTGCCCCTGATAGTATAGACGTTAGAAGCAGCCTTAACGTTTCCGTATGTCCTCTAAGAATTTTATCTGTGGAGCTGGTTTTGAGCGAGCTTTGTATTTCCCTTGCTTTGGATTTGTGTGTAGCGTAGGTACTTTGGGAAAACTGTTAAGAGTCCCTTCTGCCCAGTACAAGACTTTCAAAAGCATAAAATGTCCATTTTGAAAAACTCCTCTTCCTCTGAGGGGCTGGTCAGGCTGTGGCTTGAGAAGATCTCACAGGATTTTGTGCCGTGCTCATTTGAAAACTTGACTGTAAGCGGGAGCTGTGGGTGCTCAGCAGTTTTGCTAAACTGGCTTTTCATTTCAGTGCCTAAATGAGAGCTAAGGACTGGGTGGCTGCGTGGGGCTTTGGTAACACAGGCCAGCTTTTGGAAACTTGGCTCGGGGCTCTTCGCAAGCCTGGCCGAGGGTCACTGTAATCAGTCACAACTTGTGTTCAATGGGGAGATAGTAAGTGCCTTGAGCCTGACAATCAGAGAAAGAAGCCTCTGTTTGTTCAGGTGTAAAATGTCACTGCGGCCTCCTTGTCCTGATTTGTCACATTATCACTCATGGCTTCCAGTGAGGCTAGTGGTAGTTATCCAAAAATCAGGTCATGCTGTCTCTGCATGATATTTTGGATTCCCCGTTATTTGCAGAATATTCCCATACAGCGTGTGCACAGAGCCATGGTTTTCTGAAACAAGACATGGGACAACACTGAAAAATTAACTTTTTGTAATAGTCACAAAATACTGAAACTCGGCCCAAAGCAGAAGGCCAGTACAAAGCATTTGCATCACTTCCATTCCAAAACACGCTGGTGCTCTGAGAACCACAAAGCACTTAAATCATTTTACTTTTTTCTGTGGCCCTGGGAGGTAGAGGAATGCTTGAGGAATTGAACAAGCGGTGCAGACTCAAGTCTTCAAATTGACCAGTGATTCTGAATAATCAACTTCACGGTTGTCGGCTTTGGTTTCCAAAACCTGTTCTCAAGAAGTGGTTAGCAGTGAGCCTGCAGAAGATGCAAACACCTTGTGCTTTAGTACCTCTGGGAAGAAAACGCATCCAAAAATGTAGACGAGGACATCAGAGCAAGGGCCACCGGGGAGCGTGTGTGCAAGTGCAATGCCCGGAGTGCCTAAACAGCGAAGTAGTCTCAGGCATGGGAAGAACATACAGTTGCTCCACTTCAGCTTCCAGACTGAGTAGCAAACCTCTTCTTTCTTCAGCAAGTCTTTTAGGAGTTACCCGTGCACATAAATTGGCTGATTCTTTCCACGAACCAGAGGAGACCACGTATTTGATCCTCAGGGAAAATTGAGCTTAACGTGGGTGTGCAAAAGATGCGTGTGCAATGTGTGTAGGCCCGCACACCGACAGACACGTATACGTACTCGTGTAAATATAACCCCACGGCAGTGCGTACAGCCCTTTCCTCCCGTCCCTCCTTCTTTTCTTTCATACAGCTTGTCCGTAGAATTCTGCTATTGGAAGAGGACAGCACTGCCAGACAGTGGGTCTCCTTCCCTCGCGCCCCACCAACAAAACCTCTTTATGAGTGAAATAGATGCCTTGTGTGTGCAGGACTCCTGGCATTTTACAAAGCGTATCTGGAGCCAGGCTAGGCAAACGTTAGGAGCTGTTTGCTGAGTGCGTTTATTGCCTTTGCATAATTTATGAGCTGGAGGGGTTTGACCATCATTCGTCTCTGCCAGAGGCTGGCACGGAGGGCTCTGGAGGCTGGAGCTGTAAATTGGATGATGCGCTCCTGCTGAGCTCGCAGCAAAGTCCTCGGGTCAGTATGGGAATTTAATACCAGGAATGGAACTGTTTTCTCAGAGTGCCATGTGGGCCTCCGTGCAGCAGAGGCTTTTTTGGCAGCCACAGTGACTGGCCAAATCGCGAAGCTGTCAGTCACTGGGCATGTTGTGAAGGGAGCTTGAGCATTTTTAATCGGCTTGGCATCCGTGCTGCTTCCATAATGGACACCAGTAGGTCTCAGTCCTTCGCCATATGCTTAACTCTGGAGACAAGGTGCTTCTGGGTATAGCAGTAATTATTTGATGCAGAATTAAGCGGACCTTGAAATTAGAACTGGACTGTCGGAAAGCAGGAGGCTTAACACTTTGATGGAAATAACTTCCCACCGATATTGCTCTGTGCGCTTTCCCTGCAGATTCACTCGGATGCGGGTAACTGTTTTGCTGGCAAATTCAGATGTCACTGCTGGCAAGTATTCTTCTCCCCAAGTACCTCCACACTGCAGAAAACACAAAACCCTGAGCTCTTTCCAAGCTTGTGAGTTGGGAAAAACTTAATCCACAGCACAAGAGAGATTCCTTAAACCGGACAAAAAATGGTAGGGGAAGGAGAGGCTGCAAAGCGCTCTGACCACAGCTGGGGCACAAGGTGCGTGCACGTGTGCCCCAGGAGCGGGAGCGGATGGCGTATTAACACCCTCTGCACCCTGCTGCTGAAAGGCAATCCTCCTTGCCTGCTTGTATTCCTGCTTCTTACCCCCTTTCTTTCTCCTTTTGGATTCAGGTGTTACAATCAGGACTTGTATTGGAGTTTGTCTGGAGGGTGGGCAGAGGACACAAACAAATGGTGCGATTGGTTCTGTGCTCCCTGTTTTGAAACGTATGTGTCCTACGTTATAACGCATCCTAACATACAGTGCACACGATGCAGGGACCCCAGGACGACTGGGCCGTCCCGGCTCTAGCCAAGCAGCAGAAGAAAATGCTGCAGCCCAAAAGCTGAATTTTTCCAACAACTGTAAATCAGCGTTAGTAAATGGGAGATCTTTGTGACGTGCTGTGATTTGCGTGGGTGAAAATCTGTGTGCGTGTTTGCTTTTCTGTACATGTAGGGCCTCGCTTTGCAGGCATGCTTGCCTGGGCTTACCGTCGTACTAAAATCTGATACGTGTCGTCACGTTGAAGTCAAAATGCGTAATATTTACAGGGTGAGGGTACATGAACTTTGTATAAATACCATACCGTTCTAGAAATACGCAGTTTTCCTTTTGTCAGTTAACTACACTCTCATCACTAACTTGATCGTTGGGTGAGGGTTTCAGAATTCAAGCTAAAACTGTCTCATATCTTCATGTTCCAGGTCAATTGTTTGTTACCGGAGTATTTAGGTGCAACTAGTGCTATATAAATAGTTTCAGTTATTAAATAAATTTCACTTCCATTTCTGTTTGGAATTATGAGAAAGCAGATTGTAATTTTTATCTACTTTTTGCTTCATTTTAAATTATTTGAAAAATACCTAGAAATAGTTCTTAGCTTTAATTTGTTAGCATGTAGCTCATTAGCATGGGGAAGGCACCTTTTTACCCCCTGTACCGATGAAACAAGGAAAAAGCCAGTGAAACAGAAAAGTTATAATTAAAGAACACACAGAAGATTGCTTGATTTGTGCACATCAAATACATACATTTGTGGGTGTATTTGGCTACGTCTATTCACGTCCTACTGTATAGTTAACCTTTGGAATTCACAAAGTATAACTCATCTCAAAGCAAGTTGGTTGTCTTATAAAAATACTCAAAGACGCATTAAGCAGCATACAGATGCATAAAGGGCTTAACTGACTCTTGTAACAACGTAACGCGGTCAGCTAGTGCTTGGTTTAGGAAAGCCTGGTTCTCCTGTTTGGTGATGTTACGCTTTCCTTCGAAACATCTGCCGTTAGATCTGCAGAAGTATGAGTTCGTCCTTGAATGATACAGACTCTTCAGTCCTCTCGAATCCAAAATTGTAGGTAAAAAAAACCAAAACCACAATCAAACAAAAAACCCACAACAAACCAAAACAAAACCCCAAGAGGAGCTGTTTTCCTCATTCTTCTGCTGTAGAGTGTGTGTGGCCAAGCGTGACCACTGCAGAGTTACCCAGACTTAGGTGGGATGTCTCAGATCTGTGGCTGCGAGAAGCAGCTAGGTGCAAGTGAGTTGCGTGGCCCTTACAGTCCCATTTCCAGCACGGCTTTTGTACTTCCAGCAAATGTAAACGTGTTTTGGGTTTCTGATGCTAATCTGTGCTGAAGCTTGATTCATCTAGTCCTGTTGTTTTTCTACAATAGTAAAAGCTATGAAAATACTGAGCGATGGCACTTGGTAAATATCGAGACCCGCTAATGTTACTGTTCAGCATTTTATAGTATCATAAGTGTTTACTATGACACCTGGGCTACTCTTGAGTTACAGAGAACCTCATTGAATCAATTATTTTGGCATGTTCTTGCTTCCGCTGTGATCTCTGCATTCTTTAGTTCGGCAGTGGTAAGCAAAGACACAGGGTGAGCCTTTCAGGTAGTCCTGGAAAATGGTAGCCGTGTAAATGCTTCGCTTGTGGGATAGGCAAACCCGAGCCGTTTCCATACCCCCTATCTGAGGGGCCTTTGGAGCCGACGTATTGGCAGGCAGTGGGCGAGATCCTGTCCATCAAAAGAGAACAAGTTGGCCCTCTAATACTGTTTTTCTTCTTCCCTGATCCAGTTTTGGAGTCTGAATGTGCTCATGCACCATGTGAATTCAACTAACGGAGGGCATTGCAAATGGCTTTTGTTGTTTTCAGTGCAATTTTTTCATAATTTGAACATACATATATATCGTCTTCAACAACAGTGTAGGAGAAAATTTCCTTGCTGTACAGTAACTGAGCTTTTTCCTAAAGGTACCAGATTTGATGCCATAGGGTTTACGGGTGTTGCAGCCATCTTGTTCTTAGAAATCTTTCCCTTTTTTTGCTGTAGCAAGTTTCTCTTACCTGTTCTTTTTTTCTTTTTGTGTTTCAGTGTGACAGCGACAGCGATCAAGAAGAAAAGGTAAGAAAGGAAATCAGCATGGGAGCAAAAATAATTTATTGGATTTGTTGGATTCACTTACTTCTCTTACTCTGTTATTTATTCAAAGGTGGTTTTTTTAATTGATCTAAAGCGTCTCTATACAAAGAAAAGACTTTGTTTCCTTTAATTTAATTTTGGAATAGACCTCCAAGGAAAGACAATCCTAATGAATATTTTGGAGGCTACACGATTCATCTTCGAACATATTGATGCCACGGTTTGTGTAGGCTGTTTATGAACACCAGTTTCACTACCAGCCCTTTCTGTGGCTACGTTTTCCCTTGGGAAATTCTAACAGCAATCAAATATGTTTTTAAGCCTCGCATTTGCGCTTTTTAACCGTTATTTAACCACTGTTACCAGCTGTTTTACTTCTCTACAGGTAAGGGTCTTCCAACTCAAATTGAAATGTTATGGTTGAGATATGTGTATATATATATATATATTTTTTTTTTTAGAAACAACGTTTGGAAACTGTACATTAAGTCAAGTGACACAAGTTGCTGATAATTGTCTCAATAACTTTGAGTTTCTCAGTTGAAACAGGAAAGAATGTCATGCTGAAAAAGAGTCAGGCACTGATCTCCAATGCTGTTAATTGTTTAGAAGACTAATAGCGATGAAGAACTAGTATTCACACTGATGAGCATTTTCATGTCTAATTTTACATTGTGAACATACTAACATCCACCTTCTTTGGCAAAAAGGAAAGAATCGTTGCAGAAAAGCTGGTCTAATTTCTTTACTTTCAGGTTGGATTTTGTGATTTTCATTTGTATGTTGAGCCATAAGGGTTGTTTTGATAACGTAATCACTTTTGCCTCCTCTTTCGCTGGATAAATTGGGGATAAATGGAAGTTGAGGGAGGGTAAAGTAATGTCAGAAAAATATCGTTCATATAACAACGTTGAATTGTTTGGAGTTTTATTAGGGGTTCTGTTAAGTAGCTCCAAGTGAAGCCAAGAAGAAGAGAGATGAGCACGCTGGTATGCAGCTTATACAAAAGAAAAGAACAAATATCTTGTAAAATCTAGAAGGAAACAATGAATACAGAAGTCGCCTTTTGTGAATTTAATCAGTTTTCTACAGGATTTGTGTAGCAGGAAGCAAAGGAAAATTTCAAACCATTCTGTATATAACCGCCAAAGCTTTGCCCTTCGGCTTTTTCAGTAATTTCCCAAGTAGAGATTTTTTTCCCTCATGTTTCTTAATAATTTGCTAACTATGTTAAAGAACCACTGTTTACTTTGAACTGCAGTGATTTCCCTTTCATAAGGGAGCTAATCACTGGAGTTAATCAGTGTGACAACAGAAAGGGGAGGTTTTGTTGGATTTTTGCACAGAATATTAACCTGCACTTTTAGATATGAATTTTTAATGCATTACCATTACGTTCCATCCTGTGAAGTGATTATTCATTTTCAGGATGTTCCTTGTGCAGAGGAAAATGATAAACTGAATTTCAGCTCCTGTGTTTATGGCACCCAGAACGAGAAGTGTAATTTCCTGCCACTGCTGCATTTACGGAGCTAAACCTCTGCCAGTTTCACAGCGTCTTTCTCTTACAGTGCTGCTGTACGCAAGGGCAGAGAGGCAGTGTTTTGGGATGGTGGTAGCGTGCTGGTTCAGGACAGTTTCTGCAATGCAGAGCAAGAGGGACTCGAGATAGTACGTCCCACAAAATAACCCAGTACTTGTGCGGAAAGATTTGAAATCCAGATGTGTGTTTCATCTCTGTGGTCTATATTTTGTCTTCCCCCCCTAACGAAATGAGTTTAAGCGCTGATCCAAATATCCCTAATAATCTAGTGCTTTTCAAATCCCGGAACCAGACCTCACTTTGAGTTTCGTAGCTCAGGCCCAATTCTAAAAGACGACAGCTAACCCTGGTGTACTGACGCAGCCTGTGCTGGCAGCCTAGGCAAAGATCTAAAGGCCTTGTTCTGCTGTTAATTTGAATTCAGCATATGTAGCCTGTTATAAAATGCGAGACATCATCATTTGAGCAGGTCAAGCATATTCAGATGAAGACAAATGGTGCTTATTTGATTTTCTTAAAATCAGGAAATGAAAAAAGTGCTCTCTGGAGAAATCATGTTCTGCCTGACTTAGATGATAGACCAAGGCATGTACCCCAGATAAGAACAGGCGCTCGTCTTGCGGTTTTTATCTCTGAAGGACGGTCGGGACTGTCAGCTCGCTGACATGTGCATTATCCGTGTCATTTTAAACAAAGTGACCTGTAGAAAAGTGCACTCTGCCGTGACATGATAATGGGCTGTTGGATGACAGGTAAAGTACACACTATAAAGGAGGCTGTGCGTTATTCCTTTGTTTAACTGACAAGTAGAAACTTCTTTTCTTCAGACAGGCAGGATCTTTTAGATCTCTTTCAATAGGACCCAGAAGATTTTTGAATTCCTGCTTTAAATAAAATAACACTTTTAGGACCAAGAATTCCTATGAGCAAAATGCATTGGGGGAAGTGCGGGTGCCAAAGCTCGGTGCAAGAGGTTGATGGGTTCATAAATAGTGCTCGGTATCCTCAGTTTTCATTAATAACCATAGGAGCTGAGGGTACTCTGCAGGATTAGAAGCTTTTAAGATCCTTGACCCAAATGTCTTGTATCATGATGAGGGTATTAGCCTCCAACTATGGAGCTGTTCTAGTAGCAGATTGTGGAATTGCTCATGGTCGGTCCTAGGTCAGTGTATTCTGAGGATTGTGGAGTTGTTCTCCTCCCACCAGAAACTTCTTTGCCTGGAATGTTTCTGGGAAGAGGCGATCTGCTTTCCTTTAGGACCATCTCTTGCAGACTTCGATATCTGAAAGTACTCGGAATAATTGGTGTGTTGCTGCAGACAAATTCTGTACTTGCTGTTTGGAGAATGGAAACAATTTTGCTTCATTTAGGATTTTTGAGGGCAAACTTACGCTGATCCTTTAGCGTGCCTCAGAAACAAGACACCCTCGAGAGGCAGAAGTAACGCAAGACAGGCTGTAGGAATAAGTGTGTACATATTTCTACTAGAAGAAATAGGACGTGGAATTCGAAAAGATAGACCAGTGCCTTTGAATAAAAAATGACAGATCAATATGATGAAAGGTGTGTGACAGATCGAGGTGGCTGAAAGATGAGTAGGTTCAAGCATGACTAGATGGGCTACAGTGAAGTAGGAGAACGCAGGAAGGAGCAGGACCCGGTAAGCTGAGGAGCAGATGAATAGTGAGTGGTGACAGAGTAGGAAAAATAACGTCTTCTAGGCTGTTCGTATTATTTTTTTTCCCCCCACTTGAATATGTATCTATCTGGCTGCGTAAATCATTGTTGATATCTGATCTCTATTAGGTGATGGCTGTGCCTCCAATCCATCTTCCCTAGCCTTTAATTGGGAGCCGACAGACAAGAGTCGCTTTCTGTCTATGTCTGCCCTCAAATGAGACATTTCTCCAGAGGTTTCTCTGGAAGAAGAAACAAGGATATTTAATTGAAAAATGATGCAGCCCCTGCTTAGCAGTACTGTAGCTAAGGCTGTGTCAGCATCTCAATTTTAAATGACGTTTTGGGTGGATAATTTATCTATTTATATAGATTCATGCTCCTTCATTCCAATTTGGCACACGGTACCGGACCAGAGCCTTCAAAGTAGGCATTTCGCTCTCCTGTTCCAGAAAACCTGAAGAGGTAGCAAGTACGTCTGTGGAGGGAGAGTGTATTTGGAGGACTCGCATCAGAATGTGAAGAACTAATTCTTAGAGAGATGTCATTTCCATCCTGGGATCCTTTCAGCAAATGCCGTTGGGATTTCTTACTGAATCAGAAAAAAGTATGGATCCCAGGGGAACTCAGATTTTCTCCATTAAAAAGTCTGTCAGTCTTACTGTTTGAGCAGGTCTCCAGAGCTGATAATCTAAAATTAGGGCAAGCTGTTGCACAGCTGACAAATTTAAGTGCAACTGTATTATCTTGTGATGTCTAGATCCAGTCTTTAAAATTGTACTCGTGGTAATTAATACAAAATTAATAGCATTACTGCAAACACAGAGTTCATGTTCGGGAAGTAAAAGGAAGTCCTGTTTTGAAAAGACGTACAAACAGCTTTGATAAGGAGGTCAAGTGCTAAAGATGAGGTAAGGAGTAAGGTCCTTTATTTGCCATGTCTTCCATTTCCTCTCACCACTCTGTTTAATTAGACTGATTTTAAAATGAGGGCTCAATCTGAGGCACTTTAGTGATTTTTCTCTTCTTAGGAAAAAATTTCATTGATCAAGGGAGACTGCTTTGCAGTGTACCCCGAGGTGTTACTTATGCCCGATTCAAGAGACGACGCCTGCTTCTTGCTTGAATTCAACTTTAATAGGATGTACAACTTCAAAAAACTACTGCAGCTGATGACTGAATTCTGCGTCTATCGCAGTGGTACCAAATTAGTTCAGGCTGTTGAATCCCATTAAAATACGTTCTGCCAGGGCCCAGCAGCGGCTGGCTAGTTACCGCTACAGCTCAAGCACTGCCGAGTGTTCCTGCTGACACGGGCTTTGCTTTGAGTGGACTTTGTGTAGGATGCAAATGGAGGAAAGAGGTCAGTCAAACCGGAGGCTGAATTCTCAAAGCACTGCCATACGGTCAGAGGGGAAGAATAACAAAGCTTACCCCAGCTTAGGACAGGGTGGCTGTTGTGCTTGCTTAAGAAGCCTGTGCTGGTGGGAGCGTGTTGCTTGTGAGACTTCATTATTTTTCTCTTGAGTGCCATTGAAAGCACTGTGAGAGCTGAAGAGTGATATTTCTTGCATCAGAATGTTTTTAATGATAACGCTAATATATTCGATTGCATATAAACCAGCTATGAGCCAAAGATTGTGGCATGGAAAATATCATAAATCACTCTGGTACGCTCAGCTAAAAGTAATGGATATTTGTGTGTATCTATACACATACGACAGCATTCACACTCGCACCCAGTGCATGTTTCTGAAGTGCTTTTGGACAATTATTTTGTGTATGGCCTTTGGAGAGAGATTTTGGAGTAGTATTTTGGCAGATGTGAGTCACCCAGTTTAGTATGTAGACTGTATTTCAGTGTTTGGTAGTTAAGTGTCCACACGTATGAGTGTTTATATATTTGTGTGCATGTGTGCATTTGTGTATACTTTGGTTTCCAATGTGCTTCTGGCAATGATAGAAGAAACCTCATAAATTTCAGTCCAGCTTTACAAACTCGGTGGTTTAGATAATTATAAACACTCTGATATATTTATTACAAGAAGGACTTGGGATGGGCATACTTAAAACCAGGCCTTTCAGTACCACTGAATAAATGCAGAGTTTGTTGTTCATGAACTTCAGAAGCCGTGTCCTCCCTGCCCTGCGGATCTGAAGTGTCCTGCTTCGTTGTGTCTCTGCTGAATGAACAGAGCATCGTTTTCAGCTGTGCTGGCCCATGTATCTCTGCTGCTCTGTGTTCTCTTTCCTCCGAAACACGTGCAGGGCACAAGAAGTTGTCCTTTCTTCGGAAACGGAAAGAACCCAAAGCAATCCCACCATAAACTGTGCTAGAAAGCGTGAGACCAAGGTAAATAGCTGCTTTGCACAGGGCTGCCTTCTGTATATTCTGTTGCTGGAAGTAAAAGCTCTATCGTAAATGGATTAAATGGTGAAGAAATTTCATTATGCCATCTTATATACTGCAGAGGACTACATTTGTAGATGGGTGCAATTCACTCTCATGTGGGCAGTTGATCAGTTTGGGGTTTTGTAGTAGGATGCTTGGAAACAAAACTGTGTTGGGGATATTTTTTCCTGGGTATGGGGATATTCCCTCCACTCCTGGGAGTCAGTGAGGGAAGGAAGAGTTTGGGTAGCACTTGAAAGACAAACGTCTGCCTGGATGGTGCCAGAGCTGTAGAAGATACATACCTGGGAGCCAGCTAAATTTTAATAATATAAATAATATATATTATTATATATATTATATAAACAATATAAATTATATATTATTATATATTATATAAATAATATAAATTATTTATAATATAAATAATATAGAATTTTATATGGCCACCACCATGGCCATACAGTGATGCAGTAATATCATATATCCTACTGTCTAAGAACTCAGCCAGGGTTTCAGTTTGGTGTTTATGCACTGCTGGAGTATACATAATCAATTATAATTTTCCTGGTCTGAGAAGTTTTGGTCATAGAGGGACCCTCGGCATTTATTGAGCTACTGTAAGAAGGGCGTATCATCAGAGTTCAGTTTCTTATCCCGTTCTCTACACTCTTCAACTCTAGGTGCAGGTATATGAAAACTGGGGTGATTTCTATAGGAAAACCTGAAAATGTGAAGTGTGTCATCTCCAGTCTAGTGAGAGAGCCTGAGAAGTAAGTGTGTACCCCTAGGTCGTGTGAGACGCTCCCTGGCGCTCCCAGCCGGGGAGCAGGAAGGGTGTAGCCAGGGGAAACTGCTGGAAAGGGAGCTCCCATGGGGTTGCAAGGTCCTAAGGTTCAGGAGGACAGTTGACTGCAATACGGCGTGGACTTTTATGTAGGAACTCCAAGAGAGCTTCCTGGTGGGAGCCTTGTCTCTCCAGACCCCATGCCCCTGGGGTAGGGAGGTTTTGCGTGGCAGGTTACCCCTGATAGAAAAAGGCTGAGTAGTCGTCAGGCCCATTCAGCTCTCTCCTGGAAGGGCGAAAGGATTATTTACGATAATAAGAGGGAGCTGAATTCTTGAAAAAACTCCTTGGATGGTGGGTAGCGATGTGTTTAGCAAACAAGGCTCCATGGGGGAACGGTGGCTCAGAACCCAATTTTAAGCAATTACTTCAGGTCATGGGGTACTGATGTCTTACTGTTTGCCATATATTTATTTTGGCGAAGGATAGGATTAGAGAAATAGGTTCTCAGTATTATTCTTAAAACTGTTCCTGCAAAGCCAGGATGTTTCCCATCAGTGCAATTTATACTGCATATTTGTACAGGTGTTGTCTTTTTAACTCTGGAAAATACAGCGCCTTAAACTTGCCCCAAGGGTGAAAGATCACCCAGACTTTATATGCTAGCAATGCTCAAGCAATCATGAAGTATTCCTTACTGTTTAAGACCCATTAGGAGAAAAGATAAGGATCCTTTTTATTCATTTGATGTGCCACATAGAGGATCCCTACAGCTAGAGTGGTAATAAAATCGGAGCCAAGCATGTTCGTTGTAAAAGATTATGCGTTTGCCACTAAGGGGAGCGAACACGTTGTTTACAGGCGTGGGTACGTGCTCTCCGGGCTGGCTGTGCCACGGCGCTTTCAGCCCGTTATTTGTCCTGTCCTTTATCATCCTTGTCACTTGGCAGCATGTTGTCATAGGTGACGTATCACTCCTTGCTCCCCCTACCCTCTCCCCCTTCCTCCGCCCGGCTCCCCTTTCCTTTTTTTTTTTTTTTTTTGGTACCCATTTCGTGTAGAAAATTTGTATTTACTTTGGGAGTGTAATTTGTTCCTCATGGATAATATGACCCTTAGCGGAGCTGGATCATGGGTTAGTTGAAGTGATATTTTCCGCTAATGGTAGTCGTACATCATTGCTGTCAGCTCGGGTTAGGAGGCAAGCACATTACAGCTCCATTTTACCTCTGCAGGCATCTGGGATTATTTGCCATAACTGAGTATGACATGACCGCACTACAGAGTGCATTAAAATTTTACTAGCTTCTCAGGCAAGTTCCTTGGCTCCAGCCTGCCTTGAGGCAGGCGAAATGATGGATACCTCTAAGGTCCTGACTTCCTGCACCAAGGATACTCAATGTCAATGGCCCAAACAGGTTTTGCTCTCCCCAGGGCTTTAGACCATCTTCTGGCAGTTGAGTAAACAATCAAGAATTGAAACACAGGGAGGCTGGCACAGATGCCCACGAACGCTCCTCCTAGGGTATGCGGGGCTTTGAAAGTTCGGGCACTGTCACATCAGTGTCTTAAAACACTGCTCAACCATCAGGTCTTAAAAAATATGCTTTGCGAGCTGTCTCGTGGATAAAAATGAAATCATTGTATGAAAATTAAAATTAATAGCAGAAATATCCAGGGATGTGGAGTATTAAATGGTATGTGAGTTTTAAATCTATGTGCGTAACAGGCGTGTGCCACGGTAATACGCAGATACACCAAAAATCGGTGTTACACTCGTATGTTCGTGTTGCACTCTTTTATGCTTTAAGCATAGATGCGGTACGCAGATTCACATACGCAACTGTAGCAGTACGTACATGTATTTGTCGCTTTAAATTGTTCTTATGTTTGTATAAGTAATTACTGTTCTCATACAGGATCTCAGAATACCAACTATGGCATATATAGGTGTATATTATTTTCCAGCCTGTGTTTTTATGTATACGCGTGCCTGCTACGAAAATAATACACGTTATTTTCAGTGAACGTATCTGTTTATATAGATGTACATTGTTTGCAAGATGTCTGTTTATATATATTGACGTTCAAAATTAGAGGTATAGCTATACAGAGAAACGTGTGTTAAGGAAACTTAGGGGAGAGATTAAGTTGAGTATGGTAGTGGTTTTAAATGCTTCTTGAGAAAGCATAATATATACCCCAAGATAATTTTATTGCAGCCTCCTAGTGGTTTTATAAATACCTACAATACACGTACGCACTGCCCACAAGCTCTCCTCCCCAGAGCAGCACTAATATCTATAATACTTCCAGGCAAAAGGTCCATAATTGTGTAGAGTATTTCTGTATAGTGAGTAGGTGTCGTGTGTGTTTGGAATCCTACAAGTTGTTCTCTTCTGTCCTCATTCTTAGTTTGCGTGAATTAGCAGATGGAGGAAGAACGGAAAAACCTTGGATTTGTTTGTTTAGCTTTTTGGGTTTGTCTTTTGCAGTGTTTAATTGCCTTTCTAGTCACAGTGAGGTGAGGTGAAGTGTTGGGGCTGCTCGACTCATACACTCCTCAGTAGAAGAAGTTCCTCCTCTGGGTTCAGAGTGTCGCGGAATGCCCGTCTTTCCCTGTTGAACCGTGCCATCCGAGGCGCACTCTGCTTTTCCTGTAGTTTCATCTAGGGCAGAGTTTTGGGATGTGATGCTGGTTCGGACAACTTAATATTTCGTTTTGGTGTAACGCATTCGTGGCGATAGATCTTCCTATCTTTATTGCAGAACTTAGAGCCAAGCTTTACTGGGCCCAAGAGTTTTATCTGTGTATAGATTGTAGGGTTTGATTCTTTGTAGAGGAGGAGAGAGGAAGAAGAGATTAAAGATTAAAGCTGATGATGCGCTCAGCGCTATACAAGAAACAGAAGAGACAGTTTCAGACATCTCTAAGGATAACGTGCAAATTCCTAAAGCCTTCCCGGCAGCTTAGATCACAGTAAGACAGACATTCCAAATGATAGATAGTTTTGCTTGTTCACATTTTAGTGTTACATCTTTTTTTTTATATGTAGCAAAACTTTTATCAAAGTCGTTCCGTGAAGGTTGTTGAAGGACGTGGGAACGCCAGGCAACGTTTCGTATTCAGGGTGCCACTGATGCAGAAGTCAAATCGCAGTATGATTTTCTGATCTCGCACGTAACTAGAGTTGTGATTTCAAGTCAGTGAAGACATAGGTGCGTGTCCGGGTGTGCCCACATCGTACGTGAGCACGTACACTCTCTATCTCTAAAATCCAGCCTTTGGAAGAAAAATATCCTGGGTGATGCTGATTTTGAATTTAATTTGAAGTGTTTCAGCTGAGATGCTTTCTTAAGAAATCAGCAAGGTATGTCTTCTTTTGCACAAGTGTCTGTAAACCCTCCACATAAAAATAAGGTTAGATATCCTGAAAGGAAATCTATGTACTGAAACATGCTGGCACATTTCTCGTGATCAATATACATAAATATTAGTGGATGAGATACATGCTTTCTATGTGTCTTTGGGAGAAGGTATTAATGAGCGTGCACGCATGGGGTGTGTGTATGGAGACAGACAGAAATTCAAGCTGTGGATCTTGGAGTTTGGCCATGTCCAAACACACCTAGATTATAAGAACTGTTTCTTGAAGGACTATGTGTTACTATGTGTTATTGAAGTGTAATATTCATATACACTTTATGCTATAGAATAACATCTGTTTTTCATAACAAATCAGATTTTATTATCACGTATGAAGCATGCTCTCCATTCCTGGATCCCTGTTCTCACATTTCCCTGAAAAGAAAAAAAGTCTTAGGCTTGAGAACTGAGGAGGTGAGGTGTTTCTTTGGAGGTTTCTTTAGAAAGAGAAGCAAAAAAATTTATGTATTGAAGTTATGGTAATTATTCCATGTTTTTGAGAGTCTTGGAGGCCACAGCACACGTAACCATCTCAGGTTTCTCACAAACATAGCCAAGGACAGGCTGAAAACAAGGAGACAGGAAATTAAATGCATGCACCGGTGAATTGAGAAGGATTCCAGCAAGTACCGCTTTGGTTTTCTGCATATTTCTCTCCATCTGGCTCGGCACTAATACGGGTATTGTGGGCTTGGAAGTGGTAAAATACAGCTACTGTGTATCTTGGATTCCAGAAATTCCCCAAACAGGGTAGAAGTGAAGAAAATAACACGTGGTTTGAATTAGGGTTGGGCCTACAGGTACCGGCACAGTAAGGATCTCTCTGGGCTTTCATCTTTCTGTTAATCCAGTGCAGGTTTTGCGTAACCTCTTCCTCCCTCTTCCCTCACGGTACCCACACACAGGATAACGCCTTCTCTGGAAGTCACTTGGCGATGTCACCCACGAGTGAACCCCTGGTTTGTTTGCTGGAAGGATAAGCCACCAGGCTGTAGTGGAAGACCTCAGGTTACCTACTTCGCATAGAGCTGTTTTGAGAGTCGAGGAGTGGTAGTTTTAAGAAAAGCAGATGAGCAAACAATGAGAACATTGTAAATGCTTGACAGTAACAGAGTGCCTTACTTAGCTGGTGTATCAGTAGGTAACTCCACGGACGTGTCGTAAGCGCCTCTGAAGGATGCGGCGCTTGAAAACAGGAAAAGGACAAAAACGCATTTAACTTGTAACTGGCCACGTTCTCCTAGGCTCTCAAATTACGCCCACCGTGAGCTGGCTGCCGGTCTCCGCGCTGAGAGCTACTGGCAGGAGGCGAGAAATGTCAAAGAAATAGCTTAAGGTGAACCTGACCTGCCTTGCTCTGGAAATGAGAGTCAAATTGTGTGCATTGACTCTCAAAAGCCCTTCTCAGAACTCTGTTGAAAGTCTGGATTCACTTCCAGACGTCACAAAGATGCCTGCTTTGTAATTTTCATCTAGTTGGAAGCACCAGCATGGCCTTCGTGTCTTTTAAAATTGCCTGGGCTTTCTAATTCGTGCCGGTATCTCCCCTTAAAATGCACCACTGACTTCCTAGGCTTCACAGGCCGTCTCAACATCGCATTTAAGCTGACTCTGGACAGTCAGACAATATTAAACAAGGTTGTTCATTCATAACAAAAGCATCCTAATTGAGTTACATTATTACATTAACTGTAGCAATCAGATTGAACCAAATCACTGAGCGATAATGTCATTTTCCAGGGTATCATTTGTAGAAACCAGTTGCGCTGTAAGATGCAATAACTTACTTAATCTTGTAGAGTTTATGGTGACTTATGTGTCATATCCAATTCCTTACTTTCAGAGAAAACCGAGCAGTTAATGCATGGCTGTGAATGGGCACTGAGTGATGAATTTCCAGAGAAACATTTAGCAGATCCTAGACAAACTGAAGAATGAGTGATAGTCTATAAGAATCTCAGATAAAGGGACTGTTCTAGGGCAGGTAAGGCATTCAATGCTTTCAAATTGTTAACTTCTGGAAACACATTGGTGGCGCTGTTTGTTTAGGAGGTTGATGGATGGCTGCTTTATTGGCTCCGAGTTGCCCATTCAGTACAAATTCTCAGCCAGAGACTGGGAAGGAGGATAGAGAAGCTAATTTTGGACTGTATGTGCCAAATGTTTACAAGTAACCTCATTTGGAAAACATAGTTTCTGTCATCATTTTTCTGTGCCACCAGGACTTGCGAGGTTGGGCGGGGGGGAGGCGGGGGGCGGGCGGAATTCGCGTTGTTAATGCGTTTACCGTTTTTTGTTTTGTTTTGCGAAATCTTGATGACACAGGGAGGAGATGGGTGATGTCTGGTGGCTTAGAGCAGGGGAATATTATTTGGGACAGGACAGGGTCAGCCCCGGTCAGCTATGGCTGGGGAGGCGCACATCCCTTCGATGAGTGCAGTGGGGAGGGGAGCGCTGAAAACCATTGAGCCTCCCCAGTTAATGCATTTCTCTCTTCTGTCCTGTGCCCTGCTTTTGTTGCCGGCATGCACAAATCATTTAAACTCTCAATAACTCTGTTTGTCTCTCTCTCAGACAGTTTTATGACCTCAGTACAGCAGCATGTGAGCAGGTGGCCCTTACCCTTGTAATGATCTCTGGTACATAATACCTGGCGGCTGCAGCCGCCGAGGACGTCCGTCACAGAGCGAGGGGTGTGATATTGTCTCAGACTTGTGCCCTGTTGAGGCCATCCTCCTTTTGAGTTTACCTATTCACAGGAACTAAGAGCCTTGGCTAATTTTCTGTAAAACACTTACAGTTCCTCCACTTCAAGGAGCTGAAGAGGTGGGAAGTATTGCCATCGCTGCCTGAATGGAGCCACTTCTCTTTGTTATGTTACCAGGGTCACTTTGATTGATGGTGTCAGTGCACCACGATAAAGCAGACGGGCTGCAGGCTGAATAAGATCAGTTTTAGAGGGCATCGCAAGGATGGTAAGTTAAGGCTGTTGTTTTCAATACGATAGAAATCCACAGTATCTTGTTCTCGTAGGAAAATACAAACGTGCTCGAAGATCGATGTTCGTACTTGTCATACGTCATCAAAAATGCGATGAAAGAGCAGTTCCGTCGCGACTGCTGTACAATCACTGCGGCGCTTTTGTTTCTCTTTCCTGGTCCAAGAATAACAGCAGCTCTCAACTCACTCGTTACGTGGTCTTTGTTTGGGGCTCCGTTTCAGTATAAACATACGGTTCAAGAGGGAAGACTTTCTGCAACTGAAGCCCGAAATGCATATGATGTTCTATTATTTTTGTATTGTTTCTGTACGGCAGCCCTCAGAAACCCCTTCCACATCAGGTTCTTATTGACCTATGCACAGTACAGATGGAGAGAGAGAGAAACTGTCCTTGTCTCCCAAATCTTTTGTTATAAATAAATGAGATTGTGTGAATTGGAGGGGAAATTAAATACGAAGAAGTGAAATAAATCATTCGTGTCAGTAGCAGATCTAGAAAACGCAGGTCTCCCAGTTCCCATACTTCCCATTCAAAATTGTGTTTTGTGTTGTGTTTTCTTAGTTTAGTGGCTCCTAATGGTGATATGTGCGTTGCTTATGAACCAGGGGACCTTGCAGCGGGTGGTTTGTGGAGCATTGCTGCCCTTGAGCGCCAATGGAATGGATCGTGTAGGGGGCACGATGTTCCCAAGGACATTTTGAAGACCACTAGTGGCCAGTTCCAGAGATACTTAGGGTATTCTGATGCCACTTGCCGTCATCCCCAGCAAGCATTCTCTGAAGTTAAGGAATGCACTGTGGGAACCGTCAGGTTCGCTGCTTAAAGCATTTCTCAGGACTGCTTGGATGGCAGTGCGGTGTTCCTTGTCCCGCACACGAATCTGCCAGATCTCAGTAACATTAGTGCCATTTAGGATTTACTCTTAAAATTTACTATTAAATCTGTAGCGTTGTTTCATATTTCATTTGGTGTGGGGGATGCTTGAACAGTGACTCTCGGTCACATCCTGGCCCAGTACGTGATTTCTGGGGGTCTTGGGGTGTGAAAATGAGAGGTGACCACTTTCACGCTGTGCGTCTCTGGGTTTTTAGATGGCATGACAACTGTGACGCTTTCTGAATTTCTTGTCTGAGCATGATTTATATGCACAGTAACAAAATACTTATTTAAATTAATGATTGTCTTTAAGTAATTTAATGCTTGTTTTTGTTAATGGGAAACCTGACTAAAAAGCTTTCAGTTAGCTGCTTTAGCAAATCATTACAAACTCCCTGCTACTTCCTGTGACAACATTAATCAGAATGAACTCATTGGCTACTAATGCAGATGCGGTATGTAATTCGGTATAAATTTTATTGTAATTTACCATTACTTAGTGTCCACTTACTCTAAAGTGCTAAATGACACCGCACACCCTGATTTCAAAAATCAATTGGAAAGAAGAGTGACTCTACCTACACATGCTAGGGAAAATGTTTAGAGCTGGTAAAAAAGCTTGACTGTCTCTCAGAGACGGCAACAAAAACCTAGGAAAAAATTGAGCAAGAAGGACCGTGCAGCTGGTTTGAGATCTGGGAGCTCCATCCATTTCGGGAGGGACTTGTGCTTCACGGTAGCTCAGAATGGACCACAGCGCTATAGGGGACACGTTTCAAGCTGTATTTCTTTACACATAGGCATTATATGTACTCGTTTCCTTTTCAGATTTAGGGTTGGTGGTTGTGTGTTGTTCGGGCTATGCTGTGGGCTGCATTGGACCATTCTAGAAAAGCAGAAAAGCTGATTCTTTGGGCTTCTGGAACAGGTAGAAGCAGCAGAGTGTGTTCCTTGACTCCATGAAAAGCGGGCTGAGGAGGCTTAACTGAGCAGATTTTTGCTTTTTTCCGATAGAAATGAAGGTCTGTAGTTGAAAATGCTCTTTACCCTTCTCTTTTTCACGGGGAGATGACACATTTTTCTGGAAGTTCATTCTTATTCGTAAGAATATTTTCTGTATATAAATTCACTCAGGTTTAGTCAAAACTTCCCATAACTGTATTGCTCAATATATAATCTGTTTACTACTGTATTTGCCGTACCAGGTAAATACTTTAAAGAAAAATAC
The DNA here is from genome assembly GCA_013398225.1 of Steatornis caripensis. NCBI lineage: Eukaryota > Metazoa > Chordata > Aves > Caprimulgiformes > Steatornithidae > Steatornis > Steatornis caripensis. The sequence goes on from VZSC01007525.1 coordinate 371,284, forward strand.
ATAAAATACATAGAAAATTTAATAGATGAGCAAGAAGCAAGTCAGACTTCAGTAGTGCGTAAAGGATGTTTTTTGAGTAAACACCGAATCCTAGAACCAAAGCACCCCTTATATAACATCTGTTTTAAAATGAAGCTTTTCTGTTAACAACGTGAAGGGATGGGAAGCAGAGAGAATAACAAGCTAGAGCTGGAAGTGGACAAGAGTGAACGCTTCGATTCACATTGAAATGATTCCTCCTGCCTAGTATAATTTAACCTGCCCACACCGCTAAACTTCTATATTACACATTTCTGTCAGAATGTCAGGAGAAATGATAAGCCTTCTCGAAGCTGCAACCTCTATTACATACGGAGAGCATTCCAGCCAGGGTTTCCTTGTACATTTTTAAGACTTTTAGCTTGGTCTCTCAAGTATAAAGAATACCCTACTTCATGACCCCAGCCTCTTGTTAGTTGATAGATGAAATCTTTTCTTAAGCTGAGCCCCTTGTCTATTATGTTTTCAGAATGCAAGGTTTCTCCTTTAAGCTTCCTGCCTCACTGCCAAAAGTGCAGGGCTTTGTTACCCGAAGAAATTGCCTTTTTATTAACAGGAAGTGGATCTCTGAAACGGCATACGCGCTGATCTGCTTCCAGGTGAGGAAGAACGATTTTACAGGTGTGGTCTCATTCTTTTGCCATTGCCGATAACTACAAAAAGAATAGCAAAAACTGTTGCGCTTGTTGGGGCCTTCCGTTTGTCTGGTTTTTAATTTGGAAAGCTGGGATATAGCATAAAAGCAAAATACAAGCTGTAGTCGTTCCTGTGTTCTAAATGTTCTTTTAAGCTCAAGTGTCTATTACTGTCTCTAAACGGTAGTCTGCATACCCAGGAAAAATGCCCATCAGAGGCAGTGGGGGTTTTGCTTCAACGTCATTTGAAGAATTTGAATGTCACGTAAAACAAAGAAAGAGGGCTCGTTTCCCAAGTACATCTCCACTAAATTGTGTTCTGGAATACTTAAGCAGAAATCATTGCATCAAACGGATACTGTAGAAGGAATATTTTCTGTACCATCTGGGTTGGCATTTGGCCGTTGCAATAGCTTAACTGGTCAGATCAGTTGTGGATCATCACTAATTTCTCCGTGTCACACCAGAATGTGTTACTTCGGCCAAGTGAAGTAAATCAATGAAATGAGGCTTCCTAGAGATCCTCGTTTAAGAATTTCAGTGCTTTTTCATGGGACCGCTTACTCAGGACTTACGAGCAGGAGAAGATTCCAGGCCACAGCTAATCAGACAAGGGCTTTCATTTAACTGAAATATCAAGAACTAGTTAGGAATAGAGTCTTTTAGTAGGAAACATTCATGCCTACCTGTAGATACTGTTAAAGCCATTTTTCTCCTTTAGATGATGACCAAGTACTGCGGTTTTCTAGATTTCAGTAAATGTAGTGAATAATTGGGGAGGGGCGGGGGAGGGATTAAATCGGGTACCAGTTACAAACCAGTTGTAGTGACAGATACTTTATTTCACCTTCATGCAGAAATATCTGTGTAATGAAACTACTAAGCGCATTTTTGCAAGTACAGAACTACCAATTCATGTTTGTAAGAGATCTGAAAGAGAAAAGGCCCTAGTAATGTGCTGTGCAATAAGCCATCGTAAGTTTATGTAACTGATTGCTGCCTACAGAACTTGGATAAATTTCTAAGGAGATGAAGAACAATGGAACAGTGAAGCAGGAAAAGCAGAATTCAAGAGAAAGCACGTTTTGAAGAGCTCTTTCATTAGTTACAAAGGTCCGGATTGTAGTGCTTGTGATTTCCCCCCAGCCCTGCCTTCGAACAACAGAAATATTCACAAAAGCCTAATGAGAGATTCCCATGTAGGATATTCCTTCCCCCACTGTGGAGTACCTTTACTTACAAAACCCACAGTAAGTACATCACATTCCCTCCTTTCTTTTGCTAATATTGACCTTGTAAGGGGCTAGATTTCCAGTTGTTATAAATCAGTCTAGCACTGATTACTACTGAGCTCTCTTGATTTGTATCAGCTAAGGCTCTAGCCCGAGTGCTATCCTCTGAGCATGAAATGAAGACAGAAGTTAGTACTAAATGAAGCTGACCCTTTCCTTTAATTTGCAGTCACTGGAGGAGCTCCTGAAACACAAATTGCCAGGGCTGTGTCTTTTGTGTCCCTCACACAATCGTAGTTCAGGTCGTACTGCCCGACTTTGTGGCCAAAACCCCATTGAAAACCTGGGCATGTTTGTTCTCGACCCATTTTTATATCTGGGATAAAAAATTATCTCAGTGCCCTTGCTCAGGTGTCACGGCAGCTAACAGGGAAGAGTCTGCGATGGGCAGCAGAAGTAAAAACCTGCAATCCGTCTCAAGAATTGCACTTCTCCCTGGCAGACTGCATCTATCCTGATCTTGCTGCTAACAAATCCAGGATCTTGCCTCGTCTTGCAGATTTTAACGTGAATCCCTTGTACTCTGAAAGTCAATGGAAAGAAAGTGGTTGGAGCGTGTCTCCAGACGTTGTGGCCTGTCGTAAGAAGGATTATGCTTTGGAGAATTCATGCGCAGGTGTTTCTTCGTCTGTCTTTTAATATTCAGTAGCTAGCCATACGTTGTCTGACGTCCTCGAAGAACGTGGGGATCTTTTGTTGGTTTGTTACTTTAGGTTAAGCATTGCTTGGGAGTGCTGAAATGCTTGATGCTGAGGTATCTTTGTAGCTTTTCAGATCAGTGCTCTGATTGTGAAGACAGGAAGGGAAAAAAATGATTGGGAGGATTTGTCACCTGGTTTCATTTGAGCGATTGCTTTTCCGCCTTGGTCAGATATAGGACATAACAGGAATCACCTAAATGTAGACAGATTGCAGTAACACACATGACAGTTCTTTATTGGTTTCCATTACCTATGCTGCTCGTTTCCCAAGAGGAAAGGGCAGCTAATACTGTATATTTTTTAACATAAACCAAAGGGAAGGATAAGCCAGTGCGTATGAAACGATGTCTCTTTATTCTCCGTATGCACCGAACTGAATTGCAATTTCCTCCTTTCATTTTCTCTCGGTTCTCTGCATGGCAGAGAGAGCCAGGTATGTTTGTAGTCTTTCACCGGCGTATGATCACTGGAAGCCTACACGTAATGAGTGGACACACGTCGTGCGGTGACAGGGTTTTCAAGCACAGCTCCGCTAATGAATTGACAGTGCTACATAAAGGCTCGGGGCAGCCAGCACCGCTCTGGGGAGGGGAACCTTTGCACGTTCCCATTTTAGCTTTTTACAAAACCTTTCTCTGTTTTAAGTATTTCACACCTTTATTTAGATGTTTAGTTAGCTCCCATCATTGTGTTCATATATATATTCGACGTCTGCATATCAGAGCAGCTCACAGTCATTGCCGGGGGTGTTCCCCTGCGATGGATGGCATTGCTCTTCCCCTGTGCAGAGGCTGAATACGATCTTCTCCCTTCTGCAGTAGTACGCATCGTTATCAGGTGGGGGTAACGGAGCGTTTGGGAGCGGTTTTCAAGTGTGCGAGAAAGTAGACAAGGTCCCAGTGAAGAAGTAGGCCGGCTGTCTTCTGTCATCTGAGAAAAGTGTGTATCTCTCGCCTTATCTCTCTCTCTCCTTTTCTCCCTCTCTCCTTCTTCCCCCCGCAATTGGATTTTCTAGCTGTTTCTTTGAGTAAAAAATTAATAATGCGAAAAGCTTGTAGCCAGTCCCTGGGGTAGAATAGTGGCTAAGGATGAAAAAGCATGATTTGAACAAACAGTCTCAGGAGGATAAATGAATTGCTATAAGCACGACTTCTGTAAGTAAAGAAAAAATACATATAACTGAAAATATTTGCCTAGTTAAGCAACTTCTGTGACAACACTTAAGCCACAGTGTTAGCAGCTTGGAATAGATTTTCAAACCCAGCCAGACAATCTAGGAGACAGTATTTAATTTTCTAAATAAACACGGGATGTGTAGATGCCCAAATCACATGAATTCCTAAGGACAGGATCTGGAGATGGCATTTGGATGCCTGGAGATGTAAATAGGCTTCTTCAGGGGTTTTTAGAAGGACTTAAGCAAATCAGGCGGCCAACTTGTTTTGATTTGAATAGGAGTTGCACACCTAACTTGCTTTCTATGCCTCCTCCTTTCTGCAAGGATTTACCTTCTCTAGCACGAGACAGTTCGAAAATGATACTTGGAACATCAGTCACTTTGCTTATAGAAAACGTACCCCTGAGTTCCTGACAGCCGTGCTGACAAAATGTAAACTGGAAAGGATGCTTCTGTTTCTCTCATATGGGTCGTGTGTAGCTGCTTGAAATACTGGCCAAAATCTAGCCCTTCCTGCCAGCCCTTCCTGCCAGCCTGCCCTTGGCTGTTCCAGGCTCTGAAAAGCCATCCATAAAGCTCAACCAGCGAAGGCTGGGCTGTCTTACATTTAACAGGCATTAAATAAGGAACTACTTTGATTTTCCTAGGCTAACACACAGTCCTATTCATAGTGCATTGCTATTGAAAACTTCCCATTTAAATACAAAAAATGAGAACAGGAGATGTTTTCGTGGCTCTTGCTGCTGTGTTGTACACTGCACTGTTACGCACCCTGGATGGATTCTGCCCGCGCTTTATTCGAATGGCCTTGCTGTCGTGTTCCGGGGACCTTATCAAAGACCTTTGCCCAACGGCGATAAACCACAACCACGCTCCAAACGCCCATGACTGATAATCTTGGAAGTGGTGGTTAATGGGTGAGAACAACCCTCTGCAAGCCCGAGGCAGAAGCAGGGTCCGTCCCCAGCCCTCCTCTGCATCACCTTGCCAGCGTGGGGAGTGAGCTCCCCTCCTCTTCACTGCGCCCGCCCTCTGCTTTCTTTTGTTCCTCTGTTTGTTAAGTAATTAATCTCGTTCTGCTGAGATGAAATTTTTCTATTAAAAGAAAAAAAAAAACCTACCTTCAGTCAAAACAATATTTGGGGGAGAGAAGGAAGGAGGGGGAGAGGAGTCCTCCTCAGTTTGTTAATTGGTTCTTTCACCTGACAGTAGTTTGTGTCAATTAACTTGATACTCGGTGAAAGTGAAATTAATCCACCTGGGTCAAAAGCAGCTATTAATTTTTAATCAAAACAAAATGCTCACTCGACAGATTTGTAGCTCCACTTAGAATAAACAAGATACGCATGAGGTGGAATGTGCCACCAGGCTCCGCTCCACGGAGATGCTCCCGGGGGTCATTTCTTTCTCTCCTGCAAAGGGCAGGGGTGAGGCAAGTCACCTGCTAATGACATTCTTCTTCCAGAGAGGCTCTTTCCCTGGTGTGTGTGTGTGTGTGTGTACCCTTTCACCCTTGGAAATTGGAACCTTTCCCGCAGTAGGTTTGGGTGCCCTCCGTGCAGCAGGGCTGTCACAGCAACGCCTGTGGAGGGACTTGGATACAGCCGCTGCCCTGCGGCTGTGCACCGCGATGTAGCCCGGCACGCTCACCCCCTGCCCCTGGAAGCGCAGGCCATCCCTCCCTCTCGCTGCCCACACCCAGACACAGTCACGTCCCTCCGCGCCTCCCCGCGACACGCTGTCGTACACCCGGACACAGGCGCTCCGAGCTTTATAGTGCATACCCCAGCGAGCCTCTGCTCTCTGGCCTCTGGCATGGAGAAGACGAGTTCCTCCTTAACAGATGATGAGTCCTCTTTCTGCTCCTTCCCTGAAAGGAGACAGGGAGCAGAAAGCCGTCCCAGGATTTCTTCTATCCCGTGCACTAAAACAATGAGGGCAAAAATCTCATAGAAGTTCTTTATTCCTCAAAAGGCCATGATGCTCCAGTTGGCTGGCTAGCCACCGTATTCAGTTAGAGTAGTCTGAAAAGTAGTCAGAAGGAAAAAGTTTGGATTTAAGCTTGCTTTTGCATATGAGATGCACTGAGATTAGATGCTATTAATAATGAACTCGGTCAGACGTAGCACTTACGAGTTCTCTTTTTATGCTGATGAGCTGAAGGAAGTCTGGGTGAAATAAGCGTGAGGTACGTACAGAAAAGCCTGCTTTAGAATCACTGACAGTTGTTTAAAATTCCTTTTTACTCTCCTCCTTTCCGTCTGTCTTTTTCAGTCTCTCCCTTCTGAAAGCTTCTTTCTCTGTTAGGCTCTAAGGGAGTAACGTAGGAAAAAACCCGGTTTGCTACGCACTGAGCGCGCAACAGCAGCTCCTGGGCTGTGGCCCCAGGAGCTCTTGTAGTGCTCTGAAGAACAAATTTGAGGCACGCAAAAGGCGATGTAGTAAGTCGAGCCCGGGATCGGAGTCCAAGGAGGACTGCAGAACGAAATAGCTGGAGTCCTCCTGACACCCGTATTTCCTGTGTGCCACGGGTACCAGCAGAGGGGAAGCAGGCCCTTTCATGATGAGGGACTAAGATACAGGTGCTAAGGCCAAACGTTTCTTAACAAAAAATCTCTTGGCATCTGATTGTGTAGAAGGCATACTCTATTATGAGCCCCATTGGGCCTGACTCTCAAGAGCGCTACAGCTGTCCACATCCTCCAAATCACCTTGCAGGTGCAAGTTGCCACCTGAATTAAAATGGGACGTGGTGGGACAGCTAAGTCACCTCCCAGTTGCATTTGGAGAAGCTGATTATTGTTCTCTAGCCAGCACAGTACACCCCATCTCTTCTGGAGATGACGGCTGGAAGACTAATAATAAACTGGGAATAAACTGTTCCTCAGAGGGTCCAGGAGGAAACTCCTGTGAGAACTCCACAGTTGGCCCACATGGTGGGAGTTGCGCGTGTGATTTTTCTCTCCTCTGAAGCACTGGATTTCAGCACCGTGGTGCATGCTGTGTAGCGTAACCAGCTCACTGCGTGACTCGACCTTGTCCCGTGGAGGAATTGGCACGTGTGCTGCCATTGCAACTAGCAAGAACAGGGAGAGCCTAAATGAGGAGATGTAAGTCATACCGCACTCTGCAACGTCTTACTCCCGTTGTAAAGCGGCTCGCTGAGACACCCGCTCTCACCGCTCGTCTCTCTCATTACTCTGTAGACAATAAAAGCAAAATATTACCTGTTGGTTGTCAAGGTATCAAGCCTTAGACGGGATTTTTTCCCCTCTTTTGGTTTTCCCCAAGTGGTGTCATGTCTTGGGATTTTTTTTTTTTTTACTATTGCGACTATTATTTTAAGAGGTGAATATGTCTGCATACCTGAGTGCTGTGGGCAATTTATAACTGTGCAGCTTATTACCTGCTCTCGCGCTGATTTGGCCAAACGGATCAGATCAGTGCCTCTATCTGAAGTAGTGTATTAATCAACAGTATATAGCGCTCCTTGGTGCAGCGGTAGCGTGATCTAGTATGTGACGCTGCTCTTTCATGTGTTTCTCTTTGCAGTATTGTAATTAATCACAACCTATGTGCTGGAGTTAATAGATGTTTTTATTACTCATGCTCAAGACATAAAATGGTTCTTCCTTCTCTTCCAGCTATGTCAGGTCCACTTAGCTGCCAGGATTGCCTAGAGAATGCCTAACGTGGACTATTGTTAGAATTCTAACAGGAGAGAATATATTCTTCGGTGACAGGGAAAGGCGAGTGAGTGAAAAACGAGTGACACACTCCTCCAACAGGCGATGTCTCGTATGCAGAGGATATTAATAGGCAACAGCAAGACAAGGATATAGTTCAGAGCACGGAGGGCCTGCGTCTGTCGTACATGAGAAGGAATAGTAGTAGAACGAATAATACCAACTTTATACAGGCAGGCCAATTAGCTGCAACTTGCCACAACCCTTGATGTTCTTGTGGAAGGTGCTGCAAAACCTATAGTGAGCATAAACCGCCTGGCCCTATTTAACTCCTAATTCAGTGGAGGAGATTTTCAGCAGCAGACGAACCGTAAGGCTCAAGCTGGGATATCCCATGCGTGCTTCACCTGAAGGGAAACTGCCAAGTGGTAGGTTATCGGCACCGCTTCCAGGAGCGTCCCTGAGTCCACTTGCTCTTTCACGCGCTTTCCAGGCTGCTTCTGCCTCACCAGCGTTGTGTGGTCTCAGCTGGCGTGTTTGTGTGGCACGTAAGGTAGCAAACCTCAGAGGCTGCAATGCGCCTTTCTGTGTTACTGTACTTTAGCCATTGTTCTCATCTTTTTGTCTTTTTTTTTTTTTTTTCCTTTTTAGTCATTTTTGGAGCAAAGGGTGAGGTTGGTAAACAGTGTGATACTCTGACATGTGGAAGCTTACCTTTCTGATGATTTATTTGCATATCTTGTAAATAAGTAATCTTTTTTTGCCTTTCAAGGTGATGCGATTTAGTTGCAGAGAGATTAGGGAGCTTATCTAAACGCACAGAGAAAGTTTGGTGTTCTGAGGCTTAAACCTTCATAATCAGAAATGTTACTTCCGCCCGTCTCTCCCCCAGCTTATAAGCAATAGCAAAGCCTTGCAACAGCAACATCAAGCACTCAGACCAGTCATAAGCATCCACACAAGAAGTCTGTACCCCAATCTAGCAATATCTGTAATGACTTCGAGGCAGGGTATGGATGCTGGGCATTAATGACTAACTGGCGTTAATGGGCCTCAGATCATCAACCGCTTCTCTGTTGGTCATTAATCCCCAGGAAATAGTCTGTGCTCAAACTGCTATTGCTTAATTAGAACGTCGTTGGCCAGTTGCAGCACAGCACTGTCTGTGGCTTTTGGGGGAATACGAGGAATAAAACGTTCTTAGGAACCTCTCGAGTATGAGATGGATCCCCCATTTACAGGATGTGTGCGTGTGCCTAGAGACAGACTGCATCCTCAGGGACCCTGTCTCTTCATCCTGTGTCTTGGACTCTTTCTTTCTCGGGAAAGCCTTTATTTCATTTCAAGGCAGGTAATTCCACATTCCTTTAGAGCTGTTGGTAAGGTCTAAATGACAGTGAACTGTATTTTCTCTAGAGATGGTGGAAGTGTATTTTTTAATGGAAAATACAGTTTTAAGTCTGTCTTCACTACCTCATTTGCATGGTGCAATAGCACAGACTCTCCCTTTTTCCACGTTTCATGTTTGTTCATTCTGTTTTTCTTGCTAGTCTAGAGCCATAGGGGAAATACAGTTCACCTGTAGTTTTCTGAAAAGAATAAAGAGGAGGATTCAATCCTTTCCTAGCTTGGATAAACAGTGCATCCCTGTGATCCTCCCTTACTCTTAACATACAGAAAAGAGAACTCCTCCTTCGCATTTCAGAAGTCTTTAACCGCTGCGCAAGCTCCAGTTTGAAAAAGATACAGACTCATTCCACCTCCGCCAGGTCAGTAGCAGTATTAATCATTCATCACGTCCTCAAACATAAAAAAAAAAGCATAAGCGTAGTTGTACATGCTAGAAACCTGATGCAAAGCCCGGTGAAATCTTTCTAAGGTTTTCAGTGGGTTTGGATCAGGACTTTGAAGCACCCGGGTATCATGAGTAAAGCTCGATAGTTTCTACCACACTCTGCTGGGTATGAGATTTGTGGGATCTGTTGTAATTAAGATCACTCTTCTCAACCTCAGGCTGATCTTTTGTTTTAATGGAGTTTGACGGCGTAGGTATGCAGGCCTGTACTTCTCTGCTTTTCATTATCCGTGAATAGCATTTAATGCCAAAACAGAGGGGGGAGGACAAGCTTTTTCCACAGCCTTATGTGAAATACGTAACATTTAGACATCTTTAGACTACGCGGCACACACATTCCACTTTTACAAGACCAATGTAACACTTTCAAAGGTTTTATGAATTCCAGGATGTAACCAGAGTACTTGTTAGCCTGTTTTGAATAAGCCATAATGGCTTGGCCCCGAAGCTGCATAGTTAGCAAATCCCTGCTCTGTTTACGAGCAGTAGTTGTGACCAGGTCATTGCGAATGGCGTCTGATCAGTCTCCTCACAGCCCCTCCACGGGTATGTCTGCCCAGTTCAACCCAGTTAACGTTTTAGGAGCAGTAAATGGGGAGATCATGAGTACGAGGTGATATTTTAATCTGTATTTCCAGGCTCCTTGAATCCTGCATCACCGGTTGTTCTCTAAATGTTTTCCATAAGAGTACAACCACACAGCTGCCAAGACAGCAGTGAATTGGAACCTGCATCGCATATCTATGGCAGGAGGTTATGGAAAGCGATCACGGGACAGTCTAGTACTGCCTTCCACGCTGGCGTCCGCAAATACTGCGACACTGCTAGAAATTATAATGCAATTTGAGAGCTGCACATGTGATGGTGGTAACGTCTATTGCAAGGCACACAAATACTTTGCAGTTTTATTGGAAGATTTGTAGGCTCCAAGGAAAAAGAAATGCGTAGAGGTTGAGTGCGAGGTTGACCATTTACTGTGTAAAACACAGGTCGGGAGAAGGCAACCAGAGGTTACCTGCTTTACTTTGTGCGTACCACACTGTTGTGGGAGGAACTGCACAAGCTTTATGTAGATTTTGTTTGAAAGTTTGATCGGGGTGATGGTATGCAGCACCCTTTTGCAGTGGAATGAGGAGAGGTATTTATAAATCACGGATACTTTTCAGGAAATGTTTAGCATTTTATCAAAATCCTTAAAACTAAACTTCATCTGCTGAAAATTACCTTGTGCTTTACCGTATTCACTGAGAGTTTGAGTCCATTATCTAATCAGAGTATTAAGCAGTTAGTAGATATGAATTTAATGTCTGTAATAAAACTTCCAACTTTTGATGGAAAGGGTCAGTAGCAGAGGCAGTATTTCACAAAACGTTCGCTACTCTCGTGTAGCTTCCACAGTTCTATTATTTAAACCAAAGTACGGCGCTTTTGTCTTGTAAGGGCAAGTGTGTAGTATGGTTGAAGCTCTTGCGGTGCAGAGGGCCAGCAAAGAATCTAAGCAGCACTTAAATGTTGTTGCCACGGTGGTTCAGAGGTTGAATCTGCATTTGAATAGCGTGCAGGCTGTGCGCTGCTCCTGTGGCACCGAGCAGAAATCCATCCAAATAGAAATAGTCCATAAATGGCTTGTTGACAACTTTATTCCTTTCTGCCTCCTGGCCTGTGGGGCAGTCTTTATTTCATTCAGCTGCTTTCTTTCATGTCTTACCATCCACATCTTCATTAGAGTTAAAGAGGAAGAAATTCAACGATACTCTGCTTTGAGATAATCAGGTCTTTGGACATTGTGTCTTCCCGCTTGTGAGGTGTGGCACTGAGGGGGTTAGATAGGGAATCTCAGTCCTCTTTTTCCAGGCATCTTCTTGATACTAATATTGCTGGAGACTCTGCTGGCAGTGTTTTCCTCCAGCTGCGAGAGGTACATCCTTTAGCAATTTGATCATCTCTAGAGAGCATCTTGAGACTCTCAGTCTGAGGCTTTGATTGATTCCTCGTGTTTGAGGTGGGCTGCAATTATGAGACAAGAACCAACCTGATAAATGGTCGATCTGGTTATCATTGCATTGGCCACTCTCTGTAGCTTGTGTTGAGGCGTAGTGATCTGTAATAACGTAGCCTGCAGATCACCAGGCCCCTGGTTCATTACAATCGGATCTGTATTGGACCAGCTAGAGCACCATGTCCTAGCTAGCAATAGAAAGCATTTTGTTTAATCTATTTATATTGATGTAACCAGTAGAATAAAGCATCTACAAGTATCCTGAGATTATTTGATATTCTAGAAGCAGCCTCTTTCACAGATTTATTTGTGTTTCAGTCCACAGAAGTGGATCCTAGCTGTGAGACAGAATTCTGTTACCCAGAATAGTATCTAAATTCCTAGCGAAGGAGGTTCTGGTTTCTGCAAGCTCTTCGGGATGAGTTCTGTAATACCTTTAGATTGGCTAGAGCAGAATAGGACTAGAGACTCAAACACTGCCAATACTGATCACTGTAAAAGTGTTGTTTTCTTTTTTCATTTCTTTTTTTTTTCTACTATATATAACCAACAGCCCCTTGCATTAAACTTTCTGATCTGAGAGAATATATGTAGATTTTTAACATGCCTCGACTTCAGCATTGCCGGTGCTTTATGATGTGGTATTTCATTCACTAATGTCCTACTTGTTTGCTTATAATTTCGTTAACAATGATATCAACCTGTTGTCAGACTGATAAGAAATGCAGAAATTAAAAAAAAAGTCTAAAAATGTCTTCAGATCAAATAAAAAGGATAGGCATTAACTGTGGAAGATAAATAATGTTTCCTTTTTGAATACTAGGTGTTTGGGGCATGTGTCGTCGTCTTGTTCAGTTTGTGAAGCAGCTGATGTAGTAAGAGTCCTTATCCACAGCCAGGGTTCATGGATCCAATCACAGTATAAAGAATAAATAGTAGAAGTAATAGGGCATTTAGGGTCTAAGTAGCTGTTGTGCTCTCACAGATCTCTCAACCTTCTTAGAGTGCCATTTGGGTTAGGTTCCGTACAAATGCAGAGATGCACACGTGAAATTGCTAATAATATCCAGGAGTCACATACTTCTGCTGTTATCCTTAAAAACAAATAGATATTCAAATCTAAGTGGGAAAATAATTTTTATTGGATTAAGATTTTCCTTTTAAATAGCTGTATTTCATTCCTAGACATATTCATTTGGCATAGTTTGGTAAAGGTAAGTAATTTACATCGAGGCTCCTAATCTCCATTCCCTCATCTTTCCTCCCTGAGAAAACCTCCAAACAAATACAAAACCGAAAAACCCAAGCCCGTTACTCGGTACCTCCCGGTGCCTAAGAAGAAACAGTTGTGGCTCAAGGAATGAGATCCTAAAAGAAAACGGTGCAATAACTCTTCCATAACTCAGTTCGCTTCTTTAGCCACTGTCAATTACTCATATGAAAGCCAATTTTAAGTGTATTCTTCAAGGTTAAATTCCCCCGAAGCTTGTGGACTGCTGCCAGGGGCTGTGAACCCTTCATGCAGGTCACCCGGTGTCTGAATCTTCTGTTGCAAATCACTGCTCTCCCCATTACTCCTTTGGCATGTACCTGATTTGGTTGACATTTCCATAATTAATTTATAACAGCAATAACCCTGAGATAAGCCTATTTATAGATTTGTGCAAGCTGTATAAGACTATAGATAAGATCTTGGTTCATTAACATATTTAAAGTACTTGGGAGACTTTTGCCTGATAGTGTAGTTGGTGTGATTATCAAATTATACGACGAAAAGCTCAAGTGCTTAATGTGCATTCAGTGTCTCTAAGACGGTTTCCACTTGAGATCACAAGGGTAATTCAGGGTACAGAAATACCGTCCTATCTGTTGACCCAAGTAGTTCTGTATACTGCCGTGCATTGTATCGTTCAGGAAGGCACTTGCTCCGTTTCAGGTATTTCCTTTCAGTACATTTATGAATCCTTTGCATGAGATTCTCTGCAGTTATTTTTCTCCTTCTGTCACTGACATCGGTGCAAAGTCAAGGGTAAAGCAGCTCCGAATCAGAAATACACTCATTCAGTTCTCCCAGGTGTAAAAGTTATTTTATGGTTTGCATGCAAGAAAGAACTTGATTGTATGCATTTTGTCTCTGAATCATCTACAATATCTAATGTTTTTTTGTAACAGAGAATGGGATTGTCTTTCCAAAAGTCACAGGCAATCTGCATATGAAAGAATGGTTTATCTCTGTCTACACTGTGCATTTGGGAACTTCCAAGAGTACCCAGGTAGGCTGAATTAGACGGAACTGTGGTGGCAGTATGGAAATTATGGGCAGTGAAAAAATACTCAGTTCGTGAGTTAAGATAAAGAATAGGGAGGGCAAGATAAGTGAGGTGAGTGTTGCCTTTTTTAAAAATAAGACGCTATTTCTGTCCACAGCTCAATACTGAAACACACCCTGATGAGTTCCTCCTGACAAAGACATTCCTAAGATATTTTATCACAAACAGAAGTCTTGCAAGAAGACTTTAGTTTCTCGAGAGGCCCTACTGAAACGGAGATAAGAGCACCTTGCATCTGCCCGGGCGAGGAGCAGGCTGGTGCCTCTTGACTGGTTGCACTCGGTGCTGCTGATCCTGTAGGATGGGCTGTCGGTGATTGATGGAGGGTCATCTTTTGTCCATCTGCACAGGTAATTGCAAATCTGCAGTTGGCTGTGCGGCAGAGTTGTGCTTGTTACAGACCTTAAGATATTTAATTTGTAAACACTTAATAAAGCATAGCCTACAGTAGCTTGGCTAGTCTTATCTGTCAACCAAATCAAAATCAATATGTCCCTGGGGTATAAGCTATGATTGTCTGGGCTGCGGAGTCTAATAGGATTAAGTGTTTGGGACCCTATCTAACATTACAGTCCACAATCCTAGTTAGAGAAAGTTAAAGACCAGCTTGCCACTGTAGCAGGCATGATTGCTTAGGGGTCTGAAAAATCATTAAAGCTTGTCCTCTTAAACGTTGATTGTTCCCTAGTGATTTATTGACAAAACACAAAAAGTGCTCTATACTGCACTCTAATTATATGTATGAGGCTAGGAAATCTCATGGGAAATTAAATAAAATTTACAGCTTGATGGTTTTATGCTCTTGGGAGACATACCTTCTTAATAAGATCTTATAGCTGGGAATATTTATGAGGTTAAAATCTGTGGGCTTGAGCAAAGACCTAACCTTCTCGAAGGGAGGGGCCTTTGGTTTTTTTTTTTCATTCAGTAAATAATTTCGATGAAGAGCAAGGTACGCAGAAATGGTAATAAGGAGATATGACGTGAATTACCAAGTCATTGTTTTGAATACCTGTCAATAGGTGGAACTTCAGAGGCAGAGAATGGAATAGGGCAGCCGCGTGCCCTTTCTGACGTTATGGAAGCGGGGCGTGCGTCCGGTTGCGATCAGGTATCTGTGACATTCCTCATGTGGCCACGTCAGCCCACCCAGAAGCCAGCTAACTATGGGCAGTCTGAGGCTTTCTAGCTGGGAAAGTTGCAGAAGTGATTTGTAGATGTGTGTACGTGTAGTGCTCTGTATAGTTCTCTCCTGCGAGTAAAACAGTTCCAGATTCAGTGACACTCCGGGCTCATTGCGCCCAAACCTGCAGATCTGCAGCCTGAGCCATTCTTAATGAAACTTGGGAGCCCAAAGCCTTTGGGCGTGGGTAAAAATATCATCTTGATGTTTGGAAATGGTCAGATACTTCTTGTGATCACTTATGCCATTGGACATTTTCTTTTAAATTGTTACTTCGAATAAAGTGAGAGATATAATAATAAGTTCGAATAAAGGGAGAGATATAATAGTAAGTTCGAATAAGTGAGAGAAAGACATCAGTGTGGCGGTAATAGCGTCACCACATTCCCTCCTACATGGATGCTAAATTTGTACAGATTTAGCTGTATAAATACAAGAAACGTGTCCTTTTCTCACGTGCTAGAGCAGTTCTGGGATAACACAATGAGAATCAAAGGTGGTGCCAAATTGGTCAAAAATCCCTTGTGAAGTTTCAAATGTTTTATTGAGTGGGACCCTTTGGAAGTTGGCCTAGTAGCGAAAGCAAGAACACTTTCGTAGTGACTCTTCGATGTAAAGGAGAATTAATATAAAGGACAATTCTCTCTAGGCCCTGAAGCGGTTTTTGATTAAGGCGCTTAACTGGGACTTTGGAGAGTTAGGTGCGCCGCTTGATTTTGATGTGGAGCAGCTTTGCGATATTGGGCAAAGAATCGCATCTCTCTGTGCCTCAGTTTCCATTTATAGATAGGATTGTGATACTCTCTTTATCTCTCTTTTCTGTTCATACTGTATTCTCTTTGAGGCAAGGACGATACGCCAGGCTCCAGCACACTGGGTCTCAGCAGGGGACTCTACCTGTTATTGTTGTCACAGCCACAACACGGGGGTTGTTATCCTTTATCTCCGTAACTTCTGAATGTGTACAGTGATAACTCTCACCAACTCTTCCCTGCCGTCGTCCTCCTCTTGTGCCACAATGAAAACAGAAACAGCTTAATTAGAATATGTTTGACAGGGATCCGTGAAGAAAACACACACGCTCTCCTGGTTGCATCAGTCGATTGTGTTTCTGTTGCCAATTAAAAAAAAAAAAAGGAAAAAAAAATCTTTCCTGGTGCCCTTTTGTGCCTTATGTTTGAAAAGGTAAGGGGAAGGCAGAGGGGGCAGAGGCAGCGTGTCACCTCCCCTCCTGCCTGAGAGACGGTGCGTGGTAATCCGTGCTCTGGGCTCTGGTTTCTCATCTCACGTAGCTGCTGCAAATCAAAGGTGGCTCCATTAAAATGTATGAAAATACTTTGATGCAAAATACCTTGACGTTAAATGTAAGGAGAATAAGCCGCTGTATATTAGCTACTCCTTCCCCCAAATCCTTCTACATTCAGCAGGGCGTGTGAATCAGGCTTGTGTTCCTATCAGGCTCCCTTTTCATGTGATATTTCCGATCATTTATCTAGCAGGCTTGCCTAATTTTTTATCCCCCTGCCCCACACTCCTCCTCCTCACATGCACGCACCTTATTTTTGCCTTTCTGCATAGAATGAAATGTCTGATCAGTTCAGAGAGAGCTTAGAAAGCCTGTGCCTGGGATGAAGGAGAAATTTATTAGTGAAAGACAAGACTCCCTGATAATCAGGGAGTATTGAAATCCCTGATTTAATTTGAATATGGTATGGAGCATGTCTCTTCCTGCCTTCATTACTGGAAAGTCTGTGCCTGATAATGTGTCTTTTTACTTAAGGATATTATGCTGGGGAAAAAATGCTTGATGGGCCACTCTAGCTGAGGTGAAAAGGTTTTGGTATGTTTTAATAAAGATGGATATCACTAAGAATGTTTGAAATATGTGGAAGTAAGATTTGTTACAAGTTACAAATCAAAGCCTAAAAATGTCACTTATCTCCTAATGGTACTTCTACACAGATTATTAATTTCATTTTAGGAGACCAATGAATGTTACATTTTTATGACATTGATTAAATGTCTCGCTGCCGTCCCCCCATCCATCCTTTTCATTTTCAAAAATCCATATCCAACTTTAACAAAACCTAGCTCATAAATTTGTCTTTTACTGCTCGCCAAAACAGAGTTGGATAGCAATCCGCCTGCTAACTTCGTATCTGCACTCCTCTTGTCTCAAAGAATCACTGGCCTGGCTTGCTTTTTTTTTTTTACTACGTGAACAGTATTTCAGATGTGAATCATGTTTCGCGATATTCGCTCGCTGTCTGACATCTAGAAATGTGTTTCGGCGCAGACAGCACGACTAGCTCCGCCAGGACTTTCAGAAAGGGACGCAGGAGGTGCTGCTCAGGGACTCGAGGAGAATGTCTTGAAGAGAAATGCTTAGGTTGCTCCTGCACCTCCCCGTGGGAGCTGCACGTCCAGCTCTCCGCGTGCAGGCGGGAATGCGCCCTGCGAGAGAAGCGAGGTGTGTAAAATCCCTCCCTTCACTGATTGATTTGCCTCTTTCCTGTATGTGCGTCGGCTGACGTTGAGGCAAATTCCAGAAGGTGCCAGACCTATAAAAACATTCGCTACGTTTTTGTTCTCCTGCAGACTTACTCGTGTAACAGCGTTCGAAATTGTATGAGGGCGAAGGACAGAAAGTCCCCGTCCCTTCCCCGCACTCGTTCCCCATCCCCTCTCCCGCCGGCGTTACGGCTCTACCGCTGGCCTTGCCACTGCCCTATTTATAGCCTTGTGATCTCAGGTGGGTCCAAAAAAAAAAAAAAACCAAGGAAAACAAATTAAGCTCAGCTCCAGTGAGAATGGAGAGCCTTCATCTTAACTGTCCCTAACTTCCAGTGTGCAGTAGGATTTGATATCTTGAATGCTATTATGCCGCTGGGAACAAAGTCAAATTAGCATCAGTTCACATCCAATACACAAAATCTAAAGAGAGCAGCAATGTTCAAAGAGTGTCTAATTGATATTGATTTTAACCTGCTTGTCTTAAACGTTGCTTCTCTCTTTGAAATAAGTTACTCAGCTGCCAGGCTCCGCGTCCCTCAGCGCTGGGGTGCGAGCGGAGGCTGTGCCGACCCCTCCGTGCAGGGGCTCTCGGCTGCTGCAGCTGGGGGCGGAGGTCGCCGGAGGGCTGTCTCACAGGGCTTCGCTCTCTGGTTTTCTTAGGGATTGGCGCATTAGGGTTGATCACAACTTTGGGCGTATTGGGTATTATCCAGCCTCGGCCGCTGCTGTGAAAGGAACAGCCACAGTGCCCAGTCCCAGAGTTAGCAGTTGGACCCAGACAGTCCGACCAGTTCACCTCCCCGGTAGATACATCCATCCCTTGGAGATGTTGCCTTTAAAGACAGCTCAGATAATCTGAAGTGCTCGGTGCTAAGCAGCTCCCATGTGAGCCCGCAGGCTGGATTGTAGGAAAGGGCCAAGCGTGTGGAGCCCTCTGTCAGCGCCGTGGCCAGCCGAGGCGCTCGGGGCTGTCCTCACGTTGCCCCAGCTCGGTGTCTGCAGCGCCGGCGGGGAGAGGCTTTCTGCGTGCGGGGGGACGTGGCAGCATGCTCCGTCTCCATGGTCCCTTCTCCCTTCCTCCCTCTTCCCTCTCGTCGCACACTCAGACGCATGGGATGTTTCATAAAGAAAAAATATGGCATGTTTACAGAGAGAAATTTCAAGAAGTGTTAATTTAATATGCTAAAGTGTTCCCTTCAGCATTTTACCTTTGTTGTTGTTTTCACAAAACAGCCAAGACTAAATAATGAGCCCAGAGCTATGCCCTTTGGTAGTGTGATACCTCATTACCCACGAGCGGCCTCCATCTGCCCTCATGGCTGCACAGGGAGCCATTACGATTATGATGGAAATCTCAGAAGCCATTACCAAGATGCAACAGAGGGCCTACTGCAGACAGCCTAATGGACTAATTTGTAATTGGGAGAGGGAAATGACTTAGCGAGCTCAGGCTTGGTTTTGATGAGTGTGGAAGTGCGCATGCTAAATGTGATAAATGAACAGGAATGCTTGTTTGCGCAGTGGGTTTTACAAGGCCTTCAATCTCTCCTGGGGATTGGAGGCGTGCTGACAAGTCTTGAGAAGCGAGGAGGAAAGGGCTCAGGGGAGGCGAGGGAGATGCGAAGAGAGTAGCTAAGGATAAATCGGTGAGGAAAACTAATGGCAATAAAAACCCAAGGAAATGGCTGTGTCTGCCAGGAAAGCAGTAATTAGGATGCTTTTTGCGTGCATATCTTTAGCCGTTAAAATCGAAAATGAGAGTGCACCGTGGCATTTGCTAAGTTAAAAGAGAAGAAAAGAAAATCCCACGTAGAATAAAAGGCAAGCGGTGTTTTAAAACTGCAGCTTCCTTCAAAAAGTGCAGCCGGGCTTGTGATCAAGCCCATTTGTTTAGCGCAGAGCGGTTGGATAACCACTGGTGTGACAGATGAAGGGATTCCTCCGCTGATGATCTTCCACAAAGCTGTGCCTTAGGAGAGGGGTTCGGCTGCTGCTGCCGCGCAGTGTGAAAGCCCTGTCGTGCGTCTGTGGCAGCGGCGCTGCCTTTGCGACACGCAAAGTTAGAGAGAGATTCAAGCGTAACTGTCCCTGCGCAGATCAGAGTACATCCCTCTCCCAGCATCCTAGAATCTGGTTCCGGGTTGTGACCGAGCAGCGTGGAGACCGAGGTTGCGTTGGTTTGAGTCTTGCAATCTGTAGGAGACATCACGCAAGTACGTCTCCCTGGGCCTCTCCTTAAAAATGGGTTTTGTCTGGAAGAACCTTTGGGGGGTTTTGTGCTCAGTCTGTTACCTGACTGCCACGCGATACTGCGTGCGTTGCCTTGAGTTTCGTGTAGGATGTCTAAATCGTGAAGATTGCCTCGAATATCGCGTGTACATAGATTCAGACTGCATGTGGCCCAGACGTTTGGTTTCCTCTTGTGGTTTCAGTTTATGCCAGGCCAGGATTCATGCCGGTCACTCTTAAGCTTGTTCTTAGGTGTGTTTTGTAAGGCTCTTCAGCACCTTTTGCCACGAGTAGAGTTCATTTCTCTCTGTTTTAACATCCTTTGCCTATTCGCGGCCTGTAATAGGGGAGAGTGGTGTGAGCAGCTCTGCGTGGCGGTGTTTCGGAAGGATGGCACTCGTTTTCTACCCAGGGGAAGGCCCTCGGCCGTCGAAGGCTTCACAAGTCACCGCCACCATTTGAAAATAAATCTGGATGTGCACAGATAGCCAAAGAAAATGCAAAGTGAAAGTAGATGGGTAAGAAACATCCAATAAAGAAATGCGTATGTGATGGAAACACCGTACGTCAAGCCCAACGACATGATTTTATTTGTTGTTTGTCAGCTACTGAGAGAAATCCCAAAAACCCTCAGTCTCCCTGGACATTGCGACTCATGTAACGAATGCATTGCAATAACTTCTGCGTTTTCAGTCAAATGGCACCAGGTTTCTTTTTTCCTTCCCCCTCTCTTCCGTTTTCTCCCTGCGAACATGTAATGTAACATTATTGCTAAACTAGGAATCATTTATGGCGGAAAGTTGCCTTGCTTTAAGACACTAAAGGTACAAACCGTTATCCATTATGAGCTATAGACTTTTTCAGTTTACATACATTTATCATATTGAAGGGCAGATAATCGGCTGCCATTGTTTCTGGCACAGAGAATATACATAAAGCCAGCTGCCATTCAGCAGGCCACATTTATATATTTATCTGGTTGGTTGTTGTGTTTGTTTCTTTTTTCTTCTTGTTTGCAGGCTAGGTAGGATGTAATGAGGAAAAACAAGAGCAGAACTTTTGTTCTTCTAGCCTGCAAATCGCATGGGTACCTCCTGGAGTGAAGTCAGCGTTTATGAATGCTGGCGTTCGTGGCTGGTCGCTCGTAAGGGGAACAGTGTGTTTTGACGAGGGTGGCAGCAGGTGACTCTAGGGTGCTATTCGTGACTTTCTGACCCTGAGCAAATCGTTTAATCTCTGAGTATCTCTTGACGGAGTTTACAGTTCCGTCTGTAAATAGGGTATGTTAACATTGTCCTGCTTGGAAGTCTGTCACGGGGCTTTAATTCATCAATATTTGTGAAACACTTAGAGCCGCCATATAAATACAAGTCATTAATGTATCTTATCTAAAAATCTATTTAGGTGCGGTCTTAGTACAGGTTAGATAACTTTGTTCTGTTGCTAACAATCTTAAAAAATCATTCCAAGAAGAGTTTATGATAAGGTCTACTAAAATTGAGTGCATCTTAAAAAGAAAATTTAAGTCTCCTTAATATTTTGACTGCACTCATAAACGAGGAATGTTGTTCTGCAGTGATTCGTACCAGCTCTGTGGACACAGTCACATGCTTCTGTATCAACCAGAGCGTACAATGTGGAACGTACACCAGCTTCGTGGGTTTTTGCTGGCCTTATGCAGGCTGCAAGAGGACAAATAACGTAATTTGGTTTTGAAGACCAAAGAAAAAGGCTTTCTTCACAACTGCGCTCTGCTTTAAAACAGTGGGACGTTGTACTTGCGTAAGACCACAAAGATGGAGCCTTTCGGTAAGAATAATGGAAATTTACTCCCTCTGTGTGCTTTACCCCTAACTACTGCCACTTCTCTCTTGTTGTCCCCGCGTCGCTCCCTTGCTTTTCTTCTCATCAAAGTCAGCCCAGAGTCTGCAAGTATACGCCTGCTGCCTTGGTTATGAGGTATAGCTTTCATAAAAGCCATATTGTTCAGGTCCTTATCCATGAAGTCTTCGGTGTCTAAAGCCTCGTCTTCAATGCTCCAGCTATGCTGTGCCTAACACAAGGAACCTCTGCTGAATATTTAAAAATAATGTTAAAAATAAAAGTGGAAAAAAAGCGGGTTGATCGAAATATGTACATGGAAGCCTGAAAGTTAGATGTAGCCAACAGTATTCGACCTCGTAATTAAGTTACTTGTAAATACGTATGGATGTATTAATGCCTTTACTGTCTGTTTTCAAAATAATTAGTGTTTTGAAGCAAGTTACATTTATGCCAGTAAGTTTTTGTCGTTGAGTGGATACATTCAAGCAGAACTGCCAGACAAAGGGGCCGTCTTACGAGAGCTCTGAGGAGAACATGCACATGGGAGAAGCCGTCAGACACTGTACGCCAGTCTTTCACTCACATTTCCCCCTCTTCACGATTCCGTCTTTCCATTTTTTTTTGCTTTCCTTCTTTCCTGTCCTCTGGAACAGGCTTGCAGCCACCAGTGAACTAGAACTGCTGTGTTACTGATGCACGGCCAACTATTTCCATCTCTCTCCTAACAAGTGGAAAGCAAGAACAATACCATACGGATCTTCATTCGGTGTAAATCTGCAAAATCCTAACGAGCTTCGTGATACTATGTTGATGTACACCAAATCAGAAATTAGTCTCTTGCTGTGGCAGACTACACAAAAGCATGAAAGCATCCTTTTTACTAGTGTCTTGTTCACATACGTGTTTATTAGCATCTTCCTCTTTCCTTATAGTTCTGCATTTTACTACGAGTGTGGCACCAAGACCCTTGTTGTTAGCGATGTGGAGATTTATCTTGGCCCGTTTCCACGGTGACACCTAAGCAAGAGTCATTTCGAGGCGCTGACCTGTCCTGTGTTATTTCATATGTGTGAAACATCAACATTTTTACTCCTTTGGTGTTTCCTCGGAACACAGAGGTACATAAATGGTTGGAGTCTTTAATAAATAGCCGTGTGTGGGTGCTGTTTTTATTGGTATGATGCCGGTGCGCTAACAAAAGCATCACAGTTACACGAGGCACCTGGGAGCAAGTAAGGGAGAAGGAAAAGAACTGCGCAGTATAAAGCGGTCTTTTCTCTCATAAATAGCTGGCTGAAAAATAACTTGGTGAAATATAAAAATATGACGGTGCAAGTGTGTATGTGCGTGCATATGTGTATGTGAGTGACGGTAGGTCCGGCAGAAAACTGGCTTTGAGACCTAAATGCTAAACTACCTGAAGTGCAGAGGTTATAGTTGATTCCCAGCTCTGCTTACCGGGTCACCGAGAGCAGCTGGAGCAGAAAATTGTATGCGGGACGGAGCGAGAGGCTGCGAGGGTGAGGCCGAGGGTAGCGCTGATGCCGGTGGCTGGGTGACCTGTAGACGACATGCGCTTTGCTGGGGGCGCGCTGCAGGAAAGCCTGGCCGCGGGAAAGGACTTGAAGCAGTGTTGAAGTGACTTGCGGCGAGAGAGCTAGCAAAACGTTTGTGTAAACCGACTGGAAGGGTAACGAAGATAGGACGTCTCTTCTGCGGGTGTTCCATATGCAGAGTAGAGGAGGAATGCGCAAAGGGAAGGAATGCAAAGTTTTAATGGCTGCAAGTGGGATAGATCTCAAGGTTTTATTTCGGTTGTGAGACAGCAGCTCATTCCCCGGTGTTGGGGCATTTCTTCTGCACAGAAATAACAAAAGGAAAACTTGGGTTGTTACCACGCTTTCCCGAATTAGCATGTTCTATAATTGTTTTCCACATTGTGATCTGTTCTCGTTGCAGTTAATAGCTTTAAACACAGATTACAAACCTCAACGGTTTGTGGCATATACTGAATGTAGGTGACGTGCATGTATTTTCCTTTTTTCACTCGTTCAGACATTTTGGTACCTCTAGGAATCGGAATAGCAGACAGTTCCTTTAAATGAGAAGGGGAAACGTGAGGTGTGTAGGAGAGGGAGGCCCTAATTGTAAGTGCTAGTCAACTGCAGCCACTGATAATCTGGAGCCTGTTCAAACCCATTTAGAGAACCGTTGAATTTTTAAGTGCCTTTTGATTCTCTCTTTCATTTATTTTAACTGATCTGCAGGGATTAGGAGCTTGGTAGGGGAACACCATAATGCTTGCCAAAATGTGTGAATAATTAGAACGCCAACGATGTGTGCCAGATAGGAGGGGAGTATTCACACTTCTGATTAGATTCACTGGAATACTGTTGTAAATCATGGCTGCCAAGGTAACTTAGAGCTGTCTTAAGTTTCTGCTGCCACAGGAGCCAGCTGTGGTGCGGCAGAGAACCTGTCTGCCTCCAGCCGTAGGTGGGGACGTTTCGAGTAGATGATTTATTTTGCTGTGAAGGAGGAAGGGCAGAGATTTGGAGGTGTGGTGTCACACGGGTTGTGCAAACAAGTTTGGGATGCTGACACCCATATGCTTACTACTGAAGATCAGTAAGCAAGGACAGGTTACTGTTCAGAATCTGTAGATTCACCAGCGTTGCACGAATCTTTGCATTTCTCAGACCAGACTGTTGACAAATGTCAGCAGTAGGTACAACGGCCTAGGAAAAAAAAAAGAAGTGATATAGGGTTTATCTGGCATCCCTTTTCCTAATCCATAACCCTCAGGGATTTGCAAGGAAGATCATCTCCCTGAGGCTCTGCAGCACTCCTGCATACAGCCAAAGTGCAGTCCTGCCATCGGGGTCCTGCCTCTCCGCTGCCCTGTGTTCCCCCAAGGGCTGCCTGGAGTGGCTGGTGGCCACCAGGTTGCGATGCCTAGTAGGTATTTTACAAGCGGATTCTATTCTTAATGCAGGAAGTTGATTGAACTCCCAGGTGTCATCTTTAATATATATATATATATATATATATAACTTGTTCATAATTGTGCCTTTCCTTTCGTGTGATCCCATTTCCACGCATTTGGTCCCAAAGGCAACGTACATCAGTGTCAAAAGGAGAAAATGGGAGTCTCTGTTCTCAAATGAGGGACTGAGTAAGTGCTAGAGCTCACTGGAGCATTAAATCACACCTACACGCAGTTCAGCTCGCCCCTGTGATCTTAACAAGTGCTACACTTGCCAAGGAGAGAAAGCACACCTCAAAGCTAGCGGATAGAAATTCCCTGTGAGTGAAGTATGCCCAGGACAGTAGCTGCTCATAGTCCTGAGGAGCTCCAGCTGTCATGTTGCCCTTGGACTTTCTCGTTTGGGAGACGGTGCAGGGCATGTCTGTGCTGGAAGGGCTGTAGCTGCAGATTCTTCAGCAAGACACAGCAGCGCTGTGTCCTGAGCGCCCCACTGCAGGCCAAAATACCCTTGTGTGCACGTACCTGCCTTCCTGCTCTTGCTTTGGAGTGTACCCACATGAGGAGACGTGAAACTCCACAGCAGCAGAAGGAAAGTCACGTTTCCCAGTTCCACCCTGCCTCCTCCGTCAGCTCTGTAAGTAAAGGCAAGCCCAGAGGCAGAGGTACGGAGTCCGCAGGGTTTTTTCTAAAACTGCGGAGTCCGGTATGGATGCGTTGGCTGCAGGAGGTGGACCACATAGATGGTGGAAGAGATTTTTGAGGGGCAACCATGGATTCACATGGTATTTTCTTCTTGTCAGTAAACCACTCTAAAACTGTTGTTGCAGCCAGCATAGCTCTGTGCAGAAGTGTAAGAGTGGAAGATGCTGTAGAGTCAGCATCCTTCATGGTAAAGGGGCGTGCAAAAATCTGGGAATAGCATGAATTAGGGACTTCCACGGAAGCGTTGCAAGATTTGATTGAAGGGAGGGGAACTTTGTGTTGCCATTTCAATGATTTAGAATTTGTATTGATTCTGCCTCCCTTTCATATAAAGCTTTGTTTCTTTTGCTTTTAAATGTCACTCTTTAACCATAGTCAGTTTTAGCCTTGCCTTTTTCCCATTTTAGTTTGCCATTTTCCTGTTTTTCCTCTTAGTTTCCCTTTTTCTAAATGGCTTGCTTCAGATCCGAAAATTTCAAACAAACAAAAGGAATTCAAATCCATGTCCATCTTTCAAAAACTCTAGAAAGATAGGAAGGAAGAAAGCCTTTTTAACATAAGAAGTGTTTGTTATTGCGGTGTTTGCAGAAGCTAATGTAGCACGCATGAATAGGGCAAGGTTTCTTCTGCGGTGGTGACAGCTTTGTAGATCAGTGCAGTGTTGTCTGGAGATGCCCTTGTTTCTCTCCTCTGCGAGACAGAACCCCCCTTTGAAGTGAAACAGCAATGTGGAGTACAAGGGTAAAGGATCATGAAACAGGACACGACAGAGGATGGCTTGTAACCCAAATGGAATGGAGAAAATGAGCAACACGTGAAGAATGTAAAGAGAGGGGAGAGACACATCAAAATCACCTAACCATCTCTGATGTCTTTAGAGATGGAGAGAGACAGAAGAAATAATACAAGTGACTCCCTTTAAATCATAAAAACTGTTTTTCACAATTCAGTGGAGGTATGAAGGAGATTTCTGTGGAAGGCTGTGATCCTTGTGAAGTCCCTGTGAATCGCTCAGTGTAAATTAGCATTTGGCTAGGGGAGGAAAAAATACCTTCAGCGTTGCTTGGCCTTTTAACTACATAGACAACTTGTTCGCACGATGAAAGTGTTCCTCTGTAAAAGGTCACAATCAATATTTGGCATCTTTGGTGCAATGTCTCTCCTTTGTATCTTATGTACCGGGTTTTACCTGTCAAAACCAGTTTAACGCATTGCAATTCGTCGTGCTCTTGGAAGTCAAGAGAGTCTCTGCCCCCCTTTGCCGTTCCTAGCCTTCCACCCCTGCTGCAGGTGCTCTGGCACAGGGTCATTTTTTTCGTGACCGTGCACAAATACCTTGAACTGGCACGCAGAGTCCGTTCAGATTTTGTGTCCAGACATCTGACTTCTGATGGCATTAAACTGGTGAGACGTTTTCCTGTTTGACATCCTGCCTTGATGTTGTCCGTCAAAAGAAACTATTCTTGGTAGAAGTCTGCTTAAAGGCTTTTTTTTTTTCCTTTGTGACTGTAACAGACTGAGTGTTGTCAGAGTGGTGAGGATAAGAAACTCTCCTGATGGAGAGTTACTGGTAGGTGTCTTGGGGTGGATGCTTTCCTCCAGCAGTCATTGACAGGATCCTGGGCTAGACGGACCCTTGGTCCCACCTCCAGCAGCCCCTGTGATGCGTCTGCCGCGTTTTCCGTGCTGACCCACCTGAAAGGGTGGCTGGGAATTCTGAGGTACTGCTGCTGCTTGGAAAAAAATTGAAACGCAGGACTTTAAAACAATTTTTTTTTTAAATTGTATAAATCTATACATTGCAAGAATGTGCCTTACGTATTTCACTAGATTTATGGGTACAAGTCTTTCCTGCCAGCAGTAAAAATCAGTGATTTTACTGCAGTTGTGCTGGTATGAGTTAATCCTAAATGAAGAAGACTCTGAACCCTAAGCGTGTAGCATTTCTATAGAGGCATGAGGGAGACAGTTCTAATGAAATCGCTTTTAGCAACTGGGGTTTTACCACTGCCGCATTTTGAACCCTCGGCTCAGCCTCTGAAATCCTGTTTCATCCAGAAAAAGGTACTTGCTGGCCTGTCCGCTCGCATTGGCGGCAGCGTGCGAGTTGCTAAGGATGATGGAGCCTAGGGCTTTGCTGGTGGGGAATATTTTCCACATCCCATCTGCATCCCCGTAGCACTTGACCATTAGTCAGGCTACTTCTAAATGATGCATCTCTTTTAGAGATTTCTACTGATAACAAATGAAAGAGCATTTTTTTTTTCCTTACCTCATTATGCAGGCAGCTGTGTGACAGCGTTCTGACAAACTGTGTTATCTCAGGCTTCCAGCTGCAAGCTGTTCTCATCAATACTGCTGCGAACTGTTTCCTACTAACCCTTTCGCCTTTATGCCCGTTTTTATCAGAATTTAATTTTAATGTGAGGACAGTCAAATATAATGCCAGATGTGGGAAGCAGATAGTTTCCTTTGTATAAGAGCATAGCAGGGGAGGTCTTCTAAAGGACCAGCCACACGGAGTGCGGAGGGACTGTGCCGCAATCATTATGCTTGATTCCTGCGGATGATTTTTTTTTTATTATTATTATTGTTGTTCTAAAGTTGCCATTTCAACCTTTGCTCACGTTTGCCTTGGCACTGAACTGGAAAGAGAAATTAAACAACAACAAAAGAGCTATAATTTAAAAGAAAATAGAAAAGGAATCGTGCATCCCTTGGTCCAAGTTCGCAGTGCGCTGGAAGGTGCTCGGGCTGCTTTTCTGTTGGCTCCTTTCAGCTGTTGTGATGTAGCGGAGAGAGCTGCAAAACAGCTGCGGGAAAATCTTGTTTGGCATCTACTGAAATTACTGTTCCTGAAAAATGTGACCTCATTCCCTCAGGTAGAGCCCCCCAACCTCAGTTAGGGAAGGTGCAAGCAAATCTGTGTATGCTCAGGATGCAAAAGGAGAGAATACATTTCCCTGCAGCACTGCGTTGGTTTTGCTTGGTTTACAGCACAAACAGAGCTGTATTTTGACAGATAGGCTGAATATTGTTGAAGAATCAGTTCCAGTTTTGCTCAATTGCAAGTGAAAAGAGCCAAGCCAGAAACGAGCTGCCCTTCACAACTTCTCATTCTGATCGGAAATGGGGGGGGAAGGAGGGGCACCAAACAACAAAACAACAGTTTGAGAGGGGAAGGCCCCTTTATCCTCGTATTTTAGTCATCATTGTCATTGTCATAAATAACAGCTTCCTACTGAGGCCTCCAAACTTATTTGGTATTCACTGTTACCTGCAGGAATTTTTCGGTGAGGCTGATCTAGGCGTGTCACGCGCCCCGTCCGCCCCAAGTACTGCCCGACGCAGTCTAACGCAGCTTGTGTACGCGTTTTATTTGGGGTTGTTACTTCCCCGTGGGGTATTCTACAATTAGCGCTCACCTCCCAAAATGAGGGGCGTGTAGGATCGTGTTTGACTTCTTGTGCCCCTGTAGCTTTTAGAATGATTTTAACTCATTTATGACATTGAGCGACTATTCGTTGCACTTTAACAAATGAAGTTACAGTCCCAAAAGAATTAGTTCCATGCTCTTGAGCGGTACAGTAATTTATTAGTCCAAGAATTCTAGTAATTTAGTACTCTATTTTAAGTAGTTCAAGCCTAATTAATAGGATAGTTTTCTTGTAGGAGTAATGTCATCTATACCTATATATAGAAAAGCTATCATGTTAATTAGGGTTATATTATTTTTAAAACAGACACGTAGATACGCACACGTTTGTGTTGGTTTAGGTACGTCATGCAGGCTCCGCTGGCCCAAATTACTGCTTTGCTCTTGCTGTTTTACTCTCTCACAGACCGTGCGCACACATGCTTTTAACCAAGAAAAAGAAAATTGAGTCGTGTCTAACAAGGAGAGTGGAATAAGATGTAAGTTTATTGAATGAGGGGGAAAAAAATCGCATTAGCCCTGTAAAATATGCAAGGTACACACTTGGAAGACCTTCTTCAGAGCTGTTGTGGAAAAATATCTGTTCTTGTCAAAAGCTGTCCTGCATTGCTAGTGAAAAGGTATTAGGTGCAGGTGTCAAACATGCCTAATGAGGCATGAGGAGTCGACAGCAAAATAACAGAGATTATAGGTACAGAGGATTGTGAATGAAGTGTGAATAGCAGCCTGGATGTATGAGTGACACAGAAAAGAGGAGAAGACAGGCAAGAAGAAAGAGGATCCATCACTCACTTAAGGAGAATGGACATTTTGAATCACTTGATTGATATCTTCCCATCCAGTAATCCTACAACTTTTAAGATCTACATTTAAAAATAACCTAAATTGTTCCACCAAGAAATCATGAGTTTATTATAGGTCTTCAGGGTATTTTGCCTAACTCTGAGAGCAAAGGAGAAACATAATGAATGGCTCTGCGTGTGAGCGTGTTGGCACGTAGGAAGTTTGGGCACACCAATCTGCTTCGTCAAATTAACAGCCTGTTCATGAAGTGAAAAAAGATTCAAGTAGCCGTATTTAAAAGCAAGACTCTTGCTCATTCCATTCATCATCCAGAAGTAATTTTTAGTTAAATGGTTTGTAACAGCATCTCCATTTCGTCTGGAGGCAAATATGAAGGCCAATTTTTAAGGAATTGTTTCGGGGAAAGTTGATGTTCCTGTTGGGTTTTATCGCCTAGCTCTCCTCGCCATCTGTTGCTTTCTTCTGTTGGATGGAGTCAAAAAGTCTCTTTATGTCTAAGCCATAAATCTAAAATGCTTAAGATATGAGTAATTTCGTAGATGAAATTCCAAATGTTATTGGTGTTATGAAAACGTCTGGACAGCTAATGTCAGAGTTAAAACCTTATCCCTGATATATTTCCATCTGAACATAGAAGTCCATGATAATAAGCTGTCGTGCCTTTCTTTGGTCTCCGACTAAATGAAACAGCAGGGTAATATTTAAAATTTGTATCAGCGCGGCAGAATACCTTGCCTCTTGGCTAAGAAAAATAATTATCCCGCTCAGATAATTCATGCTGTTGGCACATTCAGAAACAGCCTGGGGGCCCAGAGTTGCTTCCTTTGAACTTGGTGGGAGTTTGGGGAGTGACTTGAATGGGAGGAGGTCCTCGGCCTCTGGGCGTGTGTTGTACCATCCAGGTCTTTTTTGGTCTGTATGTTACCACTGAGTATCCATGGCCGAATGCAGAGCCCTAGTTACAGGGCCCGTTGTGTTTTCTTTGCTGGGTAAAATGAGCAGAATCTAAACGGGAAGGGACTGACGCGGGACATGGGAAAGGCCAAGAAACACAATTTGTCCTCAACGAAGCAACACAAAAGGATTGCTGTGACCACTGCTAAAATCAGGTAGCTTCTGGCTCGCTTTGCCAGACTGCTGGGAGGGAGACACATCCCTTTATTTTCCCAGTTATGGAGAGGGCGCTTTGGTGCAGCCTTGTCTGGTCCCAGCGTGGTGCCGGCGCTGCTCCCGCGGCCGTGGGGTATCGGTGCACATCCTGCGCTCGGATGCGCCCGGGAGTAATTGCCTCATTGAATGTGGCAGCAGATGGCTTTTTTTCTCCCCTCCTTTTCCCTTCAGGTTTTCAATTCATGAATAACAAAAGTTATTTAAAAACAACAACAATAACAATAACAAAACCCCTCAACCCACACCTAGAGGGAATTGTTTCCCCTCAGGATAGCTAGATAGATAAATGAAGTAATAGGTAGACCGCCTCCATTTTGGGGGAGTGGAGGGAGCGGTGACTGCTGTTTGCTTATACCCCAGCGGTGTTAACAAGCGGTAGATTGTTAGTGACAATCACACTCTCTCTGGCACTTAAAGCAGAAGGCTTGATTTAATCGCAGAGCTGTCATTTATTATTCTGTTGTGCTATTCCACAGGGGGAGCAGG